>OX155953.1:23563649-24146921 GCA_944548615.1 Micropterix aruncella | reverse complement strand
ATATATATATATATATATATATATATATATATATATATATATATATATATATATATATATATATATATATATATATATATATATATATATATATATATATATATATATATATATATATATATATATATATATATATATATATATATATATATATATATATATATATATATATATATATATATATATATATATATATATATATATATATATATATATATATATATATATATATATATATATATATATATATATATATATATATATATATATATATATATATATATATATATATATATATATATATATATATATATATATATATATATATATATATATATATATATATATATATATATATATATATATATATATATATATATATATATATATATATATATATATATATATATATATATATATATATATATATATATATATATATATATATATATATATATATATATATATATATATATATATATATATATATATATATATATATATATATATATATATATATATATATATATATATATATATATATATATATATATA
Source organism: Micropterix aruncella (assembly GCA_944548615.1). Classification (NCBI taxonomy): domain Eukaryota; kingdom Metazoa; phylum Arthropoda; class Insecta; order Lepidoptera; family Micropterigidae; genus Micropterix; species Micropterix aruncella. Next base: position 24,146,366 of record OX155953.1, on the reverse strand, counting down.
TATATATATATATATATATATATATATATATATATATATATATATATATATATATATATATATATATATATATATATATATATATATATATATATGTATATATATATATATATATATATATATATATATATATATATATATATATATATATATATATATATATATATATATATATATATATATATATATATATATATATATATATATATATATATATATATATATATATATATATATATATATATATATATATATATATATATATATATATATATATATATATATATATATATATATATATATATATATATATATATATATATATATATATATATATATATATATATATATATATATATATATATATATATATATATATATATATATATATATATATATATATATATATATATATATATATATATATATATATATATATATATATATATATATATATATATATGTTGTTACATTTTGTTCGCCTATTATCGAATATGGCAAAAAGAGATATATATATATCTATATATATATATATATATATATATATATAGATATATATATATATATATATATATATATATATATATATATATATATATATATATATATATATATATATATATATATATATATATATATATATATATATATATATATATATATATATATATATATATATATATATATATATATATATATATATATATATATATATATATATGTTGTTACATTTTGTTCGCCTATTATCGAATATGGCAAAAAGAGACGCGTAAACGTTTTCCAAGGTTATCAAGCATCACGACTCGGGTCGTCAATTAAGGCGACGTACTACTTAAAAAATAAACCGTATCTGAGTTTTTAAGCCCCGCCTACTTACCCCCTCCCCTCGCGACGGGGCAGGTGTTTATTATGTTGACTCATCTCGCAGCGATATTCACTCGCTATCGATGTCTGGACTAAACACACTAGGTATACACTATTGCAATGGGATTTATATTTTGGGATTATGCAAGTGTCATGTACCTACGCTGGTGAAGAAGGCTACGCTTTATCATCATCTAAACTTGAACATTATATTACTTTCCCGGCTGCCACTGGTAGGGAAGGTGTTGTGATCGTGCGGAAAAAAATGTTTAGATAACGATAGAGATGTCCATTTTGAGGTCCACCAAGATGATTAAGACCATTTTCAGAGAAATGTATGTCTGTTTGCCTGTATGTAATCTCTCACGATAACTGCCGAGCCGTTGAACCGATTGAGTTGAAATTTGGAACATAGGGATAGTATCACCCTGGAATGCGCCCATTAGATTTTGGCTGTCAACTGTTAAACCAAACTATCACTGTCAAAAATTGACAGAAGCCATATCTTACAGAATTTCATTTGCGATATGTCATTTGAAATCCCCTGAAAAACTGTATTAAGAAGAGTCACCTGTCACTAATTAATTTTCGACATTTTAAAATTATTTTAAATGGTGATAGATGACAATTGGAGAAATGCCGTTAACTGTTTTGGATACAGTTTTCCAAGGGCTTTTAAATGACATAAATCGCAATTCATGTTCCGTGAGATACAGCTTTAGTATTTTTTTGATAGTTGTAGTGACAGTTTTTGATAGTATTTTTTGGCAGAAAAAACATTTAGAATCGAATTAAAAAACAACATTGTGTATCGAACTATTTATTCGCGGTATAATAGTTCTTTGAGGAGGACATAACGACACCCATCGCCTTGTACATTATCATTAAAAAATTATTTAATTAAAAAGTAATATAATTTATTTTTAGATACTGTAAGCACATCATTGTAAACTTTAAAGAAATACACATCATTAAAAATAAATAATTATTAATTAAAATATAAAATCATTAAGACAAAAAATCATGAAGACATTTCTGGTTGGCAAAGTAGTCTGTTATTTCTGAGTAGATACATACATATTAAATGTAAAGAGACGAATAAATACATTTAAAATTGCGCAGTACATTTGAGACTTCCTTTTTGTAGCCTTGACAGTGTCGCTTTGTAGTGGTGCGCCGACTTTTGTAATTAAAAATCATCAAATGATAATACATTTTCAAAAGCCTGTTCATCATTATTAATTAGATCTGTACTCAGCACAGATTTGGAATATCGTGTACTTTTCGGTGGCTCTATATTGCTTGTGCTTTGCTTTGGAGTGTTATTGGCAAGTACATTCTCTGTGAGTTCTTTGCTCACTTTGTGATGGAATCACTGAAAACTAACTACCGCTTAAGCGTTGGACAAGGGAGAGGAACCGATTTCTTTCGTTTTATCGTGTCGTTTCTTTTATTTGCTTCTTTCAAAGTGTATTCAGGCTCCCTTAAATCCATATTCCTTCATACTCCTGGATCGATAATTTCAGGTAATACACAGTCCATATAAAAACAAACAAGTTTTTTCCATGACATTTGTCCAAATCAAATCATTCGTCTGTATATATTCGGTTTTGAGGAGATCGTTTTTACCAGACCAAAATGTAAATAGGCACACTTCCTTTCCAGTTATATGTATCGTTCCAGTTACAGTTTCTTTCCAGCACACTTTCTTTAAAGTTATCCACAATACCACAGATAGTTCATACCTTGTTGAAAACTTACGTTTTTTCGTTCCTCAGCGATTAATTCGCAATTCACGCACGTTTGAGGTATCTCGTGCCAATACCAACTACGGGAAACATTCCATCGCTTATGGGCTGATATGCACGTACGACTCTTGTTTCTCCACCATCGACATTTTCAACCTCAACCAACCGACGTTCGTTAAAGAATTATTCAAATCAATTGCACCTAACGAGCTTGTTAATACCTATAGTAATTAGTTATATACTTTCTATACAACAAAATAAAATTCGAAATTTAAATTCTAAGTGTCAACATATTTTAAAATTTTCTCCCCTCTAAATAATAATTAAATAATAAATTTTAGTGATTATAGTGCAATTCTATAGTCTGGATTAACTCGCGGTTAACACGGGACGCGTCCCGAAGGATCTGATCGGTCTGAGCTGTTCACTTTAAATATTCGACCAGCGTGTCTATGGAAAAGTCGACCATCGAAAACAAGCGAGCTGTAGTTACTGGCTGAAGGCAGATCGACTTTGCTGAAGATACATCGGAGGACTTACTGAAGGTGGTGGTGGATTTGATTGACCAGCCACCTTTCGAAGACTATATGCAAAGACTCTCAGAAGGAGGTTACCGCAAGGTATAAGGACGATCAATTGTGCGCTGGCAGCTTAGAAGGATTACGAGACTCTTGTGGAGGCGATAGTGGTGGACCTCTGCAAGTGGCGATAGCTGACAACCAATGCCTTTTCAACATAATCACCGTTACCAGTATTGGAAAGAGCCCTTGCGGAAGTGCCAAGGGACCTGGCATATACACTGCCGTGAAGAGTCATGTGAAATAAATGGCGTTTTAGGAGTATGTCTACCGGCGAAAAATTGTCCAAAAACTGAGGGGGATTTGCCAAAAGGGAAACTATCACAATTTTGTATAATGTCGGAACAAGAGACTGTATGCTGTATTCAACACAGCCCCATGAGCAACAACACGAGATCATCAGAAAACCAGGATAAATCCAATAATGCATCTTCTATATCACCGCCTACTACAACAACTACCAATAAGTCACCGGTCATCTCTACAATAGCTCCAGAAAAAACTCAAACATCACCACAAGCCATAACTACCAATTTCATAAATGACAGTGTGAAAAACGAAATAAATCCGAAAAAATAGCTCTGCATATTGAGTAAAAATTTAACAATGACAGTCATTGCTGCGTTAGCGATTAATTGATTTATTTTATTTTATCTGCATCCAAACTTTTCTCTGGTCGTAACGGTCTCCGTTCCATCGGGTTCAGAAGAGGGAGGAAGAGAGAGTGCACCCGTGGTCGCGCGCCCACCTGTGCACTATAATATAGCCTGCGCACTTGACTGCTTCCGAACAGTGGACTCTGAGAAGACTAAAGAAGTCACTAGAATCTACAATGCAGTCGCTGTGGCCGAACACGGCTAGAAGGATATATATACAACATATCAGTAGCTACCACAAATATTTATAAATATCTATAAATATTTATTATATATCTATAAATACCTATAAACATCAATAAATATCTGTATTTATATATCCACTATACGACCTATCTATATCTTTATTTATATCTATATACATATACACATACCATCGTCTAACTCCTTCTTCCTAATCACTTCCAATTCCCTACCTCTCCCATCGGTTTTCTATATATTTTTTATATTTAATATGAACTTTGTTTATTTTATAATTAATTTTTAAGTGTAATATGCTGAAATCCAAATGTGTAATAAACGATTATAGGCGTAATGTTTTTCTTTTTTTTCTACATTTATGCACACGTATGTATATTGTATGCGCTGTATTTTTCCAGAAATAAAATAAAAAATAAATAAATAAAAAGAAATTATATATGGACCTGTCCTTGAACTTGAACGTACCAGTGATGTTTGATGCTGATTTCAAGTTTTCCATCTTTCTGTTTCCAAAATGTCACTTTTCTTTTTCTTGTCGCTTCCGTTAACCAGATTCTATGCGCTGTAATGGGAAATTTGACTTCAAAAATATAATCATCAGATATTCCATCTGGAGAAGCTCCCAAAAATGGAAATTTAGGGTCAATGAATAATCCACATTGCTGAATTTCCACTTTTTCTAGACATATTTTTCATTCTAGTGCAGTTGTTTCATTTTCTTTTCCATGGCAAATTGATGCTACGTTGCTCAAATCCCATTTTCAGTCATGGATTTAACTAAATTGGCGCATTTTGTGTGTTGTTAACTATTGACAATTTTGCCAAAGTTAGACGCAGTTACCATTTTTCTTCGTAATTCCAACCACTCGCTGCTTTCACCTTGAATAACCGTAAGTTTTTCAATTCGCAATCGATCATTTTTCTATTTTCCAATTCTTGAAATAACAGAGCTTTGCTTTTTTCGAATATTTCTGATGGAACATCGGGTTGGTTGCAATGTTCTCCATAATGCGAATTATTGTTTTTTTTTTTCAAAAAAACTTTCTGCTTTTATTTCTTTTATAAAGAATGGATTTACTTAAATGCCTCTGCCTTCTTTATTCCACTTTTGATATCCTGCCAGAGGGACTTTTGCCTATATATTTTTTATGTAATCTTGAGAGTGGCTGTTTTGTATTAAATGATATAACTGCCGCATTACATCGCGCTTGGTAAGACTGCTTTTGGATGTAATTTGTCCTCTTACCACCAATAAATTTTGCAATGATGCCGTTAAACCTTTCGAGAACATTACTATCTACATCATGAATTAGGCTTCTTGCATGTATTGCTACCTACGTTTTAAGTTATGTAACGTATTCTTTCCCAAATAATGTCACCCATCAAACAACTCATTGCATCCAGTGTTTCATTTTCCGACAAACAATTTTAAAAACTTCTACATTTATCATGGTTTCCAAATGCATCTATCGGGGCGTTCAAAATGTCATTATACAGGCAATCAATTTTCTCATCAATTGAAAAGTTTTGACATTTATTATAAGCTACTGCTGATGTAATATTTCTTCGCATTTTTAGTTTTTTTTTTCACACACATTACAAGTTGAATAAAAGCTTTTAAAAAGTAGATACTTACGTTTTGTTTTTTAAATTACAATTCTGCCTATCTGACGGTTTTCTATATTAGAACGGTCAGAATCGTAGCCTAATAGTATATTATATTTATACATGGTGTATAGCTCTGTCATATGGCTCTAACGCAAATGTATTGGCATTATTTACTGTCCCCTTATATATGACACATTTTGACTCGCGGGAAGCAAGCTGAAGTGGCGCACTTGTTTTAAACTCGCATAAGATCACACCGGTCGTAGGTTCAAAACCTACCGATATGTATATTTTTTTTTTGTTTTTATACATAAAGAAACATTGTTATCAAATAAATGAACACTTTTTATTAAAAAAAAGTAATATTGTAAATTACAAAAAAAAATAAATAAATATTAAATATTATTTTACTTATTATTGTTTCTATTTTTCAACATATGATTTATCATGTTTTTAAACCTCTTTCATTTACACGGTGAAATAGCCATCTAAAACCGATATTTTTTTACTTCACATCTCCGATCCATCGAAATGTCAATTTGGTAATAATAAGTCATGAAACAGAGCGTCGCGAACGCAACCGCATATGTCGGCCTTCGAAGCCGAAATGAACCACGTTTCTAAGAGCCAATAACATTTCATTATAAAAGGTTGGCTGTTATGCCATTTGAATCAGTAATTGATCCCCACATAAGAACCATATTGACCCAATGTCGCTTGCGGCATTTTGAATGCCAGCGTGTCGTCGCGAGAAGAGCGCGCTCATCTCATTGTATGACAAAAATAATATAAACGGGCTCTGCAAAATATTATTTTTAAAATATACTGATATTTTATTTGAAAAAAATAATCGTCAGTACTACAAGTTTATTGTACATAGTTTATGTAAAAAAAAACAAACTTGAAAAAAACACACAGTAATAAGTAATATTTAACAGTGAATATGGATGAAAGTTACACTTTTTATATAATTTTTTTTAACAAGAAAAACTTATTTTTTTAAATTTATGCGAAAGCATTCCTCTTTACAACTATTGTTAAAATGCCGTAGTATTTTTTTTGAGTTTCTTGATCGTGCAGTTTAGTGTGAGGCACGTTTCAAAAAATGCTCTAAAATGAAAATTTCCTGTATAGCTCCCAGATTTAATTATTTTCCTCAATTTTCCAATACTTAAAAAAAAATCTGAAATAGCTATCTACTTAAGAAAGGTACTGTGAGTTACGATATTTTTTTTTTGTTGGCTAACATCATCAGTTATTTCAGTATGACTGTTCAAAAATTGCCAAAAAATGTAATTTTCGAAATTTACCTACATCGTCGCCTTAAGTTGATTGATAATCAAGTTAGCAATGACCGATGATTACTCGCGATCGACCTATCTGATTGCAATCTAGCAGAAAATCCTAGTTTAATCGACTCAGGAGAGTTCTGCTATTTTTAGAGCGTTGATTTAGAAAATTGGGAGAACACGAACAGAAGTCAAATCAACGCGCAATGATCGACTCGTATTTAATCGATACCCGGATGAACATCGCTGGCGGCTTGCATGTCTAAATTTTGAAGAAGAAGGTTGAAAAGCGTAGTGAGGATGGGATTTTGTAAGTCATATTTCACAGTATTTCCTTATTGTTTTAAAAGATAAGGGCGCAAATTTTATCGAGATAGGATAAAACTGTGGATTTTTGCACGGGGTGAATTGTAGTCGTACACGACAACTCGACGTTTGTGAAACGAAACAAGATTTTTTATAGACATCTAGAGATTTTTTTGTGTCCCGGAATACTGTTCTGAAAAATTGAAGTGAAAGTAATTTACCCGTTTTTAATTGCGTAATTTACATTGGTTAAGGAGGAAAAGCGTTCCTGTATATTCAACATTCGTATTTTACAAAATTAAAAAAAGCAATTTTGTAACCAGGAAAATTTAGAAAACGGAAAATTTTGTAACCAGGGATTTTTCAACTTTAGGATATAAAATGTTTAAAAAAAATGTACTTACATTACTTTTTACTCATTTTCTCCTAATTCCATCATTTTTATATAAGATACTAGGGGTATTACCTGGCGTTGCCGTGTTATATCCGGTTCAAATACCTATGTATACCAATTTTCATGGCGATCGGCAGAGCGCTATTTATTTATTTATTTATTTATATAAGTAATGCAAATACCTATTAAAAATAACAGTAAACAATTTCAGCGTAGGAATTATGCATAAAAATACTTACAAAATTGAATCAAACGCAGAAAAAAGAATACATCGCATAGTCTAGTGGCAACGTCACCTAACTAGGCCGGGACCTGTTCTAAGGTAAACATTTATTTTTGAATGTGCTTGCAACAATCCGTGTTTATAAAAATGGCATATATTCCATGTATGCACTTAATAATAGAATTGCAAAACCATATTAAAAATGATAAAATACTTAAATAAAATAATTAAATTAAAGTTAGAAGTGGACAATAAAATGTCAGCTAATAAATTCAAATCAGAAAAAAAAACAAAACATTTTAAAATAGTAAAAATTAGAATAAGAGTTTAAACAAAATAGTCCTGCATTTTACTTATACCTAACTAAGATAAAATAGTGTTAAAACTAAAACAAATTATCTCTTAATCTACGTTCAAACAAAAAATAATAATAATATTAAATAAAATAATAATAATAATAATATAACATAATATAATATAAGATTCAAAATATTCGAATGTCCGGGTTAGATTATAATGTCCAATATTCTTAAAATTCCTTGTCTTTCCTCTTTTACAAGCCAGTTTCTAAGCAGCCTTTTAAATTAGGTCTTATTTTGTGCTGATGTTGATTTTATGTCGTATAGAAGTTGATGTTCTGCAACGCCATCTGGTGGCGAGTTACAATAAAGGTAATAGCGCGAAAATATTGTGCGTGCTCAATTGCCTATGGATACCAATTTTCATGGCGATCGGTTGAGTGGTATAGAAGTTGATGTGGTGCAGCGCCATCTGGTGGCAAGTTACAATAAAGTTAATAGCGCGAAAATATTATGCATACATTTTTATACTAAACTAGTGGAATATTAATCCGGTGTTGCCGATGTCATGGCGGGTTCATGGCGATCGGTTTAACGGTATAGAAGTCAATGTGCTGCAGCGCCATCTAGTTGCGAGTTACAACAAATTGGATAGCGCGAAGATATTATCTGGCTCAAAAAATCATTTATACTAATTTCCATGGCGATCAGTTGAACGGTATAGAAAATGATGTGCTGCAGCGCCATCTAGTGGCGAGTTATAACAAAGTTGATAGCGCAAAAATATTTCCAGTCCGCAAATACCAATTTATACACATGTTCATGGCGATCAGTTGAAAAGTATATACACTAGTTTATGTGCTTGAGCGCTATCTGGTGGCGAGTTACAAAAAACCTTTACTATTAAAAATACATAATAACATATGTGCCAACTTTCATGATGATCGGTCAAACGGTTTCGAAGTCTATTAGGCTCGGATACATAGATATACCAACAGCAATTTTTATATACCTAATTTTGTTTATCCATATATATATAAAACAAAGTCCGGTTTGTTCGAACACTTATAACTCGAGAACGGCTAGACCGATTTTCACGGTTTTTGATTTGTAGTATTTGTCTCCGTCCCGAATAGCAAAATAACTATTAAAAACGAAAATTGGAAAATTGTCGAAAAATTAAAATAAAAGAAAAAACGTTTTCCCGTACAAAATGTAAATCCGTATTTTTCTCATGGTCAGTTGTACGTGGCATGTTCACGTGTCGGCAAAAAACAAAAAATGTCGTATATCACAAGGTGCTTCAATGAAGATAATTAAACCCATCCCATGCTGCACAATATGTATATAGTTTAATTTAATCATGTCTTACTGACACGCAATTGATATACTTAATTTTTGTACATTCATATTTCTCTTTGTATTATTATCTTAATAAAGTAGTGAGCTTAATATTCATTTTGTATTCATTGCATTACTTTCATAAAATCATAAATTAAATTCAGCTAATCTGCAACACGACATTCATTGACTGTTAGGCGGTTCAAAGATCGCCGGTTCAGCTTATATAAAAACAATATTCCTAAAATCTAATCTTTTGCTTTTCTTGTTTAGTTTGCTCCATGCTCAATGCTCTTAATTATAAAATATATAACTTATCTTTATCGCAGGGCCCGGCTGACATATTTATGTGTCTTTTAATTTTGATATATTAATGAGTATAAACAAAAAATCAGGTCAACGATTTATCTGCATACATTTTCCCACAAAATCAAAGCATGCCGTCACAGTTTTAAAAAATATTTACGCAATCGGTTAATTAAGATCAATAAATTACAAAAAATGTTAATTACACGCACAGCTAGAAAGAGTTTCACATCATTTCCAGCAGGCGCGTGTTGCTAGCCTACTTTATGTTCAATACTCGTTTGAGGTATGAATTTTGCAACGAATTTATACCTGTTCATTTTAAGTAGAAACGCCAGTTCGTCGCCACTCGCTTATCACCGGCAGAATTGCATGTATTGATCGATGAATCGTTGGCCGTTGAGAGGAGGTAAAATAAAGATTTTCTTTAGAAACAAAGCGTTACTGTAGAAAACTGATACCCATGGGACTATTAATCATGACAAGACCCGACATTGGATACATTGATAAAACGAAAGGACTGGAGGAATTGGCACAAGATACAGCCTAAACATGGAAATCAGGAGAGGACCTATGTATATATTGGATGATAGGGATATAGAAACTAGCGAAAAGACATGTGGATAAATACAAGGAAATACCAAACATGAGTTGTATATGTAGTTTTTTACACAATGAATTTCTCACTTCTCTTGTTTCTCAAACATGCCACAAGCAAAAGTTATAGTTGGGATGCCAGCGACAGAAAAGTGCAAGAGTTTTGGAAAAGCTGATACTTTCAGATCAGACAGTATGTTGGCCATAGAATGCCGGGATACTGTCAGCAAGATAGATTCCGGGACACCTGGCGCTGCCGTACTAGGAAAGTTGTTATTTTAATTAGTACCCCCAAGGTGTTTTGGAAAAACTGAAAATTCATCAGTAGAGAGGGGATGCAATAAAGAACTTGAAACATATGGTCAGACTGCTTCATAATCGAAAGCGTGGCATCAACATCTCCATACCATTACATTGTGCCATTACGACCATTATATTGCGCGGCATGACCGATGCGTCATAGACCGATGAGTGACATGTAGGAACATGTGCATAGCAAGGCGGGCTCGGCTGCTCTCTGCTAAGCATAATAGAAAGATAATTATTTGCGTTTAATGTATGCGCTATGTAACCTAGGCTCAGACAGATGTGTATATAACTTTAAAAGCATACAACGGCATTTTCTTAATTGTCAATTCATTTACTGTTGTGCTCATGCATTTGAATATATATGTAAATACTGGTCTATGCCATGATGACGATATCATTTCAAAAATCTAAATGCGAGATGTGTTCCTTTGTAATGTAGATGCCGTATTTTTTCCAATTCTTCTTCTTCTTTTTTGATTTGATGGCTCCACCCAAAGAGGGTGATTTCTGCCAAGTGTGCCGTTGAAATAGGAGGAAACTTATTTATGTTAGTGGACGTCAATGAAACAAGTAAAACATCACTCCGGCGGGAACACAAAATCGAATAATAATTTAAGATATAGTGAAATACATATATACGTTTAATACAAAAACTCTATGAAGGAACATTCAATAATTATTATTAAAGGGACATACTGTTGAGTTTAATAAATTTACAGATGATTTTGTAGACGTTGGGGGAGTTGAAAGATAATAAAAAGTCTATACTAATAGAGAGCTGAATTTTGAGATTTAAGAGGTCCGAAATGAAGTTAGGATAGTTATTAACAATGGGACAATAAAAGAAGAGATGGTCCAGGGTGCAAAACGCATGACCGCAGTCGCGCTGAGGAGAAGGGAGGATATGTATTCGGTTGAGGTGAGCGGGAGTGCAGCAATGACCGATGCGCATCCTGCAGAGGGTGGAGATTTCCTTACGGGTGAAAGGTAGGTGGTGGAACTAGGGTTTGGTTCTTATTTCTGTTTGGATTTGAGAGTATCTTATTTTTTCCAGACGTCCTCCAGAGCATTGGTGAACCGCTTCGGGGAAATGACATTCCTCTGTCTTTCCTCCAATCGGATCGCTTTGGCTTTATGGTAGTGTACTTGAGCGTGAATTTGACTCTAATATACCTAGTCATCAAAAAACATTCTAGGATTTTTAAATTCTGTAACTGACAGATGTTAGTTATTTTTGAAAACTTTACCAATAATAATAAAAGTGAAATGTTTCAGTCAATACTGGTTTAAGGAGTTATGGAGACGACTTTCTGCAATATATGCATTGCACCAGTGAATTTTAAGAATGTTTGCGTTGATCACTCGTAACCGGTCATCGAATGAGGCCTCCATAGCTGATATAACTATGTGTGACTAATAGGAATTATTTTAAAACTCATCTTTATAATATTATACTGATGCTCAAATTGAACTGGGCAAATATTATTTTTGAAAGCAAAACGCTAATGTTACATTTTTTACATAAAGGTGACGATTACCTTCATTTCAAATTCTACAGAAGACTGAAAAATATTTTTAGGTATTTTGTCAGTTTTTTTTAATACTGCTAGTAATATCTACATATTAAATTGTCGTTTTACTGATAGATATACAGTCAACACTAAAATAATCCCTTGTGTCACCCCAAAACTTTCCCGGCAAGTAGACAAGGACTGAACCCGGTTGCCTACTCCAGTAAGTAGGCAACCGGGTTCGTCTGCCGGCCGAGAAAGGGCGCTTCTCGATTTTATTTATGAAATGAATATTCAGAAGAATCAGTCATTGGCTACTTGCCGGGAAAGTCTGGGGCGACACAACCAATTTTTTTTATGATTATATGCGATTATATTTTTTTTTCACATGTTTAAGTAAGTACTTCTTTTCTGTTGTTTCAATTGCTTAACATAATTTAAATATCATTACTGCATATTTTTCTGCCTCGATAACGCGAACTAACCTTTCCCCATTTCTTTATTGCCCCGTTCACTTATCATTAAAGCATATTGATAAGCCGTGCCCTTTGGAGCGACGCGAGAGTTTCTTCGAATTTCCATGGTCAGCCGGAGATAATTATCCACCACGCATGACCCTGATGTGTTATGTTATTGTCACGCCTTTCACCAGCGATCTTGATCCTTTGTTATCAAGCCATCCGACCTCGTTTTATCGATCAACTTCCTTTGAGCCTGACGCTTGATAATTGACCTTGGCAAGCCGATAAACTGAGTTTTACTTGAGCTTTATTTCGATCTTCAAGATTGTTGTGAATTTGTAAGTATATCGCTCATATATGACCTCAGACTGTAACGAGGCAACTGCGGCCGTATCATAAAAAAACATAAATATATCATTAAAAAATCTGTTGTGCCACCCCAAGACTTTACCGGCAAGTAGCCATGGACTGATTACCTCTAAATATTTATTTCAGAAATAAAATCGATGAACGTCCACTCTCGGCCGGCAGATATCCCGGTTAAATTCCAATGCAACCGCCTCGGGTGGCGCGGTTTGTTTCTCAGCTAAGGGCGAGGTCGGGCCAAGCTCCAACAGATTTATTTATTTATTTATTTATTTATATAAGAATTAATTACTATAAAACATTGATTTCGCTTACAAAAATAACAGGAACCCAATGGCATAACCTTAACCTTTTGCTTGTTTGATTCTGCCACCCAACTGGATCGTCACTGATGAAAACCTTAACTGGAAACAGCACGTCCAACACTTATGTTCAAAATTAAATAAATATATATACATTCTTAAAATTTTAAAACACATAACATCAGTAGAGACTAGCCTAACAACATATTATGGCTACGTATATCCGCATCTAAAATACGGCATTATAATGTGGGGCAACTCAACAGAAGTCCAATGAATATTCAAAATACATAAGTCCTGTGTTCGACTTCTAAACGGAGTAGCGCAGTTCCTGCAGGCCGCTCTTCGTTAGCATGTCTATGTTGACTGTGCCCTCTCTGTATATACTGGAATGTTGTGAATTCATTAAAAATAATCCCGATATCTACTCCTTACGAAGAGATGTACATTCAAGGGCTACGAGCAATAGAAACCTCATAAATTGTCCTTCAGTGAGGACAGAAATGTCTAAAAAGGGACCTGAGTTCTGTTGTGTTAAATATTTTAACGCTATTCCACAAAACATTAAATCAATGCAACAGCCAGGATTCAAACAGACATTAGAGCACTGGCTCAAAAATAAATGCTATTACAGCGTGAATGACTTTTTAAACGATAATGACAAATAAATAATATAACATATTTTTATTGTAATTCTACAACATTTTAAACTTTAAACATTTATATTTAATTCTAGCTCTAAATCTGACAAACCGTAGATAGACTAATAATTCCGGATTGACATTTTAATTTAAAAACAAACTGACATTTGATTTACATATAGTAATGGAAATTTACTAAATTTGTAAATAATAGTTCTAATTATTATTTTGGTAATACCTATGTCTAAAACGTAATATTTTCGGATTTGTTTTCCTTCAACTGCGAAGTGAACATATTTAATTATAGAAAAATACATATTGTACGCCTGATTGGTAAACTGTATAGCACATATAATAGTACTTATCCATTTTGTACGACCTACTTACAGTTCACAATAAAGAATTATTATTAATTATTATTATGATCCCGTTCTAGGGTGGACAGGACTCTAATAAATTATGTAAAAGTTTTAGTATAATGCTAATAAAACTAAATTGTCCTAAACTGTGGTCCTCAAATAAAAATCATAATAGTAATAAAAATATTTAAAAAATAATATAATAAATAAAATGCAATTCCATTATACAATCTGCATTAAATGGAATATAACATTCGATTAAATAGAGAATGAGGAACAGAATAGTCATAAAACTAAAATTAGGAGAAAAATAAAGTTATATGTAAGAAAAGAAATAAAAAGACATGAATATTTAATATATATATTGAGTAATATAATATTTAATATAAAAAAACTAGTCAAAAAAGAACAATTCATTGTCAAAACAATATATACCAACAAAGTTAAATAATTTTTGGTAGTTAGCGTTAATATTTAATTAAGATATACATCTTAGTATAAAAAATTCCGGCGTATGGCGGAATAAGTGTAGCTTATTAGTGTAGCTTAGCTAGTGTAGCTTGTATAAGAGATATTCCAACCAAAATTACACTATGTGGTCGTGAGACAACAAGGCATCTATCTGTGTGCCAAATTTCAAGTCTCTAAGTCCACTTATTATATATAGGATGCTATTATATGACTAGTGCGCTCCCTGGTGGGCTGATTTCAACCACAATCTTATCAACTCTTGCCATGACCAAATTCAATCAGATTAAGCATTTAGGCGCTATCGTGGAGGAATACACACAGACACACAGACAGACTTCAATTTGAAAATTGCCTTAATCATTTCAGGCTGGTTCAAAGTAAATAATTCCGATTTCATCTCGATTTTTTAGCGCATTCACAATACTTTCCCTCCTGGTCGGTTGGTTGGCCAGGAAAGTTAAATACTAACTAAAGTAATATAATTCTTTCATTATTTCTGCTTATATAATTGTATATATTATTAATTATTTTTCTACTTAAATTTATTGAATATAATGTAGTTTTTTTTGTTCTAATTGCAAATATATATTTTCAACTTTTTTTTTTAGTTTTAATTTGTGTAAAAAAATACATTGTTAGACTTAGTGCTTTGTTAGAATTTAAAAATCAATCAATCAAATGCGCCAAAAAAATTCAATCAAATGCGTCAGTTCGCGCGTCAACACACAAAGTATAACACAGCACAACCAGATACAGACCATCTAGGTCTAGTTGTTTGTGCAATTTCGCTTCATTTCAGATATTCTAGCTTATTTATATGCATATAGCTATGTATTTTCGCTATACTAATGTTTATATTTAACGATTTTGTAATTTAAAAATTCCTTATAAAAATATATATTTTTTTTATATACAGAGCTCTAACTGTAAGACTTGTGGCGACTAGGTTATATATTATTCAGTAAATATAATATTGTTGTGTTTACTGTAAATAATAAATACAAACGGAGCTGCCATGGAATTCACCGACCGGAGTCGGGCCCATCATAATATATACTTCATTTTCAAACGTGTAGATCATACGTTTTGCACTACTTTACAGCCTGCAAAGTGGAACTGCATAGTGATGTCAATCTTCTGTAGTGAGTGGGCTGAGGCAGGAGATGCAGTATTTGAACGAGGTTATTTATTAAATAAAGCTACGTCTTACAGTAGCAGCTCTTGCAGGTGTCCCTAGTTTCATGATAACGTATATACTTACAAGAATCCTGGGAGCTATTTCGGGCCCAGCCCATGAAATCAATGTGGGCACGGGCCCACCCGTGCCCACCATGCAAGCACGCCGATGCATGCCTATATTATGTAAGGATTAGTCTGTTTGGGAAACCGTCGTGGGAGCTAATGGGCCCTGTTGTAATTATGCCACTAGGACCCATGCGTTTAGGGTCGGCCAAACTCACGGGTCAACACGAGATTTCAAATTTGGTACACAAATGACTTTGGTTGGAATATGTCATATATGATACGAGCTACACTAAGAATATTCAAATTCCGCCATACATATTTAATATTAATCCAACTTGTTCGCGCTTGACCCAAACCCGCCCTTATCTAACCGGGTTCATCCGCCGGCCGATAGAGAACGCTCATCGATTTTATTTATGAAATTTATATTCAGATGAATTCAGTCCTTGGCTATATGCTGGGAAAGCCTTGGGCGACCGACCCTTTTTTAAACGCTTTAGTATACATATTGTTATATGTGATGCTAGACTATTGTAGCATTATAAGCAATATCATACAATGTATAAATAAGCATAAAATGCAATATTGTATGCATGCAGAGGAGAGCATGGGGGGAGCCAATGGGCCTTGTTGCAGTTAGGCTACTAAGACCCATGCGTTTAGGGTCGGCCAAACTCACGGGTCAACACCTATCCGGCGGCCTCCACGCAGAAGTGCGAGCCCGGGTAGGGCTCTGGTCTGCGGCCCAGTTTCGCCTAGGAGTCAACCTTTGAGCGCTCCTGGACGGTTTGCGCACCGTGCGGCGTCAGCAAACCGATTGTGCATTCCGACTGACAACCGGGGTATTCTGGATATGGTATTGTTTCCTATAGAGCGGGGGCGGTTGTTTACCTTGTAGCAGCCGCCGGCTACCCGATACCGGATGAAAGCCGGGAAAAAGATGCAGTAATTCGCGATAGATTTGGTATATACCGATAACAGCTACACTAGGGAGAGAATCGCGCTAGCGACTTTAAACTTGTAACCAGTCGGGAGGTTGAAGGTATCCTGATGGTTAATTCCAGACGGAGATATCCTTCTAAACCTGGTAGTCAGGGGGCGAGGCTGTAGGCTGTTCACATTCCCCGGTGCCTCGCCGTAAGGCGTTGGCCTCTGACGGGCATGTTGGCATATCTAGATAGTAGATTTGTATTGTCTCTCAGTCTTCCACACTTATATCACGGCTGAAAGTACGATTACATATCGTTATTATAGCCCGGGGTGACAATTTCGCCCGTTGTAGTCGACACCGCCCTACTGTTTGGGAAATCGTATGGGATTAGACTCAACTAATTTCTGGACCCGCGAGTATGAAATACTTCCTTGAAATACTTTCTATGTAATACTCAGCTCAAGTACTTTCTTTTTCCATGAACCATCAGGGTATATAACTATTTCATTAAACTATTTACTGCACCTACAGACGGTGGATTTATTTAACGAGCTACTGGTATTCAATAAGCCATAAGTAGCCGAGCAAAACTGTATGACGCAATCGTGCGCATTTTCAATCGACGCAAACGGCCAGACCGCTTCGTGCTTTGGAGGTTACAACTCTCAAGTTCAAGAGCTCAAACTCAACTGTTGTGGCGCGAATACTTAGCTCATTATAAATTCAGATACATTTTTTGATTGAGTTTTGAATTGGGCCCTTGAGCTGGATGCCTCAAGGTCTCAATACAATACAATAGAATAGAATAGAATAGAATAGAATAGAATAGAATAGTATAGAATAACTTTATTGTGCTATAAAAACATAATGACTATTACACTGATTTTATGAAAAAGACAATTTATGCACAAATGGCTGACTTATCGCTATGGCGATATCTTACAGTCAATACAATACAATACAATTTATTCTACTCCAGTAAGTAGACATTCCTACACTTGCTTGCGTCATTACGACTAACACCGTACAGGTGCGCCCTCGAAGCTAGGTTAGTGAAATAAATTTTTCCAAACTCATGAATTTGGCGCCCCCTCAAAATTGCCGCCCGGGGCTGCCGTTATTTGGAAGAATGACGAATCGTACTTAATATTTCGGTTGTAAATTCGCTGATTGACCTAAAAGCTGGATTGTACCGAATTACTTAGTTACTTTGGTTTAAACACGTATATTTCTTCAATTCACCTTACTCGCCGACATGACGTTTTATATCCACCGCAATAACTTCTTGACTAAAAACGCGATCTTTATTAATGCCACACGTTGGCGAATATTGGCCAATCTTGCTAGGGTGGAAGCGAGTCGGCACCACTATGACGTCAGAAAAATATATGGGAAAGAGCAAGAGGGACATGGCGATTCGGCCAACTCTGGCGCATGTGTGGAGCGAGCATAATGCGATAATTTAATTGCCATCTCGATTGCTATGGTGCGATGACGCGAAGGAAGTCGCAGTTTAAGCAGGTTGGAATCACAAATATCACTGATTCACAATAGGCTGATGAAATAGCACAGTTGTCACACATCTTCATATGTTATTTATATTTATTACACACATTTATATTTATTAGATCCTTTATTTAGGCAGTCTTGCTTATTTAAATGCATTCATTTTTATGATCGTTTAACTATACACCTTAGCTTTACGTTAAGCTGAAACTAACGTTCAATTGTTATATTATAGATTGTTAACATGTTGTTTAAAAATAAAAAAAATAATACTAATCTTTATTTTTCCAATTGTTTACTCCAAGTGCATTTAGGGTTTTAACCATAGATTCAAGTCATCGTATTTTTAGTCTTCCTGCTTTACCGACACCCTTCGAGCTTTGGACAATGTGTATGTTTCATTATTTCGATCTTGCCCTAAACACCTAAGGCTTCAGATTTTCAGAAATCTCACATCATACAGCTTATACAGTTTGTTCGTTTTCTCCACGCGCTATTTTCTTTTGCTGACTCCGAATATTTGCATTCAAAAACACACGTAGTGTATTTTCATCAGCTTGAGTGCAGGTTCATGTTTCTGGCGCGTAGGTCTGGCCTGATGAATGTCTTATAGAGAGTTAGTTGCCTTCGTCGTTCTTTCAGATTTTATTTCAAACTAAAGTCCGTAGCAACATTTATTTGCGACGAACTTCCACGTCTTTACTAGAGTTGTTGGCGCAACTTCAAACCTATATGTACCAACTGCTAGAGCTGAAGGTGGGTTCGACCTTATAGTATGGACAGCTATGTATTTGGTTCCCTCCCGATTTATTTTGAGACCAATCCGTTTGCTGTTATATTCAATGCTAAAAAGGCTTCCCCAAGGGCTTTCTGGGAAGATGATAGAAATATTGCAAATATATCAATATTATCGGCATCCGCCAGTGATTGTGTACATCAACCAGAACAAGAAAATTGATCATTTTCAATTCGTTTTTTTAAAAAACTTTTTTTAACTTAGGAGATTTTTGTTTAGAGGAGAGGATATTTTACATTTGTTACTGAGAAAAAATAAATAAATATTTTAAAGTCTAATAATACTTCATTTACGGTAACTATCACCTAAGTTTTACATATAGAACATTTTTCAGTAGCACGTTTCCAACTATAATTTTCATATAGAATAATATCCTTCAATCGAAAATCTATAAACCTGAAAAAACTGTACCGTACTGTTTGATTAAGAGAACTACCGCCTAAGTTTTTATATATAGAACTTTGTTTACCAGATCATTACCAACTCAGTTTTTCATATAGAATAATCCCCTCCAATCAAACATCTCCAAAGGTGAAAAAAACTGTACAGTAAAAACTGTACCGTACTGTTTGATTGAGCGAATATTTTAATTTGTCGGGTGCTGTGGTCGGCTAGGACGAGAAATACAAGGGCGTCAAGTAGTAGGTACTGGGCAATCTATTCGATTAGAGAATATATTGTAAACAAAAATGAGATTTAATTACATATGCCTATCTTCTACTGATAACATGTTAAATTGTGTTAATACATTCGCGTAATTACCATATTCACCATCGTAGCAATTTTGAATAAGTCTTTTGTATAGAGTCGTTGTTATCTTTGGAGTCTTTATTGATGTACCGTGTAATGTAGCCGCTACACGATTCTAAGTGGTTATTTGCCAAGGCGTTAAAAAATATTTTTGTAGTTTCAGGTTTCGTAAATGCATGCCGGATTATATAATAGGCCAAATAGGCACCGGCCTATGCCCCCACGCCTTTCAGGGAGAGGCCCGCGACAAGGGATCACTACAATGAATTTTTTAAAACATTGTTTCTGATTGAAGTGAAATTCTAATGGGAAAATTTTCAATAATCTTTTTGATCCGACTAGTAATATAATTGTTATAAATTACAGACAGTTAGCCGCTGCCAGCCTGTGCGATCGTATTTTGTTTATATGCGCGTCTTTTCTATGCGTTATCAGAAATGTTTGAAGGCCCACTTTGCCGTCGTCTCACTTACGTCTATATACATTACTTCCAGTGGCGAAAATAAGCCAGTGCACCGGGGCCCACGGTTGTTCGGGGCATAAGATGAAACTTTTTCCTCAAAAATGTTTCTATGTGATCCCGCTGAAATTCTTGGGAACTTGTTCAACAACATGTTCAAGGCAACGCCCCCAAATTAATATACCGATTTATATTACAGCTACAATATAAATATGTAATGTAGCTAGGTAGGTATACAGTAATTCCATCCTATATGACATAATAAATATAAATAAGTAGGGGAAGAGACCTTTTGTATAATTTTGCACAGGGACCTATTTCTTTTAAATACGCAACTTGTTGTCAGAATGTTTGACAGCCCTAAGGGGGCCTCGAAATGTATAAGGGGGCCCTGAGATTTCGACGGCCTAAAGGCCTCTACGTGGGTTTATCCGCACTGCGTAAATATAGTTATTGTAAATAAATTAATGCAAATGCTCCGTATTAAGAATCCTAACATTCGATATGCCTTTCTCGATATATTTTCTACATTTAAATTACAACGCAACTTCGTGTCAAAGATTACTCCTAGGTATTTAGATATTTCTAATTGCTAAAGAGCGTAATCGTAAAGTTTGTAAGAGAAATATATAAGCAAAGCATTTTTCGTCAATTATGTTAATTACTTGGCATTTGCTCACATTGAGTTTCAGTTTGCTATAATAATTTATAGCAGTAATTTTGAAATTTTAATAATTCACTCTGGAGTTGCCACAAGTCAAATTTTGCGTGTGTGGCTAATACCATTTTCGATTGCCGAAATTGTAAGCTACGAAAGCCTTTGCTGACACATAGTTCAACGTATATAAGTTATAATTAAACAAAACTCCGATCACCTTCAGCGATAGTGACAGGCATGGTTAGCAAAAGCGCTGTTATCCATACGTTCAGGATAAAATTCTGCCACTATTTTGAGAATAACAACGCCTCTGCTGATTGAATTGTTTTTAATAATGCGTCCAGACTTATACGTTCCTCAAAAAAATCACACTTATGCCATATCTTTCATCGTCGGTTAAACTGAAAGGCCCGGTGGCATAGTGATTATAAGCGATCGCCTGATCATACAATGTAAGGTTGCGGGTTTGATTCCCTGCTGGGTTACCATTTTCCTTTGGGACAAAATCAACGGAATTGCATTTCAATTCTGTCCAACGAAAGCAATAATAATACATATACTTACACACATGTTAGATGCACACATACATATTAAAACTGCAACTGTCATGATAATAAACCCGCCCATTGTGATATTTCACAATAAGGAATAGAAACAAACTGACCTGTAATCCGCACAAGCTTTTTTAATTAAATTGAATTTCGATAGTTCAATATCAAATCGAGTGACTAGTGCATTGTTAATCGTATGTCATGGGGCAAGACGTTCGTTTTTAAAAATTATTAAGGATCTACCGGCTTTTTGATCTATTTACTTCGTACTAAAATTATCTTTTCTCCGGGATTCGACTGATTTAAAAATAGGTTTAATAGCAGTCTGGGATGCTATTTCATTAGCTCTTACAACATCTACCACAAAATAAGTAGTGTAGTGTTTCACAAATTCTGAGCATTTCCTTAGTAATCGTGATGCCTTAGTTTCAGAGTGCAGGCAATACTTATGATGCTAACTTAAATTAAATTTATCACAATTAGTATCGATTCAAATTTCTGGTCCGATGAATGATCATCGCTCTGCAGTTACATTTTTTGTTGATATGACCCCCCCCCCCTCCTCCCCCCTCTTCCTAAATCGGCGTTCGTTCCAGTCGCATCGCTCGCAGCGATGCGGATAGAACAAAATTGAGATCGAAGCGAGCGACGTCACGAGTCGTGAGGACACGCTTATGGCCGCCATATGGCCGCTACTCCGCTGACACATATATTCAAACGCTCGAAAATTTCAACGACGCCCGTAACATTAACTACAGCTACTGCTCGCTCCCCCGCACCCTATTCCCGCAACGCCTTGCCACCCAAGAGTGCGCTTAATGTTCTAACTTTGTATACTGTGGTACTGGATAGTACATTTGAAGGATAGAGCATCCAATTTGGCAATCTGAACTTTCGACGATCTGAGCGTGGCTGGCGGGGCATCCAAATCGCAGTATGTATAATTTTAGTCATTCTGTACTTTGGACGAGTACTAAACTAAATTTGTTTTAAAAAAGTTGCAATAATTATAGGTCATTTGCTTGTTTTAGAAAATAATAATAAACTTGAAACATATCTATATACATAAGCCATATTATTTATCTAAGAGAAATTGAAAAATAATAGTAGTCGTCAAAATGCGCAGAATAGCACGTATCTCCATAAAAAACATAAACAAGTGGATGACCTTTCTTTGTAATACACGACACGTACGTAAAAAAATGCATTGTTTGATTTGCACAATAGGCGAAAAAAGATGAATAAATAACACCATCACAAATTAATGCGGTTGTTTAAATTTTTTAAATAATTAAAAGCGGATTTTACCGCTTTTATTTAGTTGGTGGATTGCACTCGTAAAACCCGTTTTTAATTATTTTATAAAGATTTTTCCCGGTCCAAAAACACACCAGAAGCGTTTTCAAAATTTCAAGGAATATTCCATTAAAATATGGATTTGTGATTCGTGGATAAAACCCATTAAAATTGTCCAAGGGCCTATAGCACGGCCCGGTGACATAGTGGTTAGGTCGCCTGATCTCACATTGTAAGGTTCCGGGTTCGATTCCCGGCTGGGTCACCAATTTCCGTTAGAATATAAAGTACCTAGTTATAATAACGGCCGACAGGGGGCGGCGTTAGGGCTGGGCAATTTTAGAAGTAATAAATACCATTGATTATATAATTAGATTGTTCAATACCATAGCACGTTCAGGCAACTCTTCTGCGCCGGTGACATGCAGGTGGCGCTGATAGCATTATCAGGCTAAAACTAATAGAAATGTATTTCGCTATCTATAATAACATTGATAATGGAGTGATAAAGGACTGATTCATTATAAAATCCCAATAATTTAAACAATGATAACAATAATAATAATCAATTATTAGTGCCAATTATCGCATTTTTATATAGGCTGATTACATTAGAGAAATAATACGGAGAGATTGGAATGTACATTATTATTATATTTGAACATAAAAGCGCGTAATTTTTATGTATCGAAACATGTATACCAAATTAAAAAATTACATATTTATGTAAATAATATAAAAAATTAGCTGATAACAAAATTTGTTTATTGTTATATTATTATTTTATTTTGAGAAAAGATAGGCGTGCTTAGAACGCTGTGTATTGAACGGGCTACTATCCATAAGAGAATATTAAGGCGACATGATACCTGGGAACGAATATACGAATATAAGCATATCTACAGAATTTTAGTTTTTTGAAGTTTTTTGGAAAATTTATTTAATAATTTAAAAAAAAATCTGTGAATCCCTCGATAAGAAATCAATTAAAATTTGGACTCAAAAAAGTTGCTCATTGCCTTGGACTGACTGACTTGACAGACAGACGGACTTCGAAAGCTTTCAGGCGCGATTACTTCTACAATGTAAGCGGTGAGTGTGTTTTATTATAATTTCATTATATTGATTTACTTGGCCACATTTTTTTATTTAGGCCCTTAATTAATTACAATTAATTAAAACGTGAGAGCGCTCTGAGAGTTACGCTAAATATGCTTTGCCATTAACACCCTTATACCACCACTGCGTAAAGATAGATATTCTGTGCTAGCGCTGCGACAGAACGTTTAGTATGCGCCTGGTCGCCGGCGCGAGCAGACATAGAATCTGCGATTGTCGCTTCGTTAACGCTGGATTTTTATTGGTCAAACCCAACAAAATTGAACCCGGTAATTTTTTCACGTGTCCGCCCATTTCGAATATGTTTCTGAGGTCTCAAGTTTGGATCTTTAGGTGCCATGTATACGTTGCGTTTCGTAGTAAAACCCTTGCTGTCAAAACGTAGTACGAGCAATCTAATACCCTATACTGAGTGTGTTTCAATTAACCGGCATCCTTGAAGTGTGTGAATCAGTTCGGGCAAAAAGGCAACTTTTGATAACATTTGGAAACGAAAATTATATTTTTCCAAATTAGTGAAAAGAGCATTGAGTGCGCTGAGCCATCTAGCGGTATAATTTTTTATAATAATCTAGGCATAAACGTAATTTGGTCCTAATTTGTCGGGTAGTTTCTGAGATACAGTGGCTACAGACACACAGAAACACACGTAATGAGGTAACAAGTGAATATATTAAAATTAATAAAAAGACACGACTGCCGTTACAGAAAGTGAAATACTGTAAATATAATAATAATAATAATAATAATAAACTCTTTATTTGCACTTAAAAAAAGTATACAAAAAAGGCGAGCTTATTGCCACATGGCAATGTCTTACAGCTAACCTAAACATAGTGGTACATGCGCGCATAGTGAAAATAAAGATTATTACATAACATACAGACAAGTGGAAGAATTTAAGACTCATAGTGCCCGAGGAGAGGAAATTGGGAGAGGAACAGGAGAGAAAGGGAAGAACTGGTTACTTCTTAGAAAGGTAGTAATCCTTAAGGTGAGTCTTGAACGATGGTAAAGAAGGCGAGTTTCGTATATTTGCTGGGAGATCGTTAAAGTTAAATATAGTTACTTTTATTACGGTTTCTTTATAAAATATTTGTGGTTTATGTATTCATCCTTATAGATACATGTAGATTTCCGGAATGCACTCAATCATTTGACAATCCTGTCATTTGACACTAAACACGATATATTTATGTTATTTAGAGAACTTGATATGTAGACAGTTAAGGTACTCCATAACACTCGGGATGACATAACGATTCTAACAATAGTACATACTTCTAAATGAATGCAAGCGTTTAGCATTTATGATGAAATAAAAAAATCAGAAAACATATATACATAGATGAACCCTGAACACATTACGCTCCTTTTTTATTGGGCGGTCGAGTAAAAACACAGCGAAATGGCTTGCCCTGATTTTGGGAGTAGCTTAACCCCTAGAAAGCTAGCCATGGGAATGAATGAAGAGATGGCATGTTTTCAACCCTCGAAAATTTCTTTGTAGGGTGTGTTAGTGCACGCATACTAATGTATAATGGTAGCGTATTTAATAAAGGCGACGTTTTTTCGCATATACATATTTGCATTAATACGGAGATCGTCCGCCCGCGAGTTGTCGCAACGGAAAAACCACCGATCGGTGGTATTGGCATTCCAGGGGTTAAACTGAATGCTCTCATGGGAAGGTGTAAGGGCTGGTGTGCAATGGTTATTTGATGTTGTTTTATAACGACTTTTATATGGTTGTTTTATAGCGGTTTATTGCTACATTATACAATGCATATCGTAAACAACCTTTAGTTTTTTCGTATCGCCTTTAGTTTTTTCATATAACTTTGTCGCAAAGGTGTGACCAACGTAATGCCAGTTTTGCGTTACTTCTACTACGCATTATTAGATTAAATTTTGTTATTTCAATTTTATTATCATGCGTATTGTGGCGTAGTAACATGGATATGAAATCAAAGACCACCGCGGTTGTTTGACATTATAAAAAGGTTGTAGCACCCGACGTTTCGGCTATGTTGCAACCGCTGTTGTCCAGGGTAGACTTGGTAAATTCGTTTTTAAACCTTTTAATAGTAATGTGACATTTTACAATTATTCAGTGCCATTCAGGCATACATTATATTAAAAAAAAAACAAGATTTCTTACAGATCAATAAATAATAATTATTCCTTTAAATAAATAATATATATTAATATATTCTAACAATCAAAAAAACGCATAGTATGATACAAGAACAAAATTAGAGTAATTTAGTTATGTAATACTAGTTTATTATATAAAAATCACAGAATGTAAAATTTAGTAGGTATTTAATATTATCTCGGAAATATAATAAAAAATTAAAGGGAATATAAATAATAGCAAATATTATTCCAGCAGAGTAAATTATGTTTAGAAATAGAGTATTATTATGTTTAGAAATTGCATAAAAATAAAAGCTGTTTAAAAATATTCAACAATCAAGTGAATTAGTAATATATTGTCAAAAATTATAATAAAAAACACAGTACTTTAAAAATAACAAAATGAGGATGTCTTAAATATCAAAGTATGATATATATCGAAATCAAAGTACATTATTTCAATTACGAATAATATGTCAATGAAATAACTAAAATATGGGTAACAACGGAGAATTAAGTGACATTTAAAGTTTTAATTACTTTAATATATATTTCTTTTTCATAATCATTGTGTTTCTTTGTGCAGTCACTAGCACTTTGTGCGTCAGCAGTGCAGCACTTTTTTGATGGAATAAAATGACTTTTCTAATATGAATTTCTTTAGGGCATCACTGAACTGATTATGCGTTTTAACTTTCCCGGCCCACCAACCGACAAGGAGGGAAAGTATTTCCAGATTGAAGTCCTTATGTGTGTCTGTCTGTTTCTTACAGGCTTAAGCTAAGCTGGTGCTAAACATTAGGACCTTAAACACCTTCGTTATTTTGTTGACATTCCGTTTCATAAAAATTAAGAACCGGTCTTAAATTTTTAAATATTCCGTTTTTACCAATACGGGGCCCTAATTGGCTTATGGTTAGTTTCCCCTGGGAATCAACCTTCTGGCGTTCCTGGACGGTCTGCGCACCGTGCGGCATATGCCAATCGACTGCGCACTCTGACTAACAGTCGGGGGAGTCTGGAAGCAGTATTGTTTCCTATAGAGCTGGGGTGGTTGCGGACCTTACGGCGACTGCTCTTGAAATGACCATCGGCTACCCGATCCTGGGTGAACAGCCGGGCAAAGGATGCCGTGGTCCGCGATAGATTCGGTATACACCGTTTTACCGCTTCGTAAGGGAGAGGACCGCGCAAGCGACCTCGGACTCGAAACCAATCGAGAGACTGGAGTAATCTGTTAACACTCCTGGATATCTCGGGGTTAAGGCGTTGGCCTTTTACGGGTCTGTGGCGGAGCTAGACGGTGGACTGTTTGGTCCAAGTCTTCTGCGCTCACTCCAGGGAGATAGAACGACTAATCGTTAAAACTTCCTGAAAGAACGGGCTCGACCGCTGTAGTCGACAACACTAGTTGTATTTAAGTCTTCTACGCTTATTCCACGGCTAAACGAACGATCACATATCGTTATACCAGCCTGGGGTGACGGGTTCGCCCGTTATAGTCGACACCGAACCACTGTAGATTGTGATGCGCGTGATCGCAAGGCGCGGGTAGCATAATTTTAATGTTCATATAGCTCTGACATGTTCTCTATAACTTTTTCACGGCGCTATTACCCGTTCCGATTGAATCAAGGTTAAATTTAATTTCTTATAATCTGTGGATCCGGCAATCAATGCCGGTATTATAAAGCGTAATTTTGCTTCGGTAATTCACGGCCGATTTAACTGTCTGTTATGTAATTTGCAATGGCGAATGCCAACGCATAAATATCTAATAATTAAATAAACCACAGTAGCTTATCCTCGACCTTTAAACACGGTACATACCAACAAAGTGTTATATTACACGTTGCATACCTACATACCTACATAGAGCCCCTAAGGGGCTCCCTAGACGATCAAGCATGCTAGTCAAGCATCGCGTCGCGGGCTGGGTGGGGATCGTAAACCGCAAGAAATTCGGAAATATTTTTTTTAAATATTTACGAAAAATGTCTAATTTTGTAGTTTTATACTAGGGAACACAAATCAATTACATCTTATTAAAGTGCATCCCTGGTATAAACTACAAAATTAGGCATTTTTGGTAAATATTACAAAAAAACATTTGCATATTTCCTGCGGTTTACGATCCCCTCCCTACCCGCGACGCGAAGCTTGTCAAGCATGCTTGATCGTCTAAAGAACCCCTTAGGGGCTCTCTAGACAATCAAGCATTCTTGGCAAGCATCGCGTCGCGGGCTGAAAGGGGATCGTAAACCGCAGGAAATATGCAAATATTTTTTTAAATATTTAAGAAAAATGCCGAATTTTGTACTTTTTTAGTAGGGAGTCACGTCATTCATCAAATCAACTACGTTTAATTAACGTGACTCCCTGGTATAAACTACAAAATATGGCATTTTTGGTAAATATTAAAAACACATATTTGCATATTTCCTGCGGTTGACGATTCCTTCCCAGACCGCGACGCGATGCTTGACAAGTATGCTTGATCGTCTAAAGAGCCCCTTAAGCTTCGATAATAATCATCTTAATAAACTCTTTGTTTGCACTTGAAAATTAAGGGCTCCCTAGCTAGACGATCAAGTATGCTTGTCAAGCATCGCGTCCCGGGCTGGGAGGGGATCGTCAACCGCAGGAAATATGTATTTAAAAAAATATATATTTACGAAAAATGCCTAATTGTGTAGTTTTATACCAGGGAGTCAATCATTCATCAATCAATTACGTCTAATTAACTTGACTCCCTGGTATAAACTACAAAATTAGGCATTTTTGGTAAATATTACAATTAATATTTGCATATTTCCTGCGGTTGACAATCCCCTCCCAGCCCGGGACGCGATGCTTGACAAGCATGCTTGATCGTCTAGGGAGCCCTTTAGAATAAAAACATTCGAGCTTATTGCTACAGTGCAATATCTTACAACTAAACTAATCACAGTGGTACATGCGCGCGCTGTGGACATAAAGATTATTAAATTCGTCTGCATAAAATATAGACTACTATATTTAAAAATAAGAATTCCCAAGGAAAGGAAATTGGGAGAGGAAAAAAGGGAAAGAGAAGAACTGGTTACTACTTGACATGTAGTAATTTTTGAGGTGAGTCTTAAATTGTTGTAAAGGAGCGTACGGGAGATCGCTCCAGCGTCTTGCACCATGGACTGGAAATCAGTCCATGGTGCAAGAAATAGGAATGGAAATCAGTATTATGACACGGATTTTTTAGTAAATCTTCCCTCAACCGTTTAAGATAATTTTAATAAAAGCATGTTTTAAAAAATGTTTTTACTGTTAATTTATTATTGGTTACTTTCCATAATCTGCCATTCTATGTTGCCTTATTTAGGAGCAAAATTGTAACTGCCACTATAAATAACGCTCCAAATTCTGAATCGGATTAATTTATTAATGCTGTTATATCCATCATTAGGTGAGAAGAGGCGCAGTCGTTCCCTATAAGACTTGTTCATCCCCTCAAATCTCTGAAACGGACATATTAAAAAATATCACATTAGCAGTAATATGTGAAGTGTCCATAAAACTACCACAAATGACGTCATTCAGTTTGGCTCCGTTGAAGGTTTTTTGTTTTTGTCGAGTTTTATTTCGGTCGCAGTGTAAGGTCCGATTTTGCCATCTTTTTTATGGAGGTATTATGGAGGTCTTTTATGGAGGTATGGAGGTTTAGATTTTTGGTAGTTTTGGTATTTTTTGGTACTTTAGTTTTTTGTTAGTGTCATTTTAATATTTAATTTTTACACGATTGCCCTATAAATAAGGAGTGTAATGTGTTCAGCGTTCATCTATGTAAGTTTTCCGTTTATTTATTCCACCATAACCTCTAAACGCTCGAACCGATTTAGAAGAGTGTAGTATTATTGGAATCTTTATTTATTTTATTTTATTTTTATTTTATTTTATTCTGGAACCGAACAGAACTACATACAATGCAATAAAAACCTATTTAAAAGTGACAAAAATCCATTAATGTGATTCCGAATGTAAAGTATACAAAATGAACGCAATATAATTTTATATTGTTTCCGCTTGAGAATGGGAGGAATCAGGATGGGAAGTGAGGTGAAAGGGAGAGACAAAATATATAAAATTATATTATGTATGTATATAAATATATTTATATTTAATTTTAGGTATGATGTATAGTTATTATAATGAATATACTTGAGATAAAATTATGTCCTTGAACTAAATTAAATAAAATATAATATGTATAAATGTTTTGTGATCATCCAGATAGACTCTAGAATTTTTTTATTGAGTTCTTATAAGAGGTTTTTGATGAGTGTAATATGTCCACACTTAAAAAGTCTGTATTATATCTATGACACGCTCTGTATAGAAATGCATTTTCAGATACGTTGGTTTTCACCACAGGGAGATGAAATAGTCGATGCGATCGAACAGGGCGGGGAGGAACATAAAATTCAATGCGCTCCAAAATCGCGTTCGCATCGATGGAATTATTGACAAAACCATGCAAGAATACGGCATCGATCAAGACTCTACGGCTCTCCAATGACATTAAATTGTGGGCTTTTAAGGATTCCTCATAGGAGCTGGGCTTAGTGAAAGAAGTGAAATTTAATCGCTTCACAAATCTTTTTTGTATCGATTCGATCCGCGATATGCAAGTCAAATATTGGGGATTCCAGACCACTGATGCAAATTCCAACTGACTTCTTACATAGGAATTATAGAGGGTTTTAAGCGTGTCAGTAGATTTGAATACCGATGATACCCTTAGAATTAAACCTAGTAATTTATACGCTTTTCTAATAATATTATCGATGTGTTCAGCGAATATAGCATTTTCGTGTCAAGTGTAATCCCAAGATCTCGCACCGCTGATTCTCTTCCAACTATAGCGCCATTCAAGTTGTAGTCAAACATTATATTAGTATTTTTTCCGGAGTATGTGATTATCTGACATTTGCTTACGTTAACGAAGAGACAGTTATCTGAACAATATTTCATAAGGCGGTTTATATCCGCCTGCAAATTAAGGCAGTCATTAATTGATCGGATCTCACTAAAAATCTTCGTGTCATTCGCATATATGACTATATTGGAATGTAGCATGCAATTGGTGATATCGTTGAGGTATAGAAGGAAAAGAAGTGGTCCTAAGTGGGAGCCTTGCGGTACCCCTGAAGGAATTTCAGAAAACTCGGATTGATAACCCTGAACAACTACCGCTTGAGTCCGATATGCGATATACGACGAAATCCAGCGATACAAGTCACCCCTAATCCCCAAAAGCCCATAACTTTTTTAAAAGTAAGTTATGATTTATTTTATCAAATGCCTTAGAAAAATCTGTGTATAGAGCATCAACCTGTATACGTTTATCCATAGACTTAAGGACAGAATCAGTGAAGGTAATAAGGTTGGTTTCTACAGACCTTGATTTGAAAAATCCGTGTTCTGGGACTATGACTGAACGAACAGCTGCGAATAATTATTCGAATACGAGTTTGTCCATTAACTTACTAAATATTGGGAGTTTTGATATGGGACGATAATTGATATGGGACGATAGCATCAATAGTGTCATAGGTACCTAAACTGTCCAAATATCAAGTAAGTAGTTGAGCAAATGTCAATAAATTAATATAAATATTTCAAGTTTAGTGTCAAATGAAAGGTCTGATTGTGTACATTCCGAAAATATACTTGTTGCTATATGGATAAATACATACACCACAAATATTTCATGAAAAGCCATAAATCTAATTCAACTGTAGTATTCGCTTATGAGTTACATTTTTTTTCGACAAAATTGGTCCGATCTTATTTATTGCCATTTTCAGTTTTTTGATTAGCATATAAAAAGTGTTTTTTTTTTAAAAACACATTGTTTGAGTAGTTATTATAATTATGTAAATACTTTAATAAAATACATTTTATTGAAGCGTTATTGGTGTTTATTATTATTTTATTACTAATGGTTTTACTTTACTGGGGAAACTCGATCTCCGGGGGAAAAATCCCATGAAGAGTGAATAAGTCTCCCATCATATGGGGAAAGTTGTGCCTTTTCCTCATCTTCGTTTTTTAAAATAATTATATTAATATTTTATTATTGAAATGCATTTAAAATTACATTTAATAAAAAATATAAAGAGGGGTGAGACAAGCCTGTATATTGTCTCCACTTCTATTTAATATATATGCAGAAGAGATTTTCCTGAAATTGTCATCTAGCTGTCACACCGGCGTTGTTGTCAATGGTAACCCCTATTAACAACATACGGACACTGACGACACGGCACTGATCTCTGACAGTTTAGCATCACTACAAGAACTCCCTGATAATGTTAACGAAGCAAGGAAAGATATGGGCCTGAACATCAATGTCGTAAAACAAAGTACTTACTGATCTATAAGAAGCCTTAACAACATAACTCCAAGCTCCATATAGGGACAGATTTGGTGGAAAAGGTCAGTACATTCAAGTATTTTGGAAGTTGGATGAATGAACACGGGGACCATGCTCAGATATAAACGTCGGCATTGAAATCGCTCGCTCAACTTTTTCAAAATGAGCAAAGTTCTGTGTGACAGAGATCTGAGTCTCGACCTAAAGCTACGTATAACTCACTGCTACATTTTCCCTATTCTACCGTATGGTGTGGTGTAGAAGAATGTACTCTCACACAAAACACGACGAAAAGGTTGAAGGCTTTCGAAATGTCGATATACCGCCGTATCTTGAAAATCTCATGGCGTGACCGAAGATGGAACTTCTGAACGCCATCAAACACAGAAAGATGTCATAATTCGGTGACGTCATGAGGAATGCCAAAAAGGAATTGCTCCAGTTCATTATCCAAGGCAAGATCGCTGGGAAGAGAAGCGCGGCAGGAGGCGGCATTCGTAGCTAATGAAACTTCGGGACTGGTTTGGCTGCAGTATCACCTCGCTGTTCAGAGCAGCAGCATCTAAAGTGAAGATAGCTACTAGGGATGTTTCCAAAGTTCTGGGAATTCAGCTATATTTTTATTATTTTGTTAATTTTCGTCAATATTACAATGTAGTTTTTCAACATAATCTCCATATAACTGAATACATTTATCCCATGGATAAACTATTTTTTTAAGCCGTCTAAAATAACTTTTTCGGTGTCTCCTCAATCCACCTATTTATGGCACGTTTTACGTCAGTTAAACATTCAAATCGAACACCCCGTAAGGGTTTTTTCAAATCTGGAAACAGGTGATAATCACTGGGTGCAAGATCCAGGGAACAAGGTGGGTGTGGAAGCAATTCCCATCGTAAATCGTTCAAAACATCCATCGTTTTTCTTGCAGTGTGTGATCAAGCAATATCCTGTTGCAATAACGGACGCGTATGCAACGTTCCAGGCCGTTTTTTGACAAGTACAAAAACAGTGTTATGAAAACGCGTCTATAACAGTCGAACACCTAAATCAGACTGAACAATGTTGCACTAGATAGTTGCATAAACATGTCAAGACTTGTCTGGTACCAATAACATTGCCTATACGTTCTGCATAATTTAATTATAGCACAATTCCCAGAACTTTGGAAACATCCCGTATAATGTTGTCCAACCCCCGATAGGAGTGGAACTCGAAGAAGAAGAAGAATATAAAATAGAACCTGGAGTTAATTACAGAAAGAGTTATGATTGAAAATGTAAAACAAATCTCCCTCTTTTCCCCTATATATGTATGTATAACAACACATAGATCTAATCATAAATCATACACAAAACTATTAGTTATATCAATAACTACAAAATAACAATTGATAAGATATAACAATTTGTTTACAAGCATAATAGTTGTATGAATTAAATAGGTGAACTATTTAGTATTTCTGTGCAGTTTATTGGAAGACAAGACATAGAAATAATGCGATAAATCCTTCGCTAGATGCTATTAATTAAACGAGTACCACGCTATTAACACAATAAATGATGTATCAAAAATGCATCACACATCTGTCAAAATTATTTAATATGTGATAAAGTAATACGTAATCTGTCATGGGTAAATCCATTCAAGGAAACTTATTGGATGATCACATTGTTTAGTTTGTGATAACATTTGTTCAGTTTTTTTTTCCACTCTAGGTAATCATATTTACTTGTTATAAGGGCCAGTTATGTGATCTACAATTGAAGCAGAAGAAGATATGCGTCTACAATATTGTCAGAGTAAATTTATAACGACAGGATGAATATAGCTATTATTGTTTATAGGTATTATTCGCTAACTAAGCTGCGGTCTTCCAGATAGCGGCGATTCGTCGTAGCTTTGTTCAGTGTTTGATCCAGGGTAAGATTGAGTATAAATGTAATGAGCTACTGCCATTATTTCTATACCAACTTTGCGAATCAATGAACAAAACGAGTATTTATTTGAATCAATCAACATTCGAAACTGCATGTTACATCCACACTGAAAACAATACAACGATGTAATGCAAGGAAATACGCACGTTTCAACAACAATTACGTATATAACTTGGACTGTGGTCCATACGTATGAATTACCATGACGCGTAACGGTGTTGGCTTGACGGTAGTTACCGTGCAGTAATGTTAAAACATTATGTTATTTCATTACGTCGCGAAATTGGGATCTCGCTTCTAACACGACAGCATGTAAAAGTACATATACGCGCGGTTATATTCGAACTCATAAATCATGTTGAAACTAAAGTATACTGTTCTACAGAAATACTGATACAGAAATACAGATAATAAATGAAACTATAGAAATAAAAATATTTCAGTCATTTCCGCCTTCTTCATTTCTTGCATGATTATTCCTTAATCCAAAATTATAGAAAGGGTGTCGGTTAAAGCAATTCAATTGTATAAGCCCATTGTGCAAAAGAACTTTTTTCACTTTAACTTCTCGCTAAAGTTAGTCGTTAATTTTGCTGTATTTTGGCGTCGGCCGAGATTCGTAAACGTAAAACGATACACAGACCTACTTCACGATTTGTGAAAAAAACTTCTTGCACCGATCCTTGTACTACTGGATAGGCAATCTAAAACACGTCTCTTATGCTTATATTCTGTTCCGTTGGAAGTCAGTCCTATGTATGTTGAGAACAAGGCCCTAAGTAAATGTAGTGTTGCTGTCCATATACAGTCCTCATTTATTGTTGTGGGTGTCTGGTTATTTGAATCGTGTCATATTTGAAACAACGTTTGTAGCTGCGTTGAAACACTGGTTCCAGTCAGTTCACCTCAGTTAAGCAGCGTCGGCGGTTGTCCGTACTTAAATTGGTGAC
Organism: Micropterix aruncella; assembly: GCA_944548615.1. Lineage (NCBI taxonomy): Eukaryota > Metazoa > Arthropoda > Insecta > Lepidoptera > Micropterigidae > Micropterix > Micropterix aruncella. The sequence continues at coordinate 24,110,783 of OX155953.1, read as the reverse complement.
CGCGTAAGTACTGCTACGATATGTAATAAAACCTGACATTAAGGTGAACCTTTACCGTAAGGGATTATACAGGATACGAAAAATACATGCTCTTGTTCATCTTCGCCTAAACTTGTGATGATGACTTTTTGGTAGAGTTCGAGAACCAATTGGATATATAGTTGGCGTACGCCTAATATAGTAAAGTTTGTCTGATGGGGAGCGATAAGTATATATTAACCATTGGCAAAGCATTTCGAGCCTTGGTCTAAGAAGAGAGCTTTGACCTGACCATACCACCCCAGTCTATCTGTCCATATGATATCAATCTGTGTGCAAGTGCGTTGGGAGTTAATGGACCCTTGCTGAGTTGGCCACGAAGACCCATTCTGTTCAGGGTTGGTCACACTCACGGGTCAACACCCATCCGACGGCCTCCACGTATGAAGTGCGAGCCTGGGTAGGACTCTGGCCTTAGGGTTAGTTTCCCTTAGGAATCAACCTTCTGGCGCTCCTGGACGGTCTGCGCACCGTGCGGCATAAGCCAATCGATTGCGCACTCTGACTAACATTGGGAGTCTGGAAGTAGTACTGTTTCCTATAGAGCGGGGGTGGTTGCGGACCTTACGGCGACTGCTCTTGAAACGACCATCGGCTACCCGATCCTGGGTGAACAGCCGGGCAAAGGATGTCGCGGTCCGCGATAGATTCACAGTTTCACCGCTTCGTAAGGGAGAGGACCGCGCAAGCGACCTCGAACTCGTAACCAATCGAGAGACTGGAGTAATCTGGTCGCAATTGGAAGTAAGGGCGTTAGTGTAAGCCCGCTGGGTAACACTCCTGGTTAAGGCGTTGGCCACTGTGTTGTACAAGTCTGCTGCGCTCACTCTAGGGAGATAGAACGACTAATCGTTAAAACTTCCTGAGGTGACGGGCTCGCCCGCTGTAGTCGACAACTCTAGTTGTGCAAGTGCGTAGTAGACAGTAGCAATTAGGCAACGTAATTGCCCTGGTAAATATTGAGGTGATTGTCCTCCGAACGAGATAAACGCGACCTCATTATCTGTTCGTAATTTGCGAATATTGATATATTTCCCACATTATTTACTACTCATTTGATCGTCTCGCACTTATCGTTTCCCTCTATCTTCCGCCAATGGACTTAATTTCGTTGATTGTTTTGGTTCGCACCGTCTGGTGTCTTTCCTAATTATATTGGAATAGAGAATGATCTGGAAATGACCTAATTAGCTCTTAAGTACATCTGACCTTTTGTTAAAATTTAGAAACTAAAACATTTATTTTACAGCTACGAAAAAAACGGTTGTGTCAGCTCAAGACTTTCCTGGCAAGTAGACAGGTCCGAACCCTCCCATTCCCCCCCCCCCCTCTAGCCTACTGCTCCACCTCATACCCCGCCCCCCTTATCCCTCCCCCCTCTCGACCCCCGGCCCACTCAGCCCCCCGCTTACTCTCTCCCTTGCCCCTTGATCATCCCCAACCCTGCACCCCTTATTCCCGCGCGAGTCAACCCCCAAACCGCTACTCCCGCGCGTCATCCCAAACTCCCCAATAGTATTTTAATAGTATTTTAGTAGTATTTTCGTTGGATATTTGTAGTATTTTCCGTTGTATGGCGTAATATTTTCCGTTGTATTTTCCAATGGCGTGTTTCTAATATGATGTAGGATTTTCTTAAATATGGCGGAGTTTAAAAAATATTTCTGTCGCTTCTATATGAAATATTTCAAACAAAATTTCACAATGTGGTTTTGGTCCAACAACACCTTCGTGTTGTCCATCAAATCTTTAAGTCCAATATTTCGATATTGGGGTACCAATGACTAGCGCTCCCCTTAGTGAACTGATTTAAACCATAATCTTTTCAACTCTTGTCATGACCAAATGATGCTTGCATGCCAAATTTCAGCTCAATCAGATGAAGCGTTTGGGCGCTTTCGTGGAGGAATAGACACACACACACACAGACACAAAGAAGTGCATATAGTCACAATAGTTTCCTTCTGCCGGGAGAGTAAAATAGATAGGTAAGATAGATGCCAAGATGATCTGTTGAGGATTACCGTGCTAGAATGGCTTTCTTCAGCTGCCGTTCCAATCAAATCAAATCAAGTTTATTACCTTTAAAACTTAACAAATAGTTCTTTAGACATTAGTACTTCTTTAGACACAGTGACACTTTGAATAGATGATATTATATAAATTGATTTTAAAATTCAAAGAACAAAGCCAGTGATTAGGGAATCAATATAATGTTTTAGTAGATAGCCGCTTAAAATTAAAATAATAAAAAATAAAATACGTGTGGCACTCGGGGACTGCCGCGGTAAAGCTATTGCATAGAATTTTTAACAACTTATGCAATTATAATTATTTATTTATTGTATTTATTTCATTTTTTCTGATATCAGATAACTGAGCTCTATCGGAAAACGTTGAAATTATTCCGAATCATTTGCGGCTGCTGTCGCAAATGATTCGGAATAATTTAAACGTCTTCCGATAGAGCGCCGCGCACGAATTTTTTATTTGATAAAGCAAAAAAACCGGATTATTCGAAAAAAATCGTAGATAAAAATATAGATAATTGAATTATCTTTAAAATGGTCCAGGTTTCATAATATTACGCCTGAGAGTATTTGCGTAGTAGTCGATTTTGTGTTCGGTTAGACCTAATTTCACAAATTAATTACACTATGTAATATAAACAAAGTCTACAATATTCAAAGCTAAGAATATTAGGAAAATGTTCTTGTTTAACATATATTTTTTTCGAATCGTAAGCAGTACTCGTTTAGACGTAATTATCAGTTTAAAATCATAAATTTTCGTTAAGAAATTTCTTCATTCGGTCGCCGCGCTGGCCTAGGCCCGCGATAAAAGCTATGCAATATAGATACTTAAAAGATAGCTTAAAAAAAATAGATACTTAAGGTTTCTAAAGAGTCTTACCGTATAATGTTTCCTCCATTAAAGATTTAGGTGTGACTTTTGATTCTAAGCTGCTTTTTAATGAACATATTGATAACATTGTCAAGAGAGCGTCCAAAGCACTAGGTTTTCTTATTAGAATGTCAGCAGAATTTGAAATAGTCAAAACCTTCAAAATACTATACTGTGCATTTGTTGGAAGTCATCTCGAATATGCATCTCAGGTTTGGAACCCATCTTAAAATACCTATATAACTCGCATAGAGGGCATTCAAAAACGGTTCCTCAGGTACTTGCAATTCAGAATTAAATCATACATTCCTAGCTATTCAACGCGTTGTAAGAAATTCCATATTTTCCCATCATCCAAAAGAAGGAGCACAGCGGACCTGTCCTATCTTCTAAACATTGCAAATGGAAAGGTTGACTGTCCCGAGTTGCTTGGACGTTTGGGCTTACGTAGGACCCCTGCTGCACGTCTCAGGCATATCAACCTGCGTTACGTGCCCACTGCAAAAACGAATTATAAGAATAATTCTTATGTCATACGAGCGAGTAGATGTTTTAATGTATTGGCGCGAGAAGTTGATATTGACTTATTCAACACCTCTTCTCAAAAATTGAAACTTATACTGAACAATATGTTCTTTTCTTCTTAGCAATATTAGTTATATTTGTTTGTTTATTCACTTTTTGTATCTTTTTATTATAATATGTGAAAACTTTTAATTGGCCTTCAGCACTTATTATTCAATGTGTACCTATATATGTTTAACTAGCTGTAAGTTTTCATAAGAAATGAAAATAAAATAAAATAAAATAAATAATCATATTAGGGTGGCGAGAATTATAAATAAGGTTGTCATAAAATGGAAAATAATATGGTCCTATAAGTAAAAAATACAAAATAGCCATAATAATATGATACGCAATGAAAAGGTTAAAATGTCAAGTTAAATGAAGAAAATTATCAGTCACCATCATGTCATTCGTTGATATCATACAATTCTCTTAGGTAGCCTTTAACTTTAACTTAAACGGGGGTATTTTCCCGTTTCTACGTATAATTTTAATATTTTCAGGTAGCTTATTGCAAACGTTCATCGTTGAAAAGACGCATCGTAATAATAATTGATCTGGCGGTTGTAAACTCACTGTTCACCCGCATGCTAAATTGTTTCGAATTGCTGAGCTGCTTTGCATTGAATATTACTTCAATCCATCGCACTCGCCGACATGACGTGTTCCACTCACAGTAAGTCTAGACTAATTATGATCTGTTTTCGCCTGTAGGTATCACGAATAATGCGCTCATTCAATCGTTATCTAAATTGCTATGTTGCGATGACGCTTTGGAAGTCGCCATTTACGCGACTCGCAATCACTAATATCAAAGATTTTCACTCACAATAGGCTGATGAATTAGAATAGTTGTAGATCATATAACTAGAATACATTATTTCATATTTATTATAAATCTTATATTAGATATGTCCTCTATTTTGGCAATATTAATTATAAACATCCATTCATTCTCATAACCTTCTTCATCTATACACCTATTATTTTTATAGTAATAATAGTATTGTACTGTTTTATATATCAAAAAAATATATTATATCAATATCTATAATACAGTAACGTTTAGTAAGTAAAACTGTTTTAGGTTTTGTGAAGTATGTTAGAAAATAATATTTACCATTGTTATATTAATATATATTAAATCGGTTTTTTTCCCTGAATTTTTTTAAATAATATATTTTACCCTTGTTGCAAGGCGTTACTTATACGTCCCAAAAATGGTCATTATATTTTTACCTATATATTTCTATTAATTATCTATTGCTAAACTGCTTTATTTTGTTTTTTTTTACTTGATATACTTAAAAATAATACATCAGCATTACTGCAATAGTGTCCGTATTGCAATGCACATTGAATCGGTTTGATTGGCGACCATCTGGCGTATTAGCATCAGATTTCTAAAATTCCTAAGACACAAATGATTATTTTGAGATATTTAAATTTGAGATATTATACTTTTTTTCGCAAAATTAAAACAAAACGACATTTAAGAATATTATGAAAATAGTTTTGGTCGAATTAGAGTCTAAGGAAACGACTCTGTATCTTATTTATTATTTATTTATTTATTTTTTGTTTTTTTTTTGAGGACCACATTTTAGGGAAATTTAGTTTAATTAGCATTTTAGTAAAACTTTTACATATTTTTTTTTGTAAAATTAGACTTATGTTCACCCTAGAACGGGCTAGTCCCAGTTGGGTGACTGGTAGCGTCCGTAGCCCCGTTGACACCGGTTCTCCTCGTTGTTACCGAAGTTAAGCAGTGGCGGGCGCGGTTAATACTGGGATGGGTGACTGCCTGAGTGTTTGACTGCGTGATGCTCCAAATGCCCACCTAGAAGATGTTGCCAATAGGCAACAAGGCGGGTTCCACGAAAAGGCATGAGCTTTGTGGGTAAAAAAATAATAAAAAAAATAAATAAGCAATGGTTAAGGTTTTGCCATTCGGTTCCTGTTAGTTTTGTAAGCAAAATCAATGTCTTATAGTAATTAATTATTAAAAAAAAATAAAAATAAATAAATGACAGGTACATTAAGGCCCAGGGACAGGCAAAAGGCACTTCCCTTGAGGTAGATATTGGCATTCTTACATTTATGATTTTGATTTAAATTATATAAAGTTATTTAAACAAACATGTATACCGTAATATGTTCTATTAAATCCAAGTACGAAATTTACCAAGTACAAAAACAAACATGTATTACGTAATATATTCCGTGAAATCTAAGTACGAAATTTGGTAAAAATTCTCAAAAGGCTTTTCCTCTGAGAATCATAATATTCACTAGAAAATTTAAAATCTTTCGTTAACTCCAGAGCCAAGGAGATAAAGAACCTTTTAAATTAATTGCAAACCTTTCGATATTCGCTAGTTTTTTTGCTAAAATTCAGCAAATGTAAATGTTTAATTCTTATTTTGTTGGTGAATCTCAGTTTTTATACATTCGTTCGAATTACGAATTGTTCGAAAACAAAATAAAAACCAGTTACAAAATACGCATAGCTCTAGCGTTCACGATACTATAGAGAAGTGCAAATGTGTTATTCATATTCAATTATGATAATGTGTGCTATTTACTACGCGATAGAATTCAATTAGCTTATGAGTTGCATTTGTCCTTTATGAAACCGTGGAGATATGTTCATTAATTATGAATAAATTGAGGCAGCAATATTATCTTCGATGACTTACAACAACTGTTTTGTGACGAGTCCAAGAAAATCCAAAGAAGACAAAAGTATTCATAAACGACTGCCCAAAAAAAGGAGTGTAATGTGTTCAGGATACATGTATGTATCTTTTCCGTTTCTTTATTCTACCATAACTTCTAAACGCTTGAACCGATTTAGAACTGTGTAGTATTGTTAGAATCATTATGTCATCCCGAGTGTCATACGGTACTTACACTCTCCAAATATCATAACAATAATTGTCTAAATGTCCACAGTACAATAAGTACATTTAAAAAATATGGATAAATACATAAACCACAAGTATTCATAAAATACATTTTATTTCTTGAGCACCGAGAGTAACTCACTGAGTGCGGCGGCGGCGGTGCGCGATCGTTTCGAAATCCCTGTCGCACTGCGACGCCACACTCTGAAAGCCGGGCCAATAGGCCTGGCTCACGAGAAGCCCCGCTAAAGGGCAATTGTCCAGCGGAAGATCAGTCAACTTACTCAAAGAATGCTCAATCGTATATAAGTATTGGTTGTTTATAGAGATAATGCGCGTCAACGAGGCCGTAACAGAGCTTCCGTAAATGGATTTTTTTCAACAAATATTGTTATAAGAACTTTATTTTCTTAAAATCGTGTTTATCAGCGAGAACAAATTGTTTCTAATAATTCTAAATACAATTGTTCAGTTTTTGTAACGGAGGTCGTGTTTTCAATTTTTTTAATTAGTGTTGTTGTTATGATGTGTTAGCAATAAAATGTATATGAAGTATCAGAGTCTATAAATAAGAGGGAAATGCTTAAAAGTTTACAAATTAGTATTATTCTTCCCTGTTTAAATTCAATGCTTTCTCTGTTTTAACCCTTTGTAGATTTTCAGGTTATCTTCGACACGCTTCAACATCAGCGAAATTAACTATATTTAAACTGCAATAAAAAAAAAACGATTTGAAGATCAGATATACTTTGATAGCAGAGTATCAGTTATGTATGACCGCAGGGCTTTGAGTAATTTAAAAAGTGATATAATTATATATACCAGTTTTTTCCGTGTATAACCTAATGAGGTATACCATATAATTAATATATAATATTACGCAATAATTGCGTCGTTAAGTATCACGAGATACATAGTATAAAATAAAAATAAAATACAAACAGAGCTGCCATGGAATTCACCGACCGAAGTAGGGCCCATCATATAGTATTATTATACTTCTGGGGGGTGAGCAGTGGATTCCGGACTAACGACCGGCTGTGGTAGGTTTAGACTTGCCACATGTGAGCGTACACCTTACCACCCATTCACTCCCTCTTCGAAGCCATAGAATTTGAGATGCGGAAATCGCGGTTTTAGATATTTTTTCTAAGAAGGAGTTGATTATTTACCTGGAGAGACCAAGATCTTTAAAACAGAGATTTGGCTTGCAGGCCACGAGCGCCAACTTCCACCGCGTGAGGGGAACATTGAAGCCGTTTCGGGGGACGGTATTTGCGAGATCATGGTATTTATTTAATTTGTACTCGTGGTCTTTTGGGATATTTGATTCACGTGGAACAGTTAATTCTACGATGATGGCCATCTTCCGAGATAGAGAGTGACATAGTACATATTTTTTTATACAGAAAAAGATAATGTTATATACTCTCAAGCACAACATCAGAAAAACTGACCAACTTATTTAGTTTTAATACCGGTAGTGTTATTAAGTACAACTAGTTCAATCAATATTTGCATTCAAAGTCGGTGGTAATGATAGTATCTACATAAATGGTGTTAAGAAATGAATACAGTTAAGTGCAACGAGGTTGTAATGATTGCATATCGTTAGGATATATACATATTTGTAGGAACAATCGTAATAGTTGACAAATTATGTACTTGTAGCGCTGTAGTATTATTAAATATTCATTTAAAATATTTAAAAAAAACATTTCATTATATATGTATTTTGAGCGGTTTGCCATTATTAAAATATATAATTGTATTGAATGTAACTGGGTTTTTATTATTTTTATTCATTTTTAATTCGATTACATTCAAAATTATATTATAACTAGTAACACGCACATTTTATTTATAACTGACTATATCAATTTGATAATCCTCTGACCATTTCAATTAGATTTTTTGACTATTTATTATAATTCCTTTTTCCATCCATAATTATTTCAATTTGATTATTTCACTATTCATTGCAATTCCTATTTATTATTTATCTATTTCGTGTTATTGAAATTAATTTTATTGCGTTTTATGATAGATATTTTACAAATATTATTTGCAGACTGACATACCAATGACCTAGTTTTTAAAGTAATGATTAATTTCTACATACAATGTTTATTGCCTTAAGTTAATTTCTAATATTATTAGATACTATTTTTTTTATCTTTTAACATATGTAGCTGGAAGTATGCACAAGCCACTATTTTCTTGGTACGCTTGCCTTAGTACGGGTCTAGGCCTAGTTAGGCAGCGTTGATCTAAAGAAGGACTGGGCTGCGGTAATCTCTTTTTTGCTACTATTTACAGCGGAGCCTCTAATGATACTATGTAATGTGCTGTAGTTTAAAAAATGCGCATTTCTTTAAAAATAAATAAATAAAATAAATAAATTTAAATTCAACATTGTGTTAGCATTGTATGCTTTATGATGTGATATAATTTAGAGTTTAATCTCTGAATTATATTCCTTTCGATCGGATATTTAGTTATCTGATCGCATATCTCATATGCTATTTACACTCATTTTAGAACAATTGTCAACACAATATATCGTATTTGAACATAATCACAAATATTTTTCATTTTAATAGAATCAAAAATGATAGAATATCAATCACTTTGATAGAATCGCGGAGTGTTTTTCAATTATATGTACCAGAAAGTTATGAGTATAATTAGCTAAATCGGGAAATAGAAGATTTTACATACCATCCTCTTTTTATTTCTAAAAAAAATAAAACAATGGATCGTAAATGCTCCACTTATTGATAAAGGATGCAAGGCTATTTTTTCTCTCGTCGATTAGTAACACTTACCTCGACAATTTCACACGCAAGTGGGAAAGATTGTCGTGGTAATATCCGGCTCGAAGGACCAGCTGACTTATCTTCTCACCATAAAGACCAATATCCTACATAGTTAGGTACGATAAAATTAGAACCAGTCTTTTGTAAAAAAATTGTTGTTGGAATTGGTTTACTTTATATATATTTTTTTCACCTCTGATATATTTTAGCATAGTACTGTCAAAGAAAATAAAATATATAAATTTCCTTAATGTCAAAATATATGTATTCGTGGTATCGGGTAATACGCATCGCTAGTCTCGACAATAGCTATTTAGAATCTTTGTTTTATAAATATCTTCAGTTTTGATGATGTCATTTTATATAGGTCACAAAGAAAATTTCCGGAACGGATCACTGAGTTGTTAGTTATCGGCATTCTTAAGTCGGTGAATCAGTACGAGCAAATAAGCAACTTTTGTTAACAATTTGTATGAATAACATAAAAAATAAATATATGTGTTTTTTCAAATAAAGAATAATATATATTTTAAAAAATCGTATAAAAAGCGTTGAGCACGATGCGCCATCTAGCGGCAAGTAAAATATCGCTAATATTGTTTATTAGCGTTATTTTACCTACCGCTAGAAGGCGCAGCGTGTTTAACGCTTCTGAAACTTTTTTTCAATTGATTAGATTAACCATAATAGAGGATAGATACTTTTTAGGATAGACTTTTTTTCAATAGATAAGATTAACAATAAGTTGCTTAGTTGCTCTTACTGATTCACCACCTTTAAGAAAGCCGGTAACTAAAATGTCACCCTGTATACACACTTTTCTAAAAATAAACACACTTTTGAAAAGGAAAGTCTTTGGCTAAATAATGTTTCATTTAACTGACATTTATTTCTCGCAAAATTGCTTGTATGCATTACGATGGATTTAAATAGCGAAACTTTTGGCTGAAGGATATTCTACGATTTTAAGTGTAATTTGACAGAGCCTCGCTCCGCTTGAAACTGCTTTTATCGACGAAGCGCCAAGCAATACAATAATTTATAGCTGGTTTGCAAAATTCAAAAGCAGTAATGTCAGGCTCAATGATGAATTTCGTGAAGGTCGCCCGGGCACCGCTGTCCACAATAAAAAACATCGATACTGTACGTCGTATGATCAAAATAGACAGGCATGTAACCTACCATGAGATTTAGGCAACGTTAAGTATAGGTGTGAGTCAGATACAATCAATCCTATGCAAACATTTGGCCGTGAGAAAGCTATGCTCGCGGTGGATCCCACACGTTGACAATGCCCGAAAAACGGGATGCATCACTGCAAATGCCATGTTTACCAGATTCAGCGAAGGAACATCAAATTTGTAACAAGCAACGAAATATGGATTAGCTGCTACGAACCAGAAACAAAGCAGTAATCAACCATTTGGTTCTTCCAAGATGAGCAGAGCCCAGCCAAAGAAGCGCGAGTGCAAAGTGCCGCGAAGCGACTAATCGCTTCTTTTTTTTAGGAAAACTGGACACGTGGCTACTGTTGCTTTGGAGAATCATCGTACTTTGAATACTGATTATTAAGCGACCATTTGCTTGCCGGAAGTTATTGACGAACTCCGTATAAGCAACTGTTAAAGGCTGCATCATATTGCACCATAAAAATGCCAGCTCTCATACGGCCACACAGACAAACGAATTCATTAGGGCAAAAACGTAGAACTCATGAGCCATCCTCTATACAATCCAGAATTGGCACCTTGTGACTTTCTTTTGTTTCCAAAAATTAAGAACCAATTGCGCAGTCAACTTTGTGTTACGCAGTCAATATTTCCGGGGTCACCTCAGAGGAGTGGAATAAATGTTGTGAAAATTGGTTTATACGAATGAATAAGTGTAGAAATAATCTCACGGAAAATATTTTGAGAAACGACAAATTTGATTTTGGGCATTGTTAGAAACATTATGTTATCCTGAGCGTCATAGGGTACCTAAACTCTCCAAATATCAAATAAATAATTGTCTTGATGTCCAAATGTCTTTAAATTACGATTAATGTATCGTGTTTAGTATCAAACGAAAGGTATGATTGAGTATATTTCGATATTGCATATGTATCTATATGGATAAATACTTAAATATCCATAAAAAAATCATTTTATTTCCTGAGCACCGAGGGCAACCGACTGAGTGCGGCGGCGGCGGCGGCGGCGGCGGTTTGCGATCGATTTGAGTTACCTGCTGCAGGGGGCGCATCACTGTGACGCCACTCTCTGAAAGCCGATCCAATGGGCATGGCTCACGTGTAGCCCCATTAAAGTGAAGCCCAGCGGAAGATCTCGCGGGCCTTAGACAAAGACCGTCGCGGTCGACTGACTCAAAGAATGCTCAATCGTCTATAAGTATTGGTTGTTTATAAAGATAACACGCCTTAACGTAACGGAGCTTCCGTAAATGGAACTAAATGCTCATCAGCGCGAACAATTGTGTCTAATAATTCTAAATACAATAGTTTTTTTTCAATTGCGGTAGCTCCCTTTTATGCGTATCCCGAGTACGACTGGCAAAAGTACAGAAAAGCTACTTTTACTTTAGCATTAAATTCTATAATTTACTTCTTAAAAAATTTAAACAGCTGGAGGACAAAGAATTAAAAAAAAACATCAAGGAGATGCTGATAGGCGACCCTTTCTATAATCTGGCCGAATTTGAGGGCCATGATTTTTCAAATATTGTGCCCATTTAAATTACTTAAAAAGGTAGAGTTATTGTCTGATTATTTTATATGGTCTTATATGATATCTTTTATATGTAATTTTCGTTTAAAATTCATAACGTAGCTTTAATTTGATTATTTAACATTATACTGACAATTTGAATATTACGATGAATAATTTTACTACGTATCTTGTCGAATTACTAACCACTTCAAATATTAGGCTTCTATTTTAATTATTTATATTTATAGTTTGACAATCTAGTAGTTAATTCTTGACTACCTATGTATGTTCAGTAAAGAGTAGTAACGAAACTTACTACATAACCCAATTATTTTGACACGTCCAAGAGCGGTCTTTAGCCGTCAATTGGACACAACGAAAATGTAATGTTATGTAAAGTTTTTAGGACAATACATTATTTGATTTGATTTGATTTAAAGTCGACCCTGACAGGTTAAGTCCCACTTCGAGGAGCCTACCAGACGGGAGTTGATCCGTGACTGGTGCAAGCCAGATGACATAGAGCTTGGCCTATAGCACCCAAGCTGCAAGGAACTATTAAGAACCTCCAATTCGTACCAGTTAGCCATTCAAAGGCAAAAAACCTTTCTAAATAATCTAGAAAGCTTCAGATTGGATTCTGGAGATCGATTCGATATATAAGCAGTATAAATTCCCTGAAAGTCTCCATTGCATAGCCCTCTGTCCAGATATAACATTTTACGGTCTATCTCGGAATGTACAGTAAGAATTAACATTCTTACTGTACCTAGTCAATACATATTTGAAAACATTATGCATGCACGAAAAAATATATCTCATTATTCAAAAAACTGTGACAATCACAAATACAATACTAGAAATAAAAATAAATATAAAGTGACAAAATTTAGACTAAGTAAGCTAAGCAAATGTTTCATGGGAAATTGTATAAGGTTTTATAATAAAATTCCAGAGGACATACAGGGTCTATCAGACACTCAGTTTAGAAGTAAAATTAAATAGTTCAACCGAACTATTTAAAATTAGAGAGTTCAACCGAACGAGATGGAGTAATAAGTTAGAACGGAATATTAAATGAACTATCGTCGATTTTACTGCACCAAAACTCCCTGTCGAACTTATAAACGCCCGAATAAATTTGAGCACGTTTTGTGCGGTATTAGATTTAGTTGCTTTATCTTCGGTGGGCAGTTTTAATGCGGAAAAGTGACAACAGTTCATTTTACATCCCGCTGTGATGTACTGCTCTGTCTCATTCACACGTTCTAATTACCAATGTTAGTTCAAGAGAAACGCAATTGAGCATACTATATGCATAACTCCGATAAATACCTTTACTGAATCGTAGTCACCCATAATAAAAAGCTTCTCATAGTCGCTTGTATCTTTGATAATAAAAAAAATGCGGTTTTAAAATCAAGTCATTGATCAGACAATACTTGTGTAATATTTTGTTTACTGCGATAATAATACTTAGATTTCTGTGACGACTTTTCCAGTGATCTATCGTAATTTATGTGACCAAGACATGTGTTCATAAAATTTAATTACCAATAACCCATATGCGTCAGTCTATGAGTGTCATTATCATTCAACTGATGATGTATTTTTTATTACATTGTTATTCGATTGATACCTTTTAGTAATAATTATCATTAATACGCTATTTTTATTAGATAACTAGCTGACCCGACAGAGGTTCTCCTGTCAAAAAGTCAATAAATTTGCTTGTGATCGTTTTGACAATTTGTGAAAAGCTATTGATATAATAATATGTAAACAAAGTAAAAATCATTAAAAACGTAGTTCTGAGTGATCATTGTATCTATTAACGATTGTGGCCATGGGTAATCAATTTGAGGAGTGCAATTGAAGGTGTCAACTGCAACGGGCGAACCCGGCACCTCAGGGAGTTTTAACGATATTAATCGTCCTATCTCCCGTGAGGTGAGCGTAGAAGAATTGGAAAGAAACGGTCCGTCTAATTACGCTTCTCGCCCGTAAGAAGCCAACGTCTTACCGCGAGACAACGGATGTGCACCCAGCAGTTGCACAATTTATATAGATAGATATTCACAAATTTCATTGGAAATTTTAATACCTGCTCTCGGGAGTATTCGGACATTTTTGCAATATTCAGAATCACAAATATTACACTGAATTTCACTTGGGAGCAATGAATCCGGGTCACCAACATAAACATTGATATCCCTGAAACTAACATTTCTAGCTTATTCAAATAAAACGTATTTTATAAACCATTTAAAACTGTTCAAATATAACAAATAAGACTACTAAGTTGCTTTGTTTTATTTCTGTACATGTGTGTAAGAACTTTGGCCTAAAAATCAGTGTGAAGAAACCCGAAGTGATGGCCAACACACTTAATGAAGAACCTATATCTATTAAACTCGGAGAGACTCCTCTGAAGCAAGTGGACAAATTCAAATACCTTGGTAGCACTATAACAGCAAAATGTGACCTTGACTCTGAACTGAACGGGAGGATAGGAGCTGCTTCTGCAGCTTTCGGTAAACTCCGTAGCAGTCTTCAGCTCACACGACATCAAGCTGGGAACAAAAGTGTCTGTCTACATGGCGATCGTCCTCCCAAACCTCCTCTACTCGTCAGAGACATGGTGCCCATACCGAAAGCACATTCGCGCACTTGACAAATTCCACCTTCGATGCCTACGCGACTTAATGAACATCAAGTGGTCGGACCGTGTGAGGAACACGGAAGTTCTTCGACGCGCTAAAGTCAGCGGAATAGAAGCATACATGATGCGACGACAGCTGAGATGGTGCGGACATGTCTCCCGTATGCCTGATGAGAGAGTGGCAAAGCGTATCTTTTACGCTGAACTAAAGAACGGCAAACGGAAACAAGGCGGCCAGCTCCTCAGATACAAGGATACTCAGAAGAGGCATATGAAAAGGTGCAACATTGAACCCTCTCAGTGGGAGAGTAAAGCGAAAGATCGCCCAGGATGGAGACTGCTAGTGCAGGGCAATGTAGATGATTTTGAAAAGAAGAGGCTGCTCGACTTGGATGCCAAGCGCGACGAGCTAAAGGCCCGACCACCGGCGGCCATAAAGTATAATTACGTCGATGGTGTCTTGACTTGCGCCAAATGTGCACGCACATTCAAAGCCAAGATCGGCTACATCAGTCAACTGAGGGCTCACCAGCAAAACCCCCAACAATAAAAAAAAAATAATCTAGAATGCAATCGCTATGGCCGAATACGGCTAGAAGGATATATTTCTGTACACTCTTTGCCTTCCATCGTGTTAATACAGCATGAATTTTGATTCGCTTGTTTTTAAGCTTTATATTGGTCACCCAGATTTATTGCTCTCGAGTGTATTTATTGATTGTATTAATGAATATATTAACATTAATGATGGTAATATTTTACAATGATAAATAATTTTGTATTAAAAAAGTTTAAGTAAGTTAAATAAATTGTTGTCAGGAGTTATATAAATTGTTAAATAGTCTATTGACTCTTTATATAACTCCCGAGGGGGCTAACATAAAAGTTTTTGTAATGTGCGTGTATCAACGTGTAAACTCCCGCCAGTAAAACATAAATCTAAATCTATATTTGTATCATTACATTGTTTATATTTTATGTCACAAATCGGAAAATTACTTAAGAATGTTTATTATATGAAATATTGTTAGCTTGTCTTATATTCCCTGCGAATAATATGAACCTACATTTCCTGGTGGTGGCGACCAATTTACGATTATCGAGCAATGCGAAATCCTTCACCTGTCAGGCTTCTATGAAATTAAACGATTAGTAACGTGAGTGGGGATATAAAATTAATATTGTTATGGCTTTTGTTAACTCAATGAAATCTTAACTGAATAGACCAGGTTCAAACAGAAACATTGAAGCGACCGTCAAAGATTATGATTATGCGAAGGATTTTGCATGACATTAGCCATTGCAAAATCATTAATCGATACACGCACTATACTCTGTTATGTCGCGTATTCGGCAATTATCGACCTTGCGACTTTTTTATTTTTATTAAGTCATACAACTGCATTGACGTAGTAATACTTAATTATTATTTTAATCAAAAACCAGACGTTCTTCTTCATGAACAGTGGATTTTCCCGCTAGAGGAGGGAAAAATAAATTCAAGAATGTTGTGGCTTTATAAGGTTAATGATAACAAAAATGAACTAAGGTTTGTTTCTTTAACGAGCTGTCTCAAAATTATGCCAAATATAGTTAAATTGCCATTAAGCTGTCATTTAAATCAGGTTATAAATTAATTAGCCACATACGATGATAATATTAGGTACTTATATTAATATATTGTTTAAATAAATAGCTTTTTGTTCTTAATTCAATTAATTATTATGCTTTATTTAATTTAAGAACGTGTGAATTTTAAATAAAATCTGCCAATTTAATTATTTTATCAACCCCTTATTATGAAACGTAGACAAAAAAGTATAGGATAAATCAAAAACTCCTTTTTAATTTCGTAATTATTTAACATACAAACATTTTCCATATTTTTTTGTGAAGGAACGAACATTCAGGGCGAACATTTTTTTTCTAATAATTCTAAATACCTACATAAGTTCACTTTATGTATGGGCAGTTGTGCTTAGGGCCCGAGTGTCATATGGTACCTAAATTGCTCAAATGTCAAATAAATAATTATCTAAATGCTCAAATGTCACAAAATTAGGATAAATTTATCGTGTTTAGTATCAAATAAAAAGTCTGATGGAGTACATTTCGGAAATATATATGTACCTATCTATATTGATTAATATCACATTAAAAAAAACCGTTTTATTACTTGAGCACCGAGGGCAACCGACTAAAGTGCGGCAAAGGCGCAGCGGCTTGGGATCGTTTTAAGATACCTGCCTAAGATACCGTTCAACAAATCGTGCTTTTCAGCGCGAATATATTTTTTAATAACCTAAATACAACACTTTTCGTAAATGCAGTCGTGTTTTTCATTTTTTTATAATATTGTTCTTGTTATTTGTATCACTGTTAAACGGTGAAAAATATTATAAATATTGTATCATCACGTTCATTATTTTCTTTACTTATTTATCGAAATTCTAAACTCTTATCAAATAGTACTCTATTGTTAGAAAACCGCAATGTTATCGATCAATATCGATTTGAATTATACAAAAAATAAAAAATAAAAAGCACACGTGAGATTAAGTATTCAAATGTTTTTCTTTGTGATTTAAAAACTACCTTAGATATCCGTGGGAAGTTATGTAATAGGTCGAATGTTGACCCAGGTTATTATATTATTATATATTCAGGTAGTATATAATTGGAATACATCGCAGCATCACGACATCCATTACTTTTTCCTCTGTATTCCACGACATCCATTGAAGATATCTCGGTACTTGACTTTTGTCTCAAAGTCATCGGAGCAAAAACACGTAAAGTCACTAATGCGAAGGACGCTAAAATTATTTACATCGCTGACTTTGAGTCGCATCCAGGGCCGGCTCGTTCATATAGGCAACCTAGGCGGCCGCCTAAGGCGCAAAACTTTGTGGGCGTGAAATTGAGGTTTTTTTTTTAAATTTAGGGATTTAGAAACATTAACTGAATAAACGTTTAGAACTTCTGCGCCCTACTAGCGTAGGCAGACGAATTACTAGGTAATGAAAGGTGAAGGGTATTTTGTTTTATTTA
Organism: Micropterix aruncella; assembly: GCA_944548615.1. Classification (NCBI taxonomy): domain Eukaryota; kingdom Metazoa; phylum Arthropoda; class Insecta; order Lepidoptera; family Micropterigidae; genus Micropterix; species Micropterix aruncella. The sequence continues at coordinate 24,093,127 of OX155953.1, read as the reverse complement.
AGTTATCTTAGAAAATAGGAAAGTATGCTCTTCGTGTAGCACTTCGTATTTTGCTTAAGTTGCCACTTTCCGTAGCTACTGCTGAACGAAGTTTTTCAAAACTTAAGCCAATTAAAACTTATCTGCGTAGTACAATGTGCCAGGAGAGAAGTGTGGGTCTGGCGACAACTTCTATAGAAAGTGAGATAGCAAGACAGTTAGACTCAAAAGCCTTCATACAAGAATCTGCTAAGCATAATGCAAGAAAGGTATCATTAGGACTTTAGGAGTATAAATACTGTTAATCAGTATTTCAAAGTTACCTTTGGACCGCAGCTAAGAAAACAATGAACTACTCTATGTAGGTATTTTTTAAAGATATATATATATATATATATATATATATATATATATATATATATATATATATATATATATATATATATATATATATATATATATATATATATATATATATATATATATATATATATATATATATATATATATATATATATATATATATATATATATATATATATATATATATATATATATATATATATATATATATATATCCTTCTAGCCGTGTTCGGCCATAGCGACTGCATTGTAGATTCTAGTGACTTCTTTAGTCTTCTCAGAGTCCACTGTTCGGAAGCAGTCAAGTGCGCAGGCTATATTATAGTGCACAGGTGGGCGCGCGACCACGGGTGCACTCTCTCTTCCTCCCTCTTCTGAACCCGATGGAACGAAGACCGTTACGACCAGAGAAAAGTTTGGATGCAGATAAAATAAAACAAAAACAATAACAATAACGATAACAACACGAGATCATCAGAAAACCAGGATAAATCCAATAATGCATCTTCTATATCACCGCCTACTACAAGTTACAACAACTACCAATAAGTCACCGGTCATCTCTACAATAGCTCCAGAAAAACCTTAAACATCGCCACAAGCCATAACTACCAATTTCATAAATGACAGTGTGAAAAAACGAACTAAATCCGAAAAAATAGCTCTGCAATATTGAATACAAATTTAACAATGACAGCCATTGCTGTGTTGGCGATTAATTAATTTATTTAAAGATATATAAAAACAGTAAACCTATCGATTATATTATAGATTTCTTATGATAACTATTATAGATTTCTTAGGATAATATTATAGATAATATTATAGAAAATATTATAGATTTCTTAGGATAACTAAAATAAATTGTCTACCTTGGAACAGGCGGCAGCCTAGTTAGGTTAAGACTTTTGTATATTGAATGTACCCATAATTTTAATTCAATAAATAATTCAATTCAATTCAATCTATAATCTAACTGTGAATTTCTGTTTGTTATTGAGAGAATTTTACGTAATGCTATTATAAAACCTATAAACCTATATATGTCAAATGTAAAACTGTGTATTATGAAGCTTTTCTAATACTAATTTAGACTTCTAATTATTAATCTATAATTTGTCAAAATAAAATACAAAATGCAAAGCCATTGTTAGAACTACTTTTTCAACTATCACAATACATTTAAATACATATTTTATGTAAAATTTACATTCGTTTTATGGACATATCCCAGCCAAATCAAATTCTTTGATATACCAATTATTAATAAAAAAGTGTTTCGGAAGTTCCATTCCATACCATGGTTCCAAATCCGGTAGACCCCGCTGAAGGCACTTTAATGAAGGGGCAGAATGTATTTTCGCCTAGGGCGCCAAAAACCCTAGATCCGGCCCTGGTCGCATCTCCGCTATGGAATCCCCTTCTGGGCTCAATGCACCGTAGAATTGCGACAACACATATTTTTTGTTTAAAAAGGAGCAATCTGGTTAATCCATAACAAAGCTCTCGTGGGCATTAAAAAAATAGATACTTCAGAACCTTGCCATCATTTTATGTTAGAATGAATCAAGCTAGATGTTAAAAATATATCAAAACTAAAGGCGCATTCAGAAAGACACAGCCACTATAATTTAAAAACTATATTTTTGCAGTAATAAACATAAAATATCATATTAGAATCTCACATTATATGCTTGACTTTGTAGATAAAATATTTTGGTTCTTGGACTTTGTAGATAAATACTAAGGTAAAATATAAAATTTTCAATACCTAACAATAAAAGGTCTTATAAAGACCGTCATTTTATAAAATAAAAATAGACAGTGAATGTGGAGAATAATGATAATCAGTATCATTGAACTTGTTCTCAATGCTGTAAAATAATATTCGGATAAATGAAAATCCAAAACTGTTTGAAAGATCAATTAAAAAGTCATTTATATCAAGAAGTTTTTTTTAATGAAATAATATCTTAATTTATCATATATTAGTGGTATTTTCTTTCTCCGTACAAGCCTTTCTTCAATCTGGTATATTGTTGTAGCTTACCATAACAATTTAGTTTTCAAATTGTTACTTTTTCATGTTCCCGAAAAATAAGAACCAATTACGCGGTCAACGTTTTTTATCGCCAGAAAAAGCTGTCGAAAATATGAAAAACGTCTTTCCGAGTTTAAGACGGAAGATTTAAATAAATGAAAAAATAAAACAAACTCTAATGGGAAACAATAATTTGAGGAATAATATGTAAATTGATTTTTGACCATTCTTTCTATTTTTTTTTGTATTCATTCTGGAATATTTTCAGTATGGTCCTCGTACAATAAGCGTACATAATATTTTGTTTTTTTAATGAATTACATGCGATTTACTAGAAAGAACCGTCAAATAAGACCAGATAACCAGTTTTTTTGTACCTAGTATTAAATAAAGATACAATCCATTTTAAAAAGTTGTTATTGTTATTAATACTATTTGCCGTGAACGTTTTGTTATTAATACTAATAATATTGTTATTAATACGCTTTACCAATGGGCAGGTCTATTATCATACCATATCATATCATATCATATCTTACAACAAACCATCTCATGAATCATATGTATTAATTTTTGTGTCAGTCGACAGAATTCAAAATTTATATGATGCTAATGGAAAATGATCTAAGTTATCCTAATCCTATGGCGACCTATTATAGCCACTATGCCACCAGGTCTGGCCGTCTCCGTTGAACCCACTGAACCGAAAGAATAGTGTAAGAAAAGAACATAAAAATAAGAAAGGTACAAAGAAAAGGCTATAGTTATCATAGAATCATATAAAGTACATGGCAAAGCGAGTCTGAAAAGTAATTTTTATCAACACCAGGCATCTTTGTCATCTAAGTAGTCCTTTATATTATAATATGCTTATTTTAAAAAGTAGGTCAGTAATACAACGTTTATATGGCTTTGCTGGTGAGTAAGTCTAAACAACAGCAACATAATAAGTGAACGGAACAACCATATTTTATGTAAGCAAATTAACTTTGTTTTAATTAATTCAATTAAAGTAACTTTGTTTTTATTTAAGTTGATTTTCCTTATAGTTTTAATTTATGTAGCAGAATAGTAACAGTTAGGTATTCAGAAAATTAAAATTAATATTAATGTAAAATAGAAGACTATCGCGGTTTTTCGACATTATATGTATATAAATAGGATAGAAACGAATTTACCGCGTGAAATTTGTAGCACCCGACGTTTCGGTGACGTTGCAGCAGACGTTGTCCAGGGTAGATATGTCTCTTCTGTCTACCCTGTAGACAGTCTACCCTGGACAATGATGGCTGCTACGTCACCGAAACGTCGGGTGCTACAAATTTCACTCGGTAAATTCGTTTCTATCCTTTTTATAATGCCTATTAATTTTTCGGCAAAATGACATCTTCGATAGAGATAACTGAAAGTTTTAACCTTAATTTGTTACCTAAAACCTAATAGGCTAAAATCAATTAAATGCAGATTGAATATCTACATGATGATGACTAATTTAACAAAGTATGTGCTGTTTCCCATACAATGATACTATATATGTATAGAAATAGAAAAGTTTCCTGTATGTAATTAGAAATACAATTAATTTTAAAATATTATGGCTGTTATATAAATAAAGATATAAAAGAGGAATTGATGTTACTCATTTTAATATTGGAATTTACATATTTTCCATTTAAGCGTAGGTAAGTGATTTCATTTATTTCAGTAATTTTTCAAGAAATCTACATTTGACAAGCTCATTTAAAGGCTAGTCGAGAGGATTTCTTATAAATGAGATTTTCATAAGTGGGGTCCACGTAAGGGCGGTTAATAAAGGGATTCAGAAAAAAACTTCTTCAAAGGGAAGAGTTACTTAACCAAGTAAAGATCGAAAAGCTGAATATTAAGGATTTGATAAAAAAAATATTGACGCGTCATAGATATTGGTCAAGTACCTCAAAATCCCAAACCCCCAATTGAGTAAGTGGTAGCTCTGAAGTCGAAAAGAATTCTATTACCAAAACCTTTCTCAATGATCGAAAAAGCTTCAGGCCGGATTCTGGAGATCGATTCATTCTCTAAACAGTATCGATTCCCTGAAAATTTTGGATGCATGTCTCCGTCCAGATAAAACTCTTTACTCCCTATCTGAGGAGTTAGCCCGTATTGTATAATTAATTGTTCCATGGGAATCAAACATCCCAAAAATCCAGGAGTGCAAATTAAATAAATATCATGACCTCGCAAATGCGTCACCCGGAAAGGCCTCGCTGTTCAACGTCACGCGGTGGAAGTTGGCGCTCGTGGACTGCCAGCCAAATCTTTGTTTCACCTCTTTTAAGATCTTGGTCTCTCCAGGAAAATAATCAAATATTTTCTAAATAACTATCTAAAACCGCTATGTCCGCATTGTATGACTTCAAGGGGGGATTGAATAGGCGGCAAGGTCACTGCTCAAATTTGGCAAGACAGCTGTCCTAAATCTACCACAGCCGGTCGTTAGTCTAGGGTCCACCCCTTACCCACCAGAAGTATAATAACAATATTACGATGGTCCCGACTCCGGTCTGTTGATTCTATTGCAGCTCCGTTTGTATTTATATATGTATAGGAAATTATTTTTTTTTGAACTCTGTAGTAATAGGACGGTAAGCACTATATGGCCAGCAGAATATGAAAGAAAGAATTGATATCCTCCTACAAAACGAAAGTTAATAAAACAATGGGTAAGATAATAATAACTGATGTCACAATACAACTATTTAATAAGTGACGTATAATGTGATATTAGATCACATTTTATATTCTTCCCGTGTAAATCGTCAGTGACGTCATAATCGATAATTTGGAAGATGCTGGGCTGACGTGAATCATTAATGCGTTAGAACATAGAGAGAATAATTAATTGGGTTATTAAACGAAGTCATTAAAAGCCACTAAAAATAATAGTATATTTTAATGTGTCGACGTGCTATGATTTTGGCTTGGTTTGAAAAAATGTTACCAATATTTACGTATGAAATTATATAAAATGGCTCCATATAAGACAATAAGCTGGTGTTTGATAATTATATTTTATGTTTAGTGACGTGAGAGACCCAAAGATTTTATACTTTTCCTATGTGCGCAGCATTCTCTAATACGGGTCTATCGCTTGGTTGCCTCAGTATACAGTATACAACTCCAGAGGTATTTCCTGAGAAATCTCGATTTCAAATCGTATCAGAAGTTAGAAGTGTCCGGAAGTTACTCGGAGATACTTAATCGTCATAACATGGACTCATTCGAGGATAGTCGTCTCCAATACGATATAAGTTTTCTGTACAATATTTAAATTATTAAAATAAATAGTCCTTATTTTGTTGGCCATATCTGTTACCGAATCTGTTACCGGTCAATACCAATTATGGGCGAAATATGAACTTTAAAGATCGCTTAAATCGTACAATCTAAAGGTTTGGATTTATTTAATTTACAATTAAATACTTGCTCCAAAGATATTACAAATACGATTAATAGCCTTCGGGCTTGATTAGTATTTCTTCATCTGTTAAATATTATCATGAATATTATATTATATATTACATCCTAGTAATATAATTATAGACATTTATATTATGTATATTATAGACATTTAAAGTGCCTGAACTTTTATATTTTATTATTATCTTAGCTTATTATTTATATTATGACATTATTTCATCAATATTATATATATTTAAGCAATTTATTTAATGTAATCAGTTAAATACATCTATTAAACTCATAATGTGGTTTCTCCATCTCTATCCTCAAAATTTACCCTCTTATCCTCGTATGTACGTAAAAACTGTATTTTCTCTTCTTGTGATGTAACAATATGTTTAGATTAATTGTGAAAACTTTGGAATGGCTTTAAATTTGCATAATATGTGTTAGTATTGAATATAAAACGCTGTAAGTTTTCTAAAAAAAAAATGTATAGGATTCGAAGATTTTATGTTCAAAGAGTCTAATCCTTCCTATACTTGTTTAGTCGCTTATGGTTTCTGTTACCTATTTTTGACAATTTATTTTATTGATACATTTTTACTTTATCGTTAGTGTTTTTTTTCGTGGCAATACGAAACATCATTCAGATATTTCAACATCTTTAGTAGGTCATGGATAGATTCAGATAATGCAGCAATTATGATCTTCAGAATCAGCCTGCCACATTTGTCTTAGAGTTAAATGATCCACTGGAAATTGACATCGACTATACCAAACTTAAAAACAACTATTTTTTTTCAATAACATTGTTATACTTCAAGTCTAGGTTTGAGGCAGTGATGTAGCTTGAGCTTGAGTTTGTGCCGCCTGTGGCGATTCGCATATTTGTCGTATTGCCGCCATTCCTACAGTGAACAAAGAAGAAATCACAAGTGTCGTCACCTACGTTTTTAGAGTTTGTTTGTTTCTGCTCTTTAATTTGTAATTTCACAATGGGCGGATTTATCATCATACGACAATTTCTTACAATTAACCCTAATATGAAGGGTTTATATGTGTGTGTGTGCTTGTACCATGTGTCTAAGTATGTGTCTTGTTATTGCATTCGATCATTAAAATTGAAATGCAATTACGTTAATTTTATCCCAACGGAAAATGGTGACTCAGCCGGGAATCGAACCCGGAACCTAACAATGTAAGATCAGGCGTCCTAACCCCTGGAAAGCGGCGGATGTAACATCGTCGAAATATCGGGTCCTACAAACTTTACGCAGTAAATTACTTTTTATCTTATTTATAATGTCAAACAACCGCGGCAGTCTTCGATTTCATACTCATAAAAAAGGCATTGAATTCAATGTTTGCGATGAGTATTCTTGAAATATTTTGTATGCTATTGTTGTTTATGATCGCTTTGATTTACATGGACCATAAACACATTTAGGAAACTAAATTCTTTAAAATACACCCCCCGGTCATTTGATAGCGAAAAATCCAGTCACTCCTTGTACGAATTATCACTTGCATTTTCTAATATGGGTGGCTGTTCGCGAGAGATCGATTCTTAGAAGCTTATATTCCTCTTTCACACGCTCGAGCCACCCCATTACAGACATAAATAACAGACACTGAAACAAAATACGGCTCATTCAAATATTAAAATCATCCGCAAGGAAGTCCTAACTAAATACGCAGGACAAAATTCCATGAAAGGTCCTGGTAATAATATATCGCCGTCTTTAAGGGCCGAAGACCCCTAATTAATTATCAGCCTGTCATTTCTCGCAGTGGATATATCGAGGGTGTCGACCGATAACAAAAAATCGTAAACGCGGCAAGCCGCTCGCGCAACCCTCTTATATTAAAACAAATGTGGTAATCTCAAAATAATCGCAATGTTTGAGGTAATTAGGAGGCTATTAATTATTCGACTGAAAGCTTGGATAAAATCAAATACTTATAATTTTGCTAGCTATTCGAAGGAATTTTAAGTACTAAATATGATGTATTGTTAATGTTTAATCTACATATTTTCGCTATAAACCTAATGATAATGTAGTAGTAATACATATTATAGAAAATTACCTTCAATTAAGGTGAGATTAATTTAAGTTAAAAATGTAAGCCTGATTGAATAATATGTACTCTCGCTAAGCCACACCCCTTAACCCTCAGTAGGCCGGTCTCTTACCGCCGCCATTGCCTTTTAACCAATCACGGGTTAGAGTGGCGGGGCTTTAGCGAGGCTAGTGAACGATTTTGGAAAATCGAACAGTCACAAAAATACCGAGGTCGAGAATGAACGACCCTTAAGCGGCGGGATAATAGTTGTACATACGGCAGCCCTTGGCTGGTCTCGTACTCGCGCGCATAATTTAAGTGTATACTGTAACTCACGAGTAAATTGAAGGACAATAAACGTTCTTTTGAAATAAACTCTTTCACTGTGTGATCATCTAATAGAGTGTGAACCAGATACGGGAGACTACTCGGCGGCCAGGAAGAACGAGAGAACGCGAAGGTAAATAACATTTACAGTCCACAAAAACCACCCTTCAGCAGTGGGAGAAACTCACAGAAAAATAACTGATGGATTTTATAACCATAAGTGATCCATCGCAGCCGGATGAAAAATAAAGAAAAGAACCTTGAAAAATAAATTGTACGATGGAGTCGACCGCAGAAAAATCGAACGTATCGAGGCGGACCTGGTCACAAAGCAGCAGGAGGAGTGAAAGAGTTCAGGAAGTGAAAGAAGCATCAGAACAGCTGAGGCGGGTCACCAGAGAACAAGCAAAGGTAGCCGCGGAAAAGAAAAAATTGGAATCAGAGGCGATAACGCAAAGGGAACAACTCCGTGCGACCGAAGAGATAGCGACGGCAAAACGCAGATCGGAGGCGGCAGGGGCGGCGGCTGCGATTCAAGTGCAACATGCAGATTTAGAAGCTGAATTGCAGATGCTAGAAGCAGACCGTCAGCACGCACTTAGAGTGTTAGACGTAGTTTCCGAAGCTTACGACTCAGAAAAAAGCGGAGAATGGGAGACAAGAAGTTACGCCGATCTTGAAGAAACAGCAGGTCGTACTACGCTGTGGGCAGAGACGCAAGCACCGCTGACTTCATATAGTGAACCCGACCAAATAAAACCACGAAATGAAGAGAGATACCGCGGCAGGAGAGAAGAAGAATCGGACGAGGCGATGCAGCACGAGGCGGGCGCGGCGGCACCTCACGGGGCAACACATCGCGCGGCGCACGAGGGGATGCGGCTCGAGGCGGGCGCGGCGGCACCTGACGGGGCGGCGCATCGCGCAGCGGGCGGCGAAATCGCGACCGCAGCGGACGCGGCGGCCACAGACGCCGCCGCGGCCGCTGGCTCCAGCACAGGAGACGGGTCCGATGACAGCGCGAGCAAAAAATTAATAAGCCAGGTATGTCGAGTAATTTCAATAGCCTCCTCGAAGCCGCAATATAACAAGGAACTTCCACACTTTAGTGGAGATCCACTTCAGTTTTTAGCCTTTAAATCGATTTTTAACCAGTCCACCGAAGTTATAGGTCTGAATGACGAACAAAACTTACTTCGCTTGCAATCCGCGATACGCGGACGAGCAAGAGATTGCGTTTCAGGGTTACTTTTATCCCCTGCGAACGTTGGCGAAATAATGAAAACATTAGAGACGTTATTTGGAAATCCAAATGTAATTATTCAGCGCACACTAGCTGATTTACGTAAAACCAGGGACCTCTCTGAATTTATAGAAGCAGAGGAATTGTTGCAATTTGCTTGCCAAGTTAAGAATCTGGTGGCCACAGTAAAATCAGTAAATAGGATTGAGCACCTATGGAACCCAGAACTTTTAGGTTCTCTTGTAGCGAAGTTGCCAAAAAACTTATTAACATTGTGGCTAGGAGATAAAGGAAGGGGTAAACCAGACGAACCGGTTATCATACGATTCGCATCTTGGCTAGAAACACTAGCGATAGACTCGCAAGATGCGGGAATAGGTCCATTAGACAGCGGTAGAAAAAATCAAGTAGTAGCGCGCGATAAAAAGTATAAACAGCAAAATCATAAAAATTACGTTCTTAACATGACTGAGCAGTCTCGTATGAAATGCCCAAATTGTACCGGCGATCATTTTCTCAGCAAATGCGAAAGGTTTAAAAAACTTTCCCTAGACTCTCGCTGGGGAGTCGTAAAATCACTTAAGCGATGCTTTAAATGCCTTGCACCTTCGCACGGCAGGAAAAACTGCCCAGCCTATAAAAGGTTTCCTCGATTTAAGTATCATTTCTTACTTACTGCCGCGGACGCGGCGCTCGGCGGAACCGAGATAATTACGGCAACAGCCGAAGGTGAAACACAGACCGGGGCTATTGTCGCGCATACAGTAGCCAACAACAGAGTCCTCTTGCAAGTTTTACCGATAACGTTAATAGGACCAAAGGGGAGAAAGGTAGTTTACGCGCTTTTAGACAGCGGATCGACGGTCTCTATAATAGACCGCGAAGTCGCGCAAGAGCTGAATATTAGAGGGCCTCCCACCAATATGGAGGTATGTGGTATAGGAAGTATGAAAACTTCTTCTAAAGGGGCTGAAACAGTCTCGTTTCAAATAAGGGGGGAATTGGGCCGTAAGGTTTTCGACGTGCAGGCTTATAGTATTGCGGCGTTAAACCTTCCGAAATTAAAAAATTTATCGGCGGCCGCCTCTGATTTTGACACTTTGACTGCGGTGAAAGTCGACAAAATATCAGATGTCCAACCGCGCCTACTAATCGGGGCTAATTGTTGGGAATTAATCGTTTCACGCGGATTAAGGCGCATTAATGACGAATTATCGTTGTCAAAAACACTACTGGGCTGGGTTCCAGTGGGACGAGTATCTGTAGATAGGCAAAATGACGCATTACATAGCTTCTGCCTAAGTGATAGCGGTAGCAATGACGCGTCTCTTCAGAGATTACTCGAGGAAAACCTCAGATTAGAGCAAGACTGGCCGAATAAAAAGCGAGAACTTGCGGACTCGGTAAGGTCTAAAAAATTATTGGAATCCACTACTTCGTTAAACGGCGGGGTATGGCACACGGGGTTGCTCTGGCGAGATGACAGACGTGTTCTTCCTGATAGCCGACCTATGGCGCTAGCTCGACTTCACGCCGTCGAGAGAAAAATGGACAGAGATCGGACTTATGGAGACGCTTATTGTCAGAAAATGGACAAGTACTTAGCAGAAGGTTACGCCGAAGAAGTAGACCCTTCCAAATTAGCCGGCCGAACTGATATATGGTTTTTACCACACTTGGGTGTCTGTAGCGCCGCCAAAGGAAACAAGCTTAGGATCGTGCATGACGCTGCTGCTAGCGTAAAGGGAGTATCTCTAAATAGCTTACTGATAACGGGGCCAGACTATAATCAAAGCATAACAGGTATACTTTTTAGGTTCCGCGAGCATCCGGTGGCTTTTACCGCCGATATTGGGGACATGTTCATGCGTATTAAGGTGATCGAGGACGATACCTATAGTCAGTTGTTCCTTTGGCGGGGATATCGGCGCGATATAGAACCTCGTATCCTAAAAATGTCCTCTTTAATATTCGGTTCTCGGTCATCCCCGACATCAGCCCTCTATATCCGAAATAAAAACGCTGAACGTTTCAAGAATCAGTACCCTCTAGCAGTGGAGGCTATCACAGACCATCACTTTATGGACGACCTTGCTTTCGGGTCTTCTTCAATAGAAGAAGCTCGTAACGTGATAAAAAACATAATTTACATACATCAACAAGGGAATTTTTTCTTAAAGGGCTGGGCGTCTAATTATCAAAGCGTTTTGAACGAAATACCCGAAGAAAGGAAAGCTACCCATAATATTGCTCTGGAGAAAGGAGAAATAAGCTCTCAACGGCTTTTAGGGTTAGAATGGTTGCCAGAAAGTGACCAACTTACATTTAATTTTAGGTTAGAAAAACTCGATGACGCCTTAAAAACGGGCCAGAGAGTGCCAACGAAACGAGAGGCTCTTAAGGTAGTAATGTCAATTTATGACCCACTCGGGGTATTAAGCCCAATAACTATCCGAGCCAAAATTCTAATGCAAAAGGTGTGGACCAGCGGTGTAGCCTGGGATGAGGAGGTCACACAAGATATTTTCAAAGGTTGGGGTGAATGGATAAATGCCCTTCGCTCGGCGAAGGACGTAAGGATTTCACGCTATCACGGCGTAACAAAGAATCCCTCCGAAAATAGACAATTACACATATATTGTGACGCGTCTCAAGAGGCTATGTGCGCTGTCGCGTATATGAGAATAGCCAGACCAGGCGAAGAACCGACCACATCCTTTATCGCAAGTAAAACCAGAGTCGCGCCGTTAAAAAAAATGACAATACCGCGTTTAGAACTGACAGCAGCACTATTAGGCGCCGAACTAGCGAAAAAAATCACTAGCGAGTACAAAATTAAATTTCATGAAAAGATTTTATGGACAGACTCGATGAACGTACTTTGGTGGATACGTTCACGTAGCTCCGACCACCAACAATTTGTCTCTAACCGTCTGGGAGTATTGGACGAACTGACTACCCCGGAGGAGTGGAGATGGTTAAGCGGAAATAGTAATCCTGCAGATGAAGCTACGAGAGCGAAGTCAAAAATTGACCTCTCGCCCGAGAGCCGTTGGCTGAATGGTCCTGAATACCTTAGACAGCCACCAGAGGTATGGCCGGCAAAGGTTCCCCATCAACCCGGGGAAAAGGATAAGATATCCCTCGAGTATAAACCATTGGCGGTATTTGCGCTACACGCTGTACCTACGAGCACAATAGATGTCGCGAGATTCTCCCAACATCGCAGATTATTGCGCGTAGCCGCATACGTTAGGAAGTTTATTCAACTATGTAGAGGTGCCACGAATAACTGCATTTTAAACGGACAAGACATTGCCAGCGCTGAAATAATATTATTAAAGGAGTCGCAGAGTCGTTCTTTTAAGAAAGAAATAGAACTTATACGAGTGAAAGGGACTTTACCTAGGAATAGCCGTTTGATAGGTTTAAATGCGTACTTAGACGAGCGGGGCTTAATAAGAGTAGGCGGCCGCATCGCAAATGCGCCGGGAATACCACACGACACTAAGTATCCCATAATACTTGAAATTAGTCCCCGTCAAACGGTCAAAAAATTTATATACCAGTGTATGCTGTGCAAAATGAGAAGGGCAAAACCAGTCACAGCGTTGATGGGACAACTCCCGATGTCACGTTTGCAGCATCATACGAGGTGTTTTAACGCCGTAGGCGTAGACTACTTCGGGCCGGTTCAGGTGACTATACGAAGAAAAGTGGAGAAACGATATGGCGTGTTGTTCTCTTGTCTAACCACACGAGCGGTTCACATTGAATTAGCATATGATTTGTCTACTAATTCGACAATACAAGCGATAAGAAGATTCATAGCCCGGCGGGGCAAACCAAGGGTGATAATGTCAGATAATGGATCTAATCTAAAAGGTGCGAGTGCCGAATTGAAGAAGGTCGTTTCAGAGATTGACGATGAACGTATCCGTGAACGTTTAAGTAACGACCAGATTGACTGGAGGTTTATACCACCTGCTTCTCCCCATCATGGCGGCTGCTGGGAATCGATGGTTAAGTCAGCCAAAAGAGCTTTGTACGCCATATTGAAAGAAAGAGCGCCTTCTGTGGAAATGATGCAGACTTTATTGGCTGAAGTGGAGTCAATCCTTAATCAGCGGCCTATCTCGCACATTACTATAGACAGTCGAGACCAGGAGCCACTTACGCCGCAAAGCTTTTTGTTAGGACACTCTAACAGCACCGCTATGGGTAAATTTACCATTGGAGATTTATGTAACCGTAAACAGTGGAGACAGACCCAAGCTCTAGCTGACGCTTTTTGGAATAGGTGGTCTAAAGAAGTACTACCTATGCTAGTCTCTCGACCTAAATGGAAGGAGGTACAACCTCCACTAAGGGTGGGGGAACTGGTGTTAATATTGGATCCCTCTCTAGAAAGAGGAAGATGGCCTCGCGCTATAGTAACGGAAGTCTACCCTGACAAAACAGGTGTTGTCAGGATAGTAGATGTAAAAATCGACGGAAAAATTTATCGCAGGTCAATAAGCAAACTAGTTAGATTAGAATTGTCCGCCCGAATAGAATAAGCCATAGATATAAATAACGTAGATTTAAGGTAAATAATTCGTAAAATAAGTTAATGGCACGTTGCCATGAGCGGGGAAATGTACGAATTATCACTTGCATTTTCTAATATGGGTGGCTGTTCGCGAGAGATCGATTCTTAGAAGCTTATATTCCTCTTTCACACGCTCGAGCCACCCCATAACAGACATAAATAACAGACACTGAAACAAAATACGGCTCATTCAAATATTAAAATCATCCGCAAGGAAGTCCTAACTAAATACGCAGGACAAAATTCCATGAAAGGTCCTGGTAATAATATATCGCCGTCTTTAAGGGCCGAAGACCCCTAATTAATTATCAGCCTGTCATTTCTCGCAGTGGATATATCGAGGGTGTCGACCGATAACAAAAAATCGTAAACGCGGCAAGCCGCTCGCGCAACCCTCTTATATTAAAACAAATGTGGTAATCTCAAAATAATCGCAATGTTTGAGGTAATTAGGAGGCTATTAATTATTCGACTGAAAGCTTGGATAAAATCAAATACTTATAATTTTGCTAGCTATTCGAAGGAATTTTAAGTACTAAATATGATGTATTGTTAATGTTTAATCTACATATTTTCGCTATAAACCTAATGATAATGTAGTAGTAATACATATTATAGAAAATTACCTTCAATTAAGGTGAGATTAATTTAAGTTAAAAATGTAAGCCTGATTGAATAATATGTACTCTCGCTAAGCCACACCCCTTAACCCTCAGTAGGCCGGTCTCTTACCGCCGCCATTGCCTTTTAACCAATCACGGGTTAGAGTGGCGGGGCTTTAGCGAGGCTAGTGAACGATTTTGGAAAATCGAACAGTCACAAAAATACCGAGGTCGAGAATGAACGACCCTTAAGCGGCGGGATAATAGTTGTACATACGGCAGCCCTTGGCTGGTCTCGTACTCGCGCGCATAATTTAAGTGTATACTGTAACTCACGAGTAAATTGAAGGACAATAAACGTTCTTTTGAAATAAACTCTTTCACTGTGTGATCATCTAATAGAGTGTGAACCAGATACGGGAGACTACTCGGCGGCCAGGAAGAACGAGAGAACGCGAAGGTAAATAACATTTACAGTCCACAAAAACCACCCTTCAGCAGTGGGAGAAACTCACAGAAAAATAACTGATGGATTTTATAACCACTCCTCATCCTGAATGTTCCTCGCAAACTCTATCTTACTTGAACTTTAATTTTGTATTCCGGCACCAAGCCTGGATTAGTAATGAAAGTGCCACCTCCTGCTGCGCCACTGGTTCTAGGCATACGTTAAATGGTCCACATATGAATCTAATCTGCAAATGGCTGTGAAACGAAATGAGCGGGGTAGAATGTGTCATCTGATGAATGATAAGCAATCTGTCGACGGCGAAATGACCTTTACACTCTACTCGATAACTTAACAAGATCGATAACCACGGGAGGAAAATAGTTTATATTTCTTCCATAACTTGCGGGGGGAAATATGACACAGAGTCGTTCAATTTCAGAACGATGATCAATTAAAATGTATGCACGGAGAAAAATGTTTGATTGCATTTACAAAATTCCTTGTTATCCCAACCAACGCCGACCTTAACTATAGGCCTCACGAAGAAATTGGTTGATTTTACCAATTCTTTTCAATTGCTTTTAATTGCTAATTCTTAGCAATTTTAATAAATACTCTACTTAAATATACAAAATGACATTTGTCAAATGTACAAAACATTTACCAAACTTAATTCATTAAAATGTACAAATAATTTACATTATTGATTGACTTTATGAAAAATCAGTTGGTTAGTTTTACAAAACTCAAATGTTATTATAACGATATTTTTTTATTATTTTTCTCTATATACGAAGTAAATATGACAGACTATTTAGTCTCTTTTAAAGATAATCTCGATTAAAGTAATCAAGATTTATATGCAACTTCTGTAAAAGTTAATAAAGAGATTAGTTAAATTTAAGGTAAGAATTTTGTAAGTTTAACAGTGTTCTTGGGTATATTTTACTCATAATCTTTAGTATATTTCACAGTTATTTCTTAGTACGAGCATTGATTTTATAGTGGTACGAGTCATCAATTTTACCTGGAATAAATGATATACTTTACTGATATATTTTTTTTAATCCAATAAATGTTTTTGTACAATTTATGAAATATTTACGATTAATAATATTTGTTTCAACCACTATTTTTCGTAGATTTAATTTGTATTCCATTGTATATTTACTAATAAAGTTTTGTACATTCCATTATTATTTATTCGTTACTTTAAATAATAATATTGGTTAAGCTTGATTAACAATTTTTTGTATATTTAATTAATTTTTCTGTATAATTTATTTAAAATTATTTGCTAAAAGTACGAAGAATTAGTACTGTTTTCAAGTGCAAAATTCTTGTAGATTTAATCAGTATTCTAGGGTATATTTTACTATTAAAGTTTTGTATATCCATACTTATTTATTAGTATATTTCGTGTCTTTTACTAAGAATCCTTCTTTTATTTAACTGATAATTTCTCGTACATTTAATGTATGTAGTAGTAAGATTTATTAGAAATTATTTGTCAAAATTACGAACAATTATTACTGTTTTCAAGCAGTAAGTTTTGTAGGTTTAATCATTATTCTTGAGTATATTGTACTAATAAACATTTGTGTATTCCATACATATTTATTAGTACATTTCGTTCCTTTTACTAAGAATCCTGGTTATATTTGACTAACAATCTCTTTGTATATTTAATGTAAAACCTTCGTATAATTTATTTGGAATTATTTGTCAAAAGCATGAAGAATTATTACTGTTTTTAACTGTAAAGTTTTGTAACTTTCAACACTATTCTTGGGTATATTTTAACAATAAAGTTTTGTATATTCCAAATTTATTTCTTAGTACTTTCGTACCTTTTACTAAAATTCCAGGATATATTTGTCTGTTAATTTTCGTACTATTTACGTGAACAAATTTGTCAAATTTACGAAAAATTATTATTATTTTTTCCAAGTTTAAATCAGTATTCGGTGGTATATTTAACTAATATTAATTAGTAGAGTTTGACCTGTTTTCTTAGTATAAACTTACTATCAAAAATATTCTTACGATGTAAGGTTATTGGTAAAATATTTATGTAAGTATCATAAGTAATTTACAAAATTGTAAATATTTACAATTATTTTTTAAAGAAAATATTTAAACAAATACTTGTAAATATTTTCAATCTTGCAAATTATGACACATGCATTTTCACCGATAACCTTACATCGTTTACACATTATGTTTAGCAAGTTGTACTAAAAAATTGATTAAACTCTACTAAACTTTAGATATTAGTAAATTGTACCCCCGAATACAGATTAAAGTTACAAACAGTCAAAAAATTATAATTGTAGGAAAAATTATTTCACATAAATTATTATAGGAAAACTAAACATTAAATTTACAAGAAATTATCAGGCAAACATAACGTGGATTCCTAGTGTAGAAAAGATACAAGACAAACTAAGGAACAAGTTTCGAATATATAACATTTTATTTTTAAAATATATCCAAAAATACTGATTAAAGTTACAATACAATTCAGTTGAAAACAAAACTTTTAACAATTTCAAATTAATTATACAAAAGCTTACACTAAATAAAAAGAAATTATAATTACTATAACTTGTATCCTTGATTCTTTACTCATTATTTCTAATCCATCATAAAATAGAGTATGGTGCTAAATAATAATAATAAAACAGAACAAGTAAAATTCGAAACATTTATTAATTATTAATAATCATAAAACTTATAACCTAATTTAGCCTAATTTAGGGTGAGCTATGAATTATTATTCTGAATACCTACACATATTTTAACCTTTACAAAACCCAACTTAGTTATCCAACTCGTACAAAGCAATTTTAAGGTAATTTAGAGAATTTCAATATACCAATTACGCAAGATTACAATACACTTGGTGGACCTACAATTATAAATTAAAGATTCGGCAGACTAAGGAACCTAAATCAATTTTTGGGTTTTGTCTATTTTTTTGCAAAAATTAAAAAAAAACGAGACACGGAACTAACTAAATGACATATGACAAACTATGGTTTATACAATGGAGACATAGGTTTTTTCGTCCATTCGGTGTCTCGTTTTTTTTAAATGTCAATAAAAAAATATTAGGTATTTTAGTTATTAAAAAAATACCTTAATATAAAAATACCTAATAATATTTTAATTATTAAAAAAATACCTTAATCAACTTACAAACGTATCTAAAAGCTACAACATAATTTTAAAGATAGGTCTAAATATACTTCAATCTAAAATATTTATTACCACCGGAGAGTGTATGACAAAAAGAAGGATACAGAAAAATGCTTTTTAAATAAATCAATTTCCATTCGTTTGTTTGGGTATAAGTTTCCAGCTGATATGCTAGTAAATGATCATTGTATCCTATACAAGGAATTTTTAAACATATGAAAGTCGTGTCACCACTAGCAGACACCAAGATATGTTTTATTATATAAAAAGAGTATTCAGTTTCAGATGGTATAGTTAAGATGCTATCGATAACATAACGGATACTTTGATATTCAACCCACTGAACTATCCTGATTAAAATTAAAATGAGCAGGGATTAAGTCAATAAATTCAGTTGAAATGAAAAGACATGTTTCATACATTTTCAAAGATACTTATTAGATTAGGGATATAACTTACTAGTCGGTATGCATTAGATTGTTTAAGACACGGCCATTCAGTGAATACATCCGTTAGCGATTTTTTGGTTTCACATATTTTCCTTTTTCTATAATCGCATTGAGTCCACTTTTCTTCTACAAGCGTCCATGGTTCTCTGTTGTATTTCAACCACGTCCACGTTTCTTTGGCTTGTTTGTCGTCTAATGCTACATCTGAAATTTCAAAATATTGTAATAGCTTAAAATAGATATATTATGTATATTCAATCACTTTGTCTCTCGTATAATTCATACCTACCTATTGTACAATTACTGTTAAGGATTAAATTATAAATTAAAATTGATAATGGGCGAAAAAGTATGAGAAGTGGGGCGACCATGGGTAGTCGAGAACGTACATAGATATTCTAAATCTCTGCCGGCACTAAGGCTCTAATTTGTTATTAGGCAGTTTATTTTTTTTAGATTATGAAGTAACACTGCAGAATCGATCCGCCTCAAGGACGCGGGTTCAACTCTCGCTTCGGGCAACATGTTGAACGGTTATTTTTATTTGTATTTTTTCAAAGTTAATTTATCTGATGGATCAATTCTTCAGCATTACTGCACAATATAAAATTTGTAAGTATAAAACGTAAAGCTATATACGTAATCGTGAGACGGACGAACAGACGGATGGATAGACATACAGACAGACAGATGGTAAGAGAACGGTATCACCCTAATAGGGTTCTTTTTCTTGCACGCTCTTTAATTATTAATTAAAAGTGATTAAATTAAGAAATATAGAATAAATATAGGATAGAAAAGAGTATAAATTAAAAGTGATTCAGATTGATCTACAGAACATTCTCCTAAATAGAGGAAGAAACACACCCTGTACAGGTTGTTTAAGTAGCTGTAAGTCTTTAATAATTAATTCAGTAGGTGATTCTGCAAATGAAACTGAACAGCTTTTGTTCTAAAACTTTTAGCTTTTCGAGAAACTAATTTCATTGACCACACACATTTAGGGGTTAGAAGATTTTTTTTTTAAATGTACGAGTCGATATTTAAAAAAAAAACGAAAAGTCGTAGAACCAAAGTTGTTCAGTTTCGTGAACAGAATCAACTTCTGATGTGGCCTGTAGCTATACAAAATCATCCTGTAGTATAGTAATATATAAAGAAATACTTGCCAAGTTGTTGATCTTCAGCAATCTTCCTTTTTTTATAGGCAGGCAGCACCCCAGCTTGACGGAGTAGGCGCAGTTGATTGTAATATCTATCAATTAATTTTCCCTTTGCCGGTATATATTGTCCGGATCCATAAGAAGATGCTGGGATGTGGTATGT
Organism: Micropterix aruncella; assembly: GCA_944548615.1. Lineage (NCBI taxonomy): Eukaryota > Metazoa > Arthropoda > Insecta > Lepidoptera > Micropterigidae > Micropterix > Micropterix aruncella. Next base: position 24,073,043 of record OX155953.1, on the reverse strand, counting down.
CCCCTGCAATACAGTTGTAAATATGTATAATAGCGTGGATTAAGTACTTACTTGATTTTTTTAAATATAGAAAACTGACATGGATAGCTCACATCGCATGATAATAGAAAGCGGTGTAGCCACTGCAATTATACGGAATTCTCTCTGTTCCTTCTTTTCATACTAGAATAAAACGAAACAAAATAATACTTTGAAAAATTTACCTTTAAAAACGTCTATCGTTTCTTGACTGATGCCCCATTCAACCATCAGGTTTAGGAGAGTTTGTGACTCTGTGGGGTTCGCATTATCCATCGCTGTCCGCCAGAAAGGTAATGATCACTTCAGAGCACTTGCGCGCGAATGAAATAATGGTGCGAATGCGGGCAAACAAGTTGACACAGGTACGTATTTAAGCGTTGCCAGACTGGAGGTTATACTTGGGTTTTATATAGTTTGTTTATATAATAGCTTTGCATGGGTAATAAAATATATATATATATATATATATATATATATATACATATATATATATATATATATATATATATATATATATATATATATATATATATATATATATATATATATATATATATATATATATATATATATATATATATATATATATATATATATATATATATATATATATATATATATATATATAGGTATATATATATATATATATATATATATATATATATATATATATATATATATATATATATATATATATATATATATATATATATATTTTAATATTTGATTGTAAATGTGTAAATTATTATTTTTTCAAATTGAAATTATGTTTATCACTAAATAAATGAAATGATAAAATAATGAAAGGGCACTTATCTGGTCTGTGGTGACCAGGAGTGACTCCACGCCTTCTTCTTCTCCTTTCACACATATCTTGACGACGGCTGAGCCGAAATATTGATATACATTTTATAACAATCATTAATATTTAAGAAACACTAATCGCCTATTATTTTCCAGCATTCATTCTCGTCTCGCATTGTTGTGTGCCGCTGTGAAAGACTGCCATTTTGATCGGGTTCTAGTGCCACAGCAGGAAGCACCAGCAAACACTGAGTGAGGAGAAGAAGAAGGCGTGGAGTCACTCCTGGTCACCACAGACCAGATAAGTGCCCTTTCATTATTTTATCATTTCATTTATTTAGTGATAAACATAATTTCAATTTGAAAATATATATATATATATATATATATATATATATATATATATATATATATATATATATATATATATATATATATATATATATATATATATATATATATATATATATATATATATATATATATATATATATATATATATATATATATATATATTTATAACTGAGCTGCCATGGAATTCACCGACCGGAGTCGGGCCCATCATAATACTATTTTGTTACACTTCTGGGGGGTGAGCGGTGGATTCCGGAACGACCGGCAGTGGTAGGTTTAGGACAGCCGTATTGCCACATGTGAGCGTTCACCTGACCACCTATTCACTCCCCCTTCGAAGCCATAGAAGTTGAGATGCGGTAATCGCGGTTTTAAATATTTTTTCTAGGAAGGAATTGATTATTTTCCTGGAGAGACCAAGATCTTTAAAGAGGTGAAACAGAGATTTGGCTGGCAGGCCACGAGCACCAACTTCCACCGCGTGAAGGTGAACTGTGAAGCCGTTCCGGGTGACGGCATTTGCGAGATCATGGTATTTATTTAGTTTGCACTCGTGGTCTTTTGGGATGTTTGGTTCCCATGGAACAGCTAATTCTACAATAAGTAACGGTTAATTCTTCCGAGATAGGGAGTAAAGAGTTATAGCTGGACGGAGGGCTGTGCACCCGAGACTTTCAGGAAATTTATACCGCTTAGAGACCGAATCGACTTCCAGAAATCAAACTGAGGTTTCCAGAATCAAACAATTTTCCGTAAAGGGAGTTCCTATATTTTTCATGTTAATAATTTGCAAAACTTTCTTAACATTTTTAAGGTTGTTTGATTTGTTTACAAAGACACTATTTAAGTTATGTAATTGGTTTACGAAACCTACCAAAACTGTTAGTTTTGTTATCCAATTGAGATTATAAGTGAGAATTATGAGGCTGATTATTGTTAAAATAATAAAATTACTTTTCAGCTACAGATTTTGGTTTTTATTAACCATTGTCATATAATTAACTATTAGTACCAAAGCGTCCCTTCTAATGTACGATTGTGTCCCGTGGGTGAGGCACAATGACACAAAACCCATTTTTCATTAAAACCTTAATATTCTATATATTTTTAAACCTTCATGTTTTTTGTTGTTGGTTTTATTGACTTTGAGTAGTTATGGCATACCGATGCAAGAAAAGTGGAATATTTCAACCATTGTTGTTTAAAATATATGAGTTTGATTTTTTGTGTACCAACCTGCCCTGTCTCCCCCTATGGATGTGTACCACTTTCGAAACTACATGTAGCGTTAATGGGTTCCCTTTGCCACCATTGAATGATCCGCATTTCATCCACATCTCAAAAACCAAGCTTATCCTTTTGCAAAACAAAATGTCTTCGATAGAAACGAAAAAAGCAAAAACAATAAATAATCACATTGACTGATCCTCAATATAGAATGAGATTTCAATGTATTTTAAAATTTCGAATGAATCCACGTTTTTTGATCTCGCTAACCGCCTAATATTAAACCAAAAATTAAAATGAAAATGCTTCGTATCCTCGTTTCCATGAAATTAGACAAAAGTCGTTATATAACTTTACGTTTAAATGGTTTTTGGATCTTGTTGAAACGAAAATGCGTGACTGCACTGTTCACAAAGATATTCTTATGTTTAGATGAATGGCGCCTTTCGGTTTCTTTATATGTGGATGATACCGGGTGGACAGAAATGCCGTTAGTTAGGGGATATTTTACAAGGCAACCTCACGTCTTTTGTTCGATGTTAAATGGATTATATCTTTCAAACCGCTGCGCCGATCTCGCTGCTTTCTTCGGGCTTCGTCTTAACATGCAGTTCAGTTATAAGTCACACGAGACAGTTCTAGAATGAAGCGTTGATATAAAGTTCAAAGAAGGGGCCTATGTCAGCCACCCACTGCTGCTGAACCCGTAAAGGCTGCAGAGTTGCAGACACTTTCACAGATGTGGTATCACTGTAGAACGTAAATAGACTCAAAATTTCTTAAAGTAGCGATTGATTACGAATTTATAGAACTATTTTTCGCGGAGGATGTGTATCGCGAGTCACGAGTTTGACAGTTCGTCGTATCGAGTATATAAAAGGAAAACCAGAATTTTTTGACATTGAAATTTTTTGACAATAAATAGGCACTTTTTTGTGTATTATCATCTTTAAACAGTGTTGCTTAATAATTTTGACTAAAGAGCTATTAAGAAATCACAACAAAAAACATTAAAAAAACTGATATTTTCAGTCTGGAAAGATTTCTGTGCTCGCTACTGTAGGTATATAAAGCTGGCAGATTTCAAGATAATATTTATCTTTAAAAAAAGGCATTTATTAGTTAGTTAGCAACACTCGAATCGTGTCAATATCTAACGACAATTTCTCGAACGCGGGAAGTCTGCCACGTGTCATTAACTAATACAGATATGTAGAAGTTACAAATTTACTTTAGTAAATGTAAACATTTAATTTCGTAGACAAAATGTTGCATTGTCGCTTTGAGATTTTCAGAGATCTTGTTCTAGGTATTGAAATGGTGCATCCATAGAGTTGTGGCATTGGCGCTCTTGGGAAAACGACCATAAGTCAAAAACTATTGCATGGATCATAAAAAGAAGAACTCCAGACTCCACCGTCCTTGGTTGGTTCGCGAGGACGGCTCCGCAAATAGAGTACCTATGTGACTGAGCACTAAAGTTGTTTCTCAAGACAGTGATCCTTTTTAAGTAGGTAGGTATACTGGATAAGAAACTTCTTTGCTGTTCTAACGCAAAAAGAAGTTTTCGACATTTTATTAAATAGTTGACACATGGAGATACATAATTTTTGTATGACAAAAAGAAACTGCACATCAGTTGATTGCTTCTGTTTTAAAAGATATACTTGTAATAATATTACTTTTAAATAAGTCCTATGCAGTCATCTATGCACCTATGCACCAATTGAAATGAAATAAATGTTTATAAATTTATATTGATTTTTTTATTATATTGATGAAATTAATATATTTTTTAGATTGATAGGTATATGTACATATATATATATATATACATATATATATATATATATATATATATATATATATATATATATATATATATATATATATATATATATATATATATATATATATATATATATATATATATATATATATATATATATATATATATATATATATATATATATATATATATATATATCTTAATATATATAAATTACGTGTCACGTTGTTTGTCCGCGATGGACTCCTAAACTACTTAACCGATTTGAATCAAATTTGCACACAATGTGCAGTTTGATCCAACTTGAAAGATAGGATAGCTTACGTCTTAATTTATAGTCGCGATATTATTTTATTGCAATGTCTATTATTTGACATTCGCAATTATCTGTTAGTTCCAAACGATTTTAACAGATGGCGTTATCTATTGAGTAATCCATAGATGGCGCTGCTATGTTAAACCTACAAACGTCACAGTCGGCCAAGCGTTATTCTAAATTCAAAATATTGTGAAGGTAATACAGTGAAATTATTCCTGCTTTTTAATTATTTGTGCTTCATTGTTCAAAACTCTTTAATTAAAATATATACATGTAAGTATTATCACATAGTTATAAAAGTGGAATAACTGCAGTATAGGAACCTCTCTCCAATTTTTTTCATTTTAATGCTAAATCTGGAAGAAAATTGTGTCGGTCGCTATAAATAAGCGAGATATAGGCATTCAAAGTTTAAATTTTAAAAACAGGCCAAAATAATATAATATAAAAATGGATGTTGGTATATCTGTATGCCCGTCTGTCCGAGTTTAATAGACTCCGAAACCGTTTTGACCGATCACCATGAAAGTTGGCATATATATGTATTTTTTCATGGTTAAGGTTTTTATATATATACTTATCCGCTTTGTTGCAACTTTCAACTAGACGGCGCTGCAGCACACCAACTTCTATACTGCTCAACCGATCGCCATGAAAATTGGTATACATTGGTATTTGAGAACAGATATAACACGGGCAACGCCGGGTAATACCACTCGTATATATATATTTTTAAGGGTGTAAATTTTTTAAAAATTATTTTCAATAATATATAAAATTAGATTCATGAAAAGTTACTTATCTGGGGTCCTGGTGGACCAGAAACATTTTAACGATAGGTAATGTCCTCTTTAAATACTTAGGGCAGCAGCACCTGTTTCCGCAATTGATAACTTATGATGTTCTTAGTTATTGCAGCCGAATTATTGTATGCCCTTGGATGTAATAAGTATAGGAGGATGGTTTCTGTAACAGAAATGGATGTTAGTAACTTATTTTAGAAGAAATTATATGACTGAGAATATTTCGACACTAGTCGTATTCATCTCTATGACATTTCTGATAGAACAATTTTTTCAAAATTTAAATTTAAAAAAAACTGAACATAGAGAAATGGGTTAATAATATTTTGCAATATCGTTATAAATACACTATAACCGACCTTGAAAAACATTATTAATAATGATTTTTAAATGAAAAATATTAATAAGCTTTTAATGAATATGTCTGAACAAATATAATTACTGTATTAATTTTGCCTATTCAGACCGGGACCCTTGCAAGCGCCTAAAATATTTATAAAAGCTAACTCCCAAGATTTAACGTCTCTTTCTTTAGCGTTATCGCCAAGGCACTTAATAATTTTTACTTTAAAACAATTATCAAAAGTTAAATTGTGTGCCTTAGCATGCAATGCTATTGGAAGTTGACTTTCATTGCCTACGCTGGCCCTGTGATTATTTAACCTAATGCTAAGAGGTGTAGTTGTTTCCCCAATATAAAATGCATTGCAGGTCTGGCAAAGTAATTGATATACAATATTTTTTGAAATGCAACTACTATTAAAAGGAACTCTGTAACTGTTGGGAGTGTTTGGACTAGTAAAATAAATGCTTCGATCTAATAAAGGACATGTTTTACAACGTGATCGACCACAAGGCTGTAGGCCCAAATTTTTGTTATTACTAAGATAATTTCGATTATTTTTATTAAGTATTGATTTTAAATTAGAAGGTTTTCGAAATGATAAAATTGGTGGTATATCTAATAAACCTTTGGTTGATGGGTCGTTAGCTATAATAGGGAATAAATCTGCTAAATAAATAGCAGATCAGAAATGTCATAGAGATGAATACGACTAGTATCGAAATATTCTCAGTCATATAATTTCTTCTAAAATAAGTTACTAACATCCATTTCTGTTACAGAAACCATCCTCCTATACTTATTACATCCAAGGGCATACAATAATTCGGTTGCAATAACTAAGAACATCATAAGTTATCAATTGCGGAAACAGGTGCTGCTGCCCTAAGTATTTAAAGAGGACATTACCTATCGTTAAAATGTTTCTGGTCCACCAGGACTCCAGATAAGTAACTTTTCATGAATCTAATTTTATATATTATTGAAAATAATTTTAAATATATATATATATATATATATATATATATATATATATATATATATATATATATATATATATATATATATATATATATATATATATATATATATATATATATATATATATATATATATATATATATATATATATATATAAAATAAAATATATATAATAAATGCTTGTTTAAACGAATATGTATTATAAATGTTAAGAAATCTCTATCAGTAATTATTTAAAAAAATCGGTTGTGTCACCCCAAGACTTTTCTGTTAAGTAGCCAGGGACTTAATTCATCTGAATATTAATTTCATAAATAAAATCTATCAGTCAATCAATGACTTTTTCGACTTTTTCGAATTTTCCATGTTATGTCATGGTGATGGTGAAACTTGGAAGTTGCTATTTAAATTGAATACGTATACAAACTTTTGGGTCTCTGGTGCTGACCGTTGAAGAGTTCTTTCTTCGGAAGGCAACCCAGGGTACATCAGCCATGTCATGGTGGAACTTGAAAGTTGCTATCATAAATGAATGCGTATACGAAATTTTGGGTCTCTGCTGTTGACCGTTCAGGATTTCCCTCGTTGGGAGCCAACCCAGGGTACATCAGCCATGTCATGGTGGAACTTAGAAGTTGCTATCATAAATGAATGCGTACCTATAAAAAATTTTGGGTCACATCAACCCAGGGCCAACCCAGGGTACACATCAGCCATGTCATGGTTGAATTTAGAAGTTGCTATCATAAATGAGTGCGTATACAATTTTTTGGGTCCCTGCTGTTGACCGTTGAAAAGTTCCTTCGTCGGGAGCCCACCCAGGGTACATCAGCCATGTCAAGGTGCAACTTGGAAATTGCTATCATAAATGAATACGTATACAAAATTTTGGGTCTTTGCTGTTGACCGTTGAGGAGTTCCCTCGTCTGGAGCCAACCCTGGTGGAAGGATTTCAATCACAATCAGCTCATGCCATGACAAAATGATGTCTGCTTGCCAAATTTCAGCTCAATCGGATGAAGCGTTTTGGCGCTATCGTCAGAGAATACACACACAGACACAGAAGAACGTCTATAATACTTTCCTTGAACAGGAAAGTAATAATAGAACATTAGAAAATACGATTGTGTTGGTTACATTATGCAGGTTATATTAATATTTCTTGATAAAGTTTACGAAATGGTTCCAGTAACTGTAACAAAAAAAAAGAGTATTACAAAATACCAATGTTTATGTATTTATTACTAAAACTTCATAAAATAATTTACAAAATCATTAAGTATTGGTAATAATAATGATTTTTTTATAAGAAAATACTAATGTTTATGAAGTTTGTACAAATATTTGTGATACAATTGACGAAATGGTTTTGTTAACTGTAACAATAAAAGGGTATTACAATATACCAATATGAATGTAGTTTATACTAATATTTCATAATAAAATCTACAAATTCATTATCGGTAATAATAATAAAGAATTTTTTATAAGAAAATACCAATTGTTATGTTGGTTGTACAAATATTTATCATAACATTTACAAAATCATTATCAGTAATGATAACAAAGCCTAGAATATAAAAAAAATAGAATTAAATGTAGCTTCAACTAATATTTCATTATAACATTAACGAAACCGTTGTCCGTAATAATAACAAAGAATTGAATATTGGAAAATACCAGTATTTATGTTGGTTATACGAATATGTATAAAAAAATTTACGAAATGTTTAATCAATAATTATAACAAATAATAGAAAAGAATATACAAATTGTATTTACTGGTTACACTAATTTTTCATGATAAAATTAACGAAATGCTTTTGGTAACTATAACAAAAAATGGAGTATTACAAAATACCAATGTATATGTAAGTTATACTAATACTTCTTGATGAAATTTACGAAATGATTATCAGTACTTATAACAAATAAGGTACCTAATATTAAAATACGAATCTAATTTAGAATGCACTAATATTTCATAATAAAATTAATGAAATTATTATTGGTAATAATAGCAAAGAATAGTAAATTAGAAAATACAAATGTTGATATTGGTTATACGAATATGTATTATAAAATTTACCAAATCTTTATCAGTAATGAAAAACAATAACAGATATTAGAATATACGATTATATGTGTAGGTTACACAAATATTTCTTGATAAAATTTACGAAAATATTTCGGTAATAGTAACAAACATAGCGTATTATAAAATACCAATATTTATGTAGTTTATAATAACATTTATGATTAAATATACGAAATCATTATCAGTGACGTTAAAAAAAATAATATTGAGAAATACGTAGCTTGCACTAAAATTTCATGACTTTAACGTTGTGTACAAATTAATATTTAGTTATATGTGGGACCAAATTATTCTAAATGTATGTATAACAAATAAAATGTCTTAATTATGCGACATTATTTGTACAATTAACCTTTAGTGTCAATTTTTTATACAGATAATACATATGAAAATTGTTTGTAATTTTTAATTGTATGATTTCGTAATTTGGACAAATAATAATTATAACATTAACACCGTTTATCTATTATTACTACGAAATTAAAGGTTTTTTATATATTACGAAATACATTTGTAATTTTCAATTATATGATTTCGTAACTTTAACAGTAGCATATAGTAAAACTAACAATGTTTGTCAGTTGTTTATACAAAGTTCAAGGTTTCGTAAAAACAACAAAATTTTGTTTGTAATACCAACAACAAATTGTTTAATTTTAAAGTATTTTTATTGGTCTTTTACTTAAGTAATACTGACTAAGACATTTTGTTAAAACTATCGGAAGCATTTGTAAATTCTATCAAACTTCATACTGTTAGTTCAACTTAAACCCGTTTCGTAAAACTAATCAATCGATTTTGTAACTGGTTTAGTTGATATTACTAATTATTGATTAATTTTATGAATAATTATTTAACCAAATGTGGTTTTGTAAAATCAATGAAACCATTTCTCTCCGTGTGGGGTGAAAAATCAATCAAATACGACAAATCATTTATGCGTTTTAGTATATATATAGTATATATATATATATATATATATATATATATATATATATATATATATATATATATATATATATATATATATATATATATATATATATATATATATATATATATATATATATATATATATATATATATATATATATATATATATATATATATATATATATATATATATATATATATATATATATATATATATATATATATATATATATATTTTTATATTTGATAAGGTTTTGTAAATAATCCGTTCATAGGATGATGATTCGCAGTAAAATAAAATTAGTAAACGCTACTTGAATAGCAGCGAAGGAAATCCCAGCTTGGATTGGGAAACGCTTATGTTTGAATGAGATATACTTACGGATGTGCACGACTTTCGATTGTGCATGTTAGTTTATGGGTCCCTTTACCGTCGACGAACGATCACTCATCATCCATATATCTCAAAAATCGAGCTTTTTCCTTTTTGCAACACAAAATGCCTCCAATTGAGGCTAATTAAAGCGAAAAAACTAAAAGAAAACATATATATATATATATATATATATATATATATATATATATATATATATATATATATATATATATATATATATATATATATATATATATATATATATATATATATATATATATATATATATATATATATATATATATATATATATATATATATATATATATATATATATATATATATATATATGTATATATATATATAATATTTTGTCACTCATTGTATAGCCCGATACCTAAACCTAAAACAAATTTATTATTATCTTAAAAAAATATCAAACAAAACCAAATTTATATATGTATATGGATTTCTTTTTTCCAAGGTCCTTGTTTGTTCATATTTTATGTCAGTTTTTTTAGGTAAGTATGAGTACTTGAAATAAGTAAGTGTAATATTAAGATTATATCTTTAACACGATTCTTAAAATAAACAATTATCTTTTAAATCAACTTTGTTTCATATGCGTTTGAAAATAATGTCCAACAGCAGTACATGTAATATATGTAATCGAATACTATCGCGGTTGTAAATAGGATAAAAACGAATTTACTGCATGCAGTTTGTAGCACCCGAAGTTTCGGTAACGTTGCAACCGCCGTTGTCCAGGGTAGACTGAACAACGGTCTACTCTGGACAACGGTAGACCTTATGGAGCTCCCGCAACATATTATGGTTTGATAAGATCAATATATTGGTCATTATGATGAATTCGGACCAACATATTGACATAAATATATTGCCCAATATATTGAAAAGGTCTATTCCTCCAACGAGGGAATTTTCGAACAGGATCCCGCCTCATTCCATTCTTCGAAAAATGTGAAACAGTTTTTCATACAGAACCAAATTACTGTACTTGAATGGCCCGGAAACTCCTCCGATCTCAACCCGATCGAAAACCTCTGGGCCATTTGCAAAAAACGGCTCTCCAAGATGGACGTAAACCAAGATGATCAGTGCAGTAATTCTAGTCTGGTTTCGCGATGATGAACTGAAAGGAAGCTGTCAAAACCTGGTAAATTCTATGCATACAAGAGTGAAAATCTTATCAACGCAAAAGGCGGACACATTCTATATTAAAACTAACAATATATAACTACCAGCACTGTTTTTGTATGTTTATGTCCAATAAAGCACTTTTCAAAGAAAAATACTTTTTGTTCCAATTAATTCGAACTGTACTGTACGATATTTTTTTACGAATATGCAGATTTTTACGTTAGTCTCTTTATGATAATACCTAGAAATAGAGTTAATTTTTTCGATAGAATGATTGTGTCGGCCTGTCAACCATTAAAATGTTAAATGCTCATTAATTTGCTGTCTGATTTAATGCGGTTTGTGGAACAGACAGCGGATTGTTTCTTCCGATTATTATATAATAAATATAATTTTGCTTTCGTTATGTTTCTTTTATCGAATATCTAAGCAGACTTTCAACAAAATATTTAAATGCTGTCGTCGGTTGAGTTATATTGGTTCTGAGAATCATGTAAGAATTAATGTTTAATAACTATGTTTTATCGGTTTTTAACGCGTGCATTACTGAACATAATGCAGCAAGTAGGTACCTATTTCTTCTTTGTTCACCGGCTTAGCAAAGTCACGTTTGTTATACTCACGTTTTTGTTGTTTTACTGTATAAGTGATGTCCTTAAACTCGATATCAGATGGTTCAGCAGTCGGCAGGTTCACCATAACCGACCTGCACATCTTTTCTTCCCTCTCTTCTCCAGAGGAAGGACCACTTTTCAGTTTGTGTCCAATGCCTCTAAGGATATCCATAGCGTTCATAGTGTCCACAAACGAAAACAAATTAATCACAAAACTCGCGTTCGCTAATTGCAATTATGCACAAATTGACCAAACTGCCCCCAGGCCAATGCAAAGATAATGCAATGTTCTGAATACAATTACCATTAATTTTAATGCAATTCCTGGTTTTAATTAATTAACCGGTGGGACGCAATGGACATTTTATGAATTAAATTAAATATTGTATAAACTTTTAAAAACGGCGCCACTTTTTCGATTTGGCGCCAAAAAATGACGGCTCCGAGCGTGACGTCGACCGTATACCACCGCGCGATACAGTCGAAGAAGCACTAACTTGCGCTCGTCAACGTTGGCGTCTAGTTTTATTCTTCGCTGTAAACCAGAAAAAACAATATTTGTCATCTTACCGCGCAAGACGACAGGTCGAGGTAATGGGTCAGTTGAATTTTATATCGAGGAAAATATCATATGAACAACACAAAAACAAAACTCTTTGTCACATTAAAATTAATTGAGGGGTCGCACAAAAAGTGACATTGATTGATGGTGGCTCAGAAACAAGTAATCGTTTTTAGTAATGTATTCAACCTTGCATTGCCATATTTCTATAATATAAAAAAACACAGAATATTTCAGTTATTTTCAAAGTTTTCAATCTGAGCAGACTATAACCCTATCTTTTGGCGATTTATGCAGGCAGCTATCAAAGACGCAAACCGCGCAGAATTATTTTACAATAGTTGCAAAGTTACTGTGTAGATGTCGCTAAAATATAAGGAAAATTAAAAAAGGAATTAATAATCTATTAATAAAATTGTATGTGTGATTGGAAGTAAAAGAAACAGCAACGTGTGCCATATTTTAATATCAGTGCCAAACGGTCAACGACCATTGAGATAAAACCATATTACTTTACATATAATTAAATTACTTGAAATTATTTAATAATTGAATAAAAATACATTATTTGATAATACATTTTAATTGGTATTGTAATTATTCTAGGATATCATAAATACTTATTTTAATCTGACGAATTTAGGTATGGGTGGCATTTTATTCTTATCATTTAATAGAGGTTTAAGAAAGAATTATAATATTGCTTTTAAAAATTAGATACATATTGCTTAAGTTCTTCAAAGGTTGCTCTGCTATTTCCGTCCATAGTTTACGTTTTAAAAAGAATATTTTTATTTCTTACCCTTTTATAGACAGGTGTATCTGTTTTAGTTACAGGGAATTTAGATTTTCTATTTGTTTATATAAAATATGAAATGACAACAAACTAAATATGAAAAACTAAAATTATAATATTTTTTCTATATTTATTAGGTGATTTTTTTACAGGATTATTCGACATCAGAAAATAGGTTGAAAATATTTTAACTACACAATTTTTGATTTGAAATTCGTTTACTGATAAAAATGTCGCTATAACCAATCAATTTCAGTCACAAAAATATTAATAAATTGTTTTTTTTTAGGAAAAACTGCTCGAAGATTTTAAGAAATATTGTGAGAAATTTACAAGTAATCAAATTTCCAATTGTTTTTTATTTAGAATTCTAAAAAAGGCGATGCCACAAAAAACCTCGAAGATGTTTATCATGCTGTAGTTAGGTGTATCATTCCATTCTGAGGTTACACCGGCAAATTGTGAAAAAAAAGTGCTCTCGGAGTAAGAGTTACGATTGGTCAAAATAAAGTTGTACACCACATTTCAAAACATTGAAAATTTTAACGGTTTCTTCGTTATATATTATGAAACCGATGACCGACTTTCAATGGGAGCGGAAAAACTGTAAAACTTACAAATAATAAGCTCAGCCTGAGCTGTCATGAATCGTCAGCATGATTCGGAATATCTATATAGACAAGGCGTTGAGTATACTTTCATAACCTCCATATAACAATCGCACCTAGGATCATTTTTTTGGGGCATTAAGAGGGTTTTTAGTGAAAAAGGCATTTAATGACATAGAACAATATTTTAAACTATAAGTAGTTATTATAAACGTTTCCCTCTTAGGAATAAAATAAAAATAAGATATAAAACGGACTTAAAAAATAAAATTAAACCGTATTTATCTTGTTCATAATAATTATGAACATGACAAATACGGTATTGTAAACAATCGTGAAAGCCTTCGATATAAAGAATACTTAATTACTATTATTTTATATAATAATTTGAAATCTTGCCATATAAATTTTAAACTAAAATAATGATTTTTTTGTACCATCTTGACTTTGTATCATCTTGATAAACTGAGTGATATTATTCAATTGAAAAAACGATTTTTAGCTCAACTTTGGGAATTTAAATATTATTTTTCTCAGTAACGAAGGCCCAAATAAAAAAAAATAGGTCACTACCAACTCAGTTTTCTTGGAGAATAATCTCATGGATAATAAATCTTATTGAATTAAAACAAAAAAAAAAACAAATAACCCTCTTTGTTTTTTGTTAAGTTTGAAACACATAATCAACACTCGAGAAAAAAGAATCCAGGTCCCAAACTTGTTTTCTTCATTGTAATTGTTTGGATAATTAACTGGCAATAGTATTCATCTATTATTATTACTTATTATATAAATAATAACTGTCTATTTATCCAAAATTCAATGAATTGAATGATTGAAAATGATATGCGAGTTGGTGTGGAACTATAGAGCCGGCCGTACACTGGCAGCTCGAGCAGTTGAACAACATACACTGACATTCTAAAATAATAAAAAAAACATCATCACTTCTAAGTTTCATAAACAAGTGATCAAATTGTCCATGTTGTCTTAATTTTAAAATAGGAGGAACCCATTTTTTTTAGCTCTCTACGCCGTCGTCTGCGCCTGAGCATCAATAGCGGTGCCTCTTCCTCAAAATCCATATTGTAACTGCAGTTGAATTGTCAACTGCTCGAGCGGTTGAAAACGACTACTCGAGCAGTTGGCGGTGACCGCTCGAGCAGTTGATAATGACTGCTCGAGCGGTCCGTATATGTTGTTCTAACTACTCGAGCTGTCTGTGTATGGCCGAACTAAGACCGATGCATGTGTTGGACGAAATTAAAGAACACCTTTTGAATGGCGTTGAACTTATCGCTGCAAGGGCGATTCCTTCTAATCAACATATTTTAGGTCTTTATACTATGAAGGAAACGTTTCTAGGGAAAATGAGTTAAAAAATGTCCTGCATAAATACGTAGATATATTAGAAATAGACATCGAAATAAATTTATTGTACGAAATTGTGGTGGTACATTTATGGTGATAATGCGTAACATTACGTCTCTTACAATTACCTGTTATTGTAACAAATTGACAAATTGACTTATTCGTTAAATTTGTAATTTCTCATTAATTATTGACATTATTTCACTGGCTTGCATATAATAACTAAATCATAATTCGTAATGTTCATTGAATGGCCTGAAATAACATTAAAAAAATGTATTACAATGCACTAACAGTAGAAAAAATAAATAAAATTTTTTATAGAAAATAAAGGAATAATAAAATATCCGCATATAAATAATAAATGTATTTAATTTAAAACGCGTAATCTTCCTAATCGAATTGTTGTAAAAAAAAAGCATGCCGACAATAATTTATTATTTATCAAAATGGGGAATAACTGTTTGATATAAAAGACTCGCCTGGAATCAGGTACACCGGGAAGGGGGGATTAATCAGACAATAATGAAGCTATATTAAACCAACTTCATGTTGGAATTTTTTAATTAAATCCGTGGAACCCGGCTGCAGTGTTGATTCGTGCGCTTGGGTAGTGAAATTTTGCATTGATTTAGAAAATGGCTCATGTCCACTCAGACGAATCTATCTTTGTGAATTTGAGGTATGTTTTCAAAATTGTCATTTGTTTTTTCCTTTACTCGCTTTGAAGAACAAGAGGAGTGGGTAGCAGAAAACAACCGATTGGAATAAAAAAAAAATCTATACCTATACAATTTACAATTCAAATTATGAAATTTTGTTGGAGAATTCCGTTCACTTAGCAATAATATTCATAAAACCTGTCTTAAACGAAATAAAATTATAAATACATCTATAAAAATACTTGGATGGCCAGTCATCTGAATCGGCGTCGAAGAACACCTCTTAATTTGCTTGCGAATCAATGGTATAGTTAGCGCAATACTTTGATGTCTTTATATTACTTTAAAGTCACTGTGTCCTACTAATATGTTAGTTTTCAGTTCTTGATTACATATACATTTAGAAGTTACCACATCCGTAATACCATTTTTTTAAAATATGAACCTTAACTATCGTCGTAGTTGTTTCTCCCAAGTATTTCCTGTTTTTTTTTATAATTTCTCCTTTTCATATTTTGTAGCTTTTTTGGGAGTCAAATAATTTTAGAAATGAAATTGAGTGTCATTTTAAAATACCACATCATTATGGCTCCGGGGTAATTTCGCTCGGTCGAAATTACCCATACAGATACCTGTATGGGTAATTCCGAATTTAAAGATCACTTTTTTACAATTTCTTACTTCTTGTACAATTTCTATACTCAAATTCAATTACTTTTCTTCTTACAATTTCAATATATATATATATAAATATATATATATATATATATATATATATATATATATATATATATATATATATATATATATATATATATATATATATATATATATATATATATATATATATATATATATATATATATATATATATATATATATATATATATATATATATATATATATATATATATATATATATATATATATATATATATATATATATATATATATCTATATATATATATATATATATATATATATATATATATATATATATATATATATATATATATATATATATATATATATATATATATATATATATATATATATATATATATATATATATATATATATATATATATATATATATATATTTATATATTATATATATTTATATATTTATATAGGTATATACATATATATATATATATATATATATATATATATATATATATATATATATATATATATATATATATATATATATATATATATATATATATATATATATATATATATATATATCTATTTTTTCAAATTGAAATTATGTTTATCACTAAATAAATGGAATGATAAAATAATGAAAGGGCACTTATCTGGTCTGTGGTGACCAGGAGTGGCTCCACGCCTTCTTCTTCTCCTCCCTCAGTGTTTGCTGGTGCTTCCTGCTGTGGCACTAGAACCCAATCAAAATGGCCTCCCAGCATTCATTCTCGTCTCGCATTGTTGTGTTGCCGCTGTGGGAGACGGTGGGAGGCCATTTTGATCGGGTTCTAGTGCCACAGCAGGAAGCACCAGCAAACACTGAGGGAGGAGAAGAAGAAGGCGTGGAGCCACTCCTGGTCACCACAGACCAGATAAGTGCCCTTTCATTATTTTATCATTCCATTTATTTAGTGATAAACATAATTTCAATTTGAAAAAATAATAATTTACACATTTACAATCAAATATATATATATATATATATATATATATATACATATATTTAATTTATTTCATAGATCTTATGATTACAAATACACTCAACCTACAGGAAGTTTATCTGAGTCGCAAAGGCGATTTTACGAAGATAATGGTTTCATTTTACTAAAGAAATTCATCGATCCACCAGTCCTTGATGCGTGCAGGTAATAAAAATTAAAATATTATTAAATTCGTCAAATATAATCATAACCATTACTAAATAAAGCAGTACTCACGTGATAAATTATTTACATTCTAATGATAATCATTATCAAAGCTGTAATTATCAAGTTCATTAACTCAGCATATGTTTATTTTATCTGGAAAATACGTAAAACAATATTCATACATTTACATTTCCTCAATACGAATTGTTTTTCCGTCTACAACAGGAAACGTTTTATCGGCATGTGCAACGATGAATACCCTCTGCCTCAAGTCGTAATGAAAGATAATACATTGACAGGAAACGGCAAAGAAAGCGAAAAACTAATATACAAGGTGAGTATAAAATTTAAAAAACAATGTTTTATTGTATTAACGGTCAGTCCTTCTGTTGCGTCTATGTCGTAAAAGTCATCTTATTTTTTTATTTAACTGGATCTCCATATTTAGTTAATAAAATAATTAACGATCTACCGTATTTCATATTTCATAGAATCGTACTGTGTATCGTATTTCATATGTGTATCGTATATCGTATTTCATAGAATCGTACTATGTATCGTAACGCGTCAAGAGAACGAGTGTTATAATTTATAATACACTATAATAGAAATACACTATAATGACAAAATTGCAATCAATCACTTTTCTAAAGTCAGGGAACATAATATTTCACAAAACATCAGAACATCAGCTCACAGGCATTTCGCTTCCACTAGCACGAATTGTGATAAGGCTTGAAACCTCCATTTGTTTTCTACATGTTCCAGATTCAAGACATCGGTAACGACGAGGTGTTCCAAAGATACTTCGAAAATGAGAAACTATTGGACGTCGTGGCGACTTTTACTGGGCCTAAAATGTTTCACATGAATACGATGCTAATCAACAAACCTCCCGGGACACCCAGACATCCACCTCACCAGGATTTCGTAGTTGTACCGTTCGATCCAGCAAATTTGTCAGTCGGCGTTTGGACAGCAATGGAAAACGTCGACAAAAAGAACGGATGTTTGTATGTGGTTCCCGGATCTCACAAGTCTGGATTGTTAGTTTCGCATCGACCTCCAAATGCCAAGGTATGTTTTATTATCTAAAGTACTGTAATTTAATGCTGTTTTATTTCCTTTTTACACGACTGCCCAAGAAAAAGGAGTGTAATATGTTCAGGATTCATGTATGAATGTTTTCCTTTTCTTTATTCCATCATGACTTTTTCTTCCATTTTTTAGAATCTTTAAGAGCACACAAATATTGTTATAGAATTAGAATTTTTAAAATGAGGATGTTTTGAAAAAAAATGCTAATAATTATTATGGATAGAAAAGTGGCACGGATAGGCCTATTTTGAAATTCGTATTAAATGGGCCATCATTTGAAAATTCAAGTAAGTAGTAGTCTAAATGTCCAAATGTCAATAAATTGACATAACATGTCACTGATTCACCCATATCTCCTAATTCTCAATCGTTAAAAAAACCCTCATAAATTAAATTGCAAGGTCTTCGTTTTAACACATCTTCAGTTAGGTGTGCTTAGAGTTTTATTGCGTCACTATTGCTATCGTCCCTTAAAGAATGGATACATAATAAAACTTACTTTACAGATGAACGCTGCATTTTATGCTATAGAAGATGAAAACTTGGCTTCAGAAACTGAAAAGGTTTATGTGTGTATGGAAGAGGGTGATACACTATTCTTTCATCCACTTTTAATTCATGGATCTGGGCCAAATGTATCACAAGTAAGCAATGTTATAATTTATTAATTATCGCTACGTGGGACACACCCACATGATCGAGATAAGGGAAACGACAAGCAAGAATTACTAACTGAAGTACCATCTAGTAGCATTAATGCACTATTGCATTGACACTAACCAACTATTGGCAAAGTAATTCTTCGAACTGTGTGAACGCTTCGATAGGTTTTTCAGTAACAAAAAGCCGTCGACTACGCAACTTATCTGCGATTCCCGGGAATGTAAAATAATCACTGAAATTCAAGTTAGGATTTCATGGAGGATGGTCGATCAACTCGATGATTTCCTATCCCAAAATTATGTTGTGTTTCGAGAGGTACAAAAACTCGCATTATCGCAGTGGAGGATTATGCGACGATTCGGCTCCACTTTACAGAGTTCGATTAACATTTCTGGCAAACACACAGTTATGCGCCGATCTGCGGTAACCGTTCTCCTGCGGTAAGAAAAATGTGGCAACATGTCCTGATTTTGAGACAAACGAATCGACCATTTTTTTCGATTCACTGCCAGAACGGACATACTTGTTTATGCTTAAAGGAACAGTCTCTGTCACAACATTAATCTATCATTTATATCCTATCCTACTTCCTACTACTATATAAACGCGAAAGTTTGTAAGAATGTATGTATGGATGTTTGTTACTCTTTCACGTGAAAACTACTGAATGGATTTTGATGAAACTTTACAATAATATAGCTTACACATCAGAATAACACATAGGCTATAATTTATAAAGATATATAGTTTTCTATCATCATTATCACAATTTTCCATCACCACGCGGGTGAAACCACGGGGCGCAGCTAGTATATATATAAAACCCTTTTTTGAAAATACAAATAGAGAATACAAATTTTACATTCTGAAATAAAAATGCAAACTAATGAAAAGCGGCTTCATGATCAGCGATTTCCGTATGTCGAAAAATGTGATTTATTTACATATACTATCTTTAGTGGTGTACAAGTTTAATAATGAAGATTTTAAAATGATCATTAGAAAGTGAATAATTTGATAATCGAACCAATAAATCGCGATTATTATAGCTGATAAACAATCAAATAAATCGAAGAGAAGAAAACCTAAAGTTTGAAAACGGATGCCAGTAAATTAATGCACTTATTTGATTCATATCGCGTGTACACAGATTTTATTTTTCCGGACTACAAACCAACCTGGAGGCAACATATTCTGAACGCGCTAAAATTACTTTTCGAGATCAAGATGGAAATATACGTTTTGAGCCCCCCTGAGACGACTAAGACCATTTCCAGGCTGAAGTCTCTCTGTGTGTCTGCCTGTCTGTGTGTGTATCTACTCCTCCACGATAGCGCCCAAACGCTTAATCCGATTTAGCTGAAGTTTGGTTATGCAGGCATTATTTTAGTCATGGCAAAAGTTGAATATATTGCGTTTGAAATCGGTCCACAAAGGGCACAATAGTCATATATCAATCTCGGAATATTGGATTTAAAGACTTGCAATATGGTACACTGATGCCTCGTTGGGCCGAAATCATTGTGAAATTTCGGTTGGAATATCTCATATACGAGCTACTTTGATATTATTTAAATTCAGTCGCGCGATGGCGTCGTTCATCAGTGATATGATTTTTGTTGCGTCAGCAGGGTAGTAGCATTGATTTTAATAAAATCAATGGTAGCAGTCGGGAGCCGGTCTCGGCTCTCGGGGCCTTCGCCGCCCGTCGCCGCGCACCCGCCCACCCCACCATATTAACGCTATCTGTTGGCGCTCAGGCCCAAATATGCCTCATCCGAGAAATGAACCGCGCTGCCTGAAGCGTCGCAATTGAATTTAACTGGGTTCATCCGCCGGCCGAGAGAGGGCACTAATCGATTTTATTTATGAAATTATTATTCAGATGAAATCAGTCCTACGCTTCTTGGGGGGGAAAGTCTTAGGGTGAAAAAAACGATTTTTTAGACGACTGTCCAATAAAAAATGCAGTGTTATACGTTCAGGATTCATCTATGTATGTTTACGGTTTCTTAAAACCACCATAACTTTAAACGCTTGAACCGATTTAGAAGTGTTAAGGTTTTGAAGAATCGATGTCATTCCGAGTGTCATAGGGTACCTTAACTGGTCAAAGATCAAATGTGTAATTGTTTAAATGTCGAAATGTCATAAATATATCGTGTTTAGTGTCAAATGGAAGGTCTGATTTAGTACATTCCGGAAATAAACATGTATCTTTATAGATAAATACGTAAACCACAAATATTTTATAAAAAAACCGTAATAAAAATAATTATAAATGCAATACTTTATTTTCTATAGTCATGTTTTTTTATTCTTTTAAATTTAAATTTGTAAACGGTCTCAGCGTAGTTAACGATTAGTAATACTAACTTCCTTAGAAATATTAGGTTCCAGATTATTTCGCTACACGCTAGCGTACATATTGTCAAGACCGTTTGCAGACATTATCTTCATCAGTTTTAAAATATTTCATTTCAGCGTTACAGAAAAGCGATTTCCGCACATTATGGAAGTTCTGATATGATATTCACTGAAAATCGCGATGGGAGCCATTGTATGGTAAATATATACAACAAAAGTGCATTGAAGAAAGGACTCCCACTAATTAATCACGGGGTAAAATCCTAGTTAATTATAATAACAAATAAATTTATAATAACATATTTTTTTCTGACTTGTAATTGAATCCCTTTATTCTGTTTTAGGATTTCTGGCATGGCAAAATAAAGTACCTGAGAACAGCGAGATCAAGGTTATGAGATGAAAAGTAATCAAGTGTTATTGTTTAAATAAAAGCAATTAATAGTTATCATTATTTTTAATTATGATTATATCATTATACCTACGTATATCCTACGAATATGACTTGACCGAGTCAAGACGTCTTAAGACAAAACCGAGTTTCTTATACAGTGTGAATTTTCCTATGAAAATGGGTGAATAAAACCCATTTTTAATTTAAAAAAATAAATTTTGACATTTTTCTTGCCAACAATGTATTTGGAACTATGCGTTAGATTAGCGGAATAATTTCCAAATGTTTTGATAATATTTAATACATTATTGTGCTCCTCCTACCAATATGAACTTTTTTTAAATTTACAAACTTTTCATTAAGAAATAAGCAAAAACTTCATAGTTTATTTTATTGATATCCGTTATAATTACGCAATTATTAAAAAAATAACCTCAAAATACGAGTACCCTAACCATATGTGTATAAATATCTATGATCTTTCGTTTTAAATTTTACTTTTGATGCTATTAAGGTGCTTAGTTTGCTCCAACCAATAATCCTGAAATTAAAAATAATAATGTAAAACAATATTATGGATATTAACGTAACATTTTCAATACTTACTTTATAACTCAAAGGAGGGATTCCTTTATTTTCAGATTGTGTTTTATGCATATTCCATAGTAAAGTACTTCCGATGTTGCATCCTTCGCCAATTTTTCGTTCACCATTGCAATAATGCCCTGTCAGAGCTTTCCTAAAGCGCTGAAATATTCATATGATGAAATATTAGTTAATTCAATTTAATTTATTCCATAATTAAAAGTACATTTTTAAACCTTTTTCTTTGGTCTAACCTAACGAGTGAATTCTTTATTATAATAATTTAAAATAAATAATATTTGTATGCAAATTAGCTGTTTTATATTGATTTTGGATGTATGTAGTTATGTTGACAGTAACCTTCCATTATGTTAAATATATACACTTATGTATAACGTTGGTTATTATATACGACATTCGATTGCTCAACGATGCGCAAAGTGTAGATGGCACTATTGTTTCAAACATTGATTCATCTTCTTTATGTTCAGTAGCCCAATATATTGTGTTCTAAACACGCCATCCTATCTCAAAATTTGGTACGATATCCTATCTCAAAATAAAATAATAATATAACATCACACGAAATTAAAAATAACAGCTCTTATTATTTAAATAATATTTAGATCAACATGACAATTTTAATTTACTATATAGGTTTCAATACGTGAGTTAAATGCTTTAACGTTGTAATAGAAGAATAGATGACATTCTAAACCACCGTGTTTCTGTATTTCAGTGTATCTCAGAATTTATAAATATGCAATAAATAACCTTAATTCTTGAATGGTATTATTGTTACAATTGGTAAATAATGAGTTTTTTTATAATCAATCAGTCATATATATTTAAAAACCATTCATTATCAACGTTATAATAGATGTCCTAATAAGCTGATATTTGTTTCGCCGGACATTGCTGTCAGCGCCACATGCATGTCGCCAACTCAGAAGGTTTTGTGAAAACGTACTACGGAATTGAGCAATCTAATACCCTATACACTATGTAATCAATGGAATGAGATACCTACATCAGACTTATTTTCCCATGAGCCGTGTATCAAAAGCGGATGAAATAAAACCGTGTCGCCTGCATCCATTATTAAACTGACTCTTTTATGCTCTGCTGCAAATTCGGCAATGTTGTTGATAACTATATATGCAGCATTAGCCTAGAATTAAATAATTTATATTATTATTTATATATTAATATGGAGTACAGGATATATATATATATATATTTATATTTATATATATATATATATATATATATATATATATATATATATATATATATATATATATATATATATATATATATATATATATATATATATATATATATATATATATATATATATATATATATATATATATATATATATATATATATATATATATATATATATATATATATATATATATATATATATAAATATATATATATCCTGTACTACATATATATATATATATATATATATATATATATATATATATATATATATATATATATATATATATATATATATATATATATATATATATATATATATATATTAGTTAGAAAGAGCGATAAACGACGACGGTTTGTGTATATAATTTGTAACTATTTTGCACAAAACAGCTTAACTATGACTGTTTTCGTTCACTTACAGGGCTAAATTAAATTCAACGCCATCTGTCGAGCGAAATTTGTAACGTTTAAAATAATAAAATATTGTTATGTAATCATTTTGCAAATGTAACAACTATAAACGCTTATATTTAAGTACATTATATTTAGGTAAGAAAAAATATGAGAGAAAATAAAAGAATAAAATAAATTAGTTAAAATAAAAAATAACAGAGAGCGACAACATCTTTTACAAGCGTACTGCTAAACTATGTATTTAATTTACCTAAATCAAAGAGTGATCCAACTTCCGTGGTTAATAGGTTTGTACTGACTCGGAACCCGGCAGCCACAGATGTTCGTTATAAATGTTCTGCATTGGTTTCCCAGAACGTTAGTGAA
Organism: Micropterix aruncella; assembly: GCA_944548615.1. Classification (NCBI taxonomy): domain Eukaryota; kingdom Metazoa; phylum Arthropoda; class Insecta; order Lepidoptera; family Micropterigidae; genus Micropterix; species Micropterix aruncella. Next base: position 24,048,242 of record OX155953.1, on the reverse strand, counting down.
CTCGGCAATTGAATCGTGATACGAGAGTCACTCGAAAAGCGGCTGATCAATGAGAGGTTTTGCCCCCATGATAGTTTGTTTGTTTGAAAAGCTTTATTGCACACACAAAAGAATACAATGTGGTGGGCCTATTGCCAAGTGGCAATATCTACCGACCATACCGCCAGGGTTATTGTGACTGAAGGTTTATGTGGGCAAATAAATTTACAAGTAATAAATAAATACACTTACAAAAAAGTCATCATAGTATAAAATATAATTCAGTGATTAGTAACGTATGCCAACTCGATATTGAAGGGAGGAGTGAAATATAAGGACAAGCAAAGGAGACGGGAGGGGAGGGGGGAATTCATAAGTTGAGTAAATGTCTCTTTAAAGAATTTTTAAACCCGCTCAGGTTTTCAAGTTGTCTTATCGGTAAAGGCACGGAATTCCAGAGACGGGCCGCTTGCACTGCGAAAGACCTAGACATGAAAGTTGATGAATGCTGAGGTATAACCAGTAATAGATTTTCCTGAGAGCGCAATGGGAGACCATGGGATGATAGCGGAGAGAAGAGATTATACAAATAAGTAGGACAGTTTGATTGTAGTACGCGGAAGAGTAGGGCGAGTATGTGAAATTCCCGACATCGTCTAATGGGTAGCCACTCTATTTGCCTGCGAAAGTTTGATATGTGATCAAACTTCTTCAGGGAATAAACAAAGCGAATACACGCGTTTTGAATCCTATCTAGCTTATCGAGTAGTTCTTCATTCGCATCTAGGTAGGCCACATCAGCGTAATTAATTAGCGGTAAAAGAAAAGATTGTGCCATTTGGCGTTTAATACAAAGAGGTAAGAGATTCTGAACCCGTTTAAAAGAATGGAGACTTGCAAAGACTTTACGACTGACCTCACTTACTTGAGGATGCCAAGATAAGTTTTCATCAATAAGCAGGCCAAGGTCTTTCACAGAACTGCTGTAAGGGACAACGACGTTGTCGATATTGATAAGGGGGAGATTATTTTTATACTTGGCAATGAGTGAGCGACTTCCGATGACGATTGCTTGGGTTTTTGACGGATTAAGAAGCAGGCCATGGCTACGAGACCATACCGCTATCGAGTTTAAATCGGAGTTAAATGCGGATATAGCACTAGCCGCATCCATGGGAGCGAAACTAGCATAGAGTTGAAGGTCGTCGGCATATAGGTGGTATTTACATGACAAATTTTCAGAGATGGAGATAGTAAACAAGCAGAAAAGGAGAGGTGATAAAATTCCACCTTGGGGCACACCGGCGATAATTTTCGACCAACTCGAGAGCAAGTTTTTGACCGATACCCGTTGTTCGCGTCCGTGTAAGTAGGAATGAAACCAGGCAGTGACTGAAGGAGATAGGTTTAAACTGTGCAAGCAGGCTAAGAGAAGGTCAAAATCTACCGAGTTGAAGGCACTGCTGAAGTCGAGGAGGATTAAGACCGTCAGCTGACGGCGATCCATAGCAACACGGAAGTCCTCAGTAATTTTAGTGAGGGCGATTGTGGTACTGTGGCTAGAGCGGAAACCCGACTGCAGAGGGTTAAGTATGCTATGTTGTTCGAGGAAATCGTTCAGCTGTGAGAAGACAATTCGCTCAAGTAATTTAGAAAGTGTTGGTAGAATCGAGATCGGTCTAAAGTCCTTGCAAGCTCTCACCCCTGCAAGTCCTTGCACTCAGCTGGAAAAGTGGACGAAGTAAGGGAATGATTGATAATGTGCGTAATTACAAGTAGATATTCCAAAACGATCGGATTATTGTCTTCTGCTCTCTTTGCATATTTAATACAAGCAAATAATAGTATGTTTTCCCTGAAAATGCTTTTACTCTAAATTTTTGTGTACTCAAAATGACTAAATATTAAGATGTATGTACTTACATTAACATCAATGGAATGATCCAATAAGGTAAGGTTATGGGATCCTGGTATCACAAAAAGACATCCGTTTTCAGGGTCCGCCTTTTCCATAGCGGTCCAAGTTGCCACTGCACCGTTTGCCGCATCAATTGGTGAAAACACAAAATCCTAAATATTGTTTAATAAATTATAAATTATTAATCCCACTTGAAAGTTCAATTTTCCTGATTACGTCAATCCATGATGTTTTCAATATAGACACATTTCTATTGCTTCCGTTTTATCTATACTAATATTATAAAGAGGTAAAGTTTGTGAGGTTGTAGGAAGTAATCTCTGGATCTACTGAACCGATCTTTTACTAATAGAAAGCCACGTTATTTGTGAGTGTCATAGTCTATATATTATTCCGAAAAATGAAAAGACTTTTTCGTGGTAGTCGGATTTGCAAAGTAAGTCGGAGAATAAGCGGTCGAACGAAAACGTTTCTAACTAACGCTGCCTTAACGATGAGAGAGATATGATTCAGTTCTATTGCAAAGTTGTAGAGCTTGGTAATGCCTACAAAAAATTCAGGGACAGCATATGTCTAACTTTTATATTAAGGTCACAAAAAGTAGTATTTTATATTTAAAAAATAATTTAAATCGCTAGGTCATGTTTATTGGTCATATTATCAAAAATTATGAATTCTTATCAAAATAAGTAAATTTATCGTCTCAAGCGTTTAAAACAAAAGACTTTTCCCTTTTACTGCATATAATTTCCCCTTTACTGCATAAATAGTTAAAGAGATAATACGCTCACAAATAAGACACTCACAAGAAGACACTCACAAATAACGGTATTATAGTCAAATTGGCATGCAAATACATACATACATATGCAGTAAAAATATAACTCTTCTTTTGGCAGTCAGGAAATAAATCATAGCACTCAGTACTAACCGAACCACACTCATAATTTCATCACAGGTAAAAAGTTTTACCGCCCAACGAAGTGGGCACGGGTCAGCTAGTATTTCATAAATATTTTTGTGTTTGATCATGTTACCAATGACTTTCAACGACGTTCGAAAAGATAAATTTATGAATTAAAAAACACTATGAATTCAAGAAATCTATGAAATCAAGATCAATTTCACCTGATGTGGCTTATGAAGCAGCGAGCCGGGGGGTTTGTTAATAAGATTCGATGCCAACAAATGTACATCAGGTCCGATCACGGCTTGAATTGCTTCCAACAATTTCGGATTCTCGAAATAATTCCTGAATACGACGTCATCTGCCAAATATGTCACCTGTAATGACAGTATATATGCAGCTTTGCAATAAATATTGTGAGTTTTGGCTAATATAATAAATGAACAATTGTTACCGAACCTTGTTAATAATATTTTTACCCTTTCTACCACTTTTCAGAAGGGATCTTTCACGCATGACCACAGGAGGAGGTGGCGCTCGACCTTCGCAGATGTCGTCAAAATGTTTGCTACAAAACGAATATACGCAAATATTGTTCTCAAAAATACCTAAATGGATAATGATAATACTCCTCACCTGCAATCCTCAATAATATTCAATGGTATTAATTTCCTGAGAATAACGTATCCATTGCATTCATAGTATTCTCTCTCGGCTTGGCTCAATATTCCGGATGAGCGAGTGTATCGAAAATAGTTGCGATTTTTGTTTGATTCTTCCATATTTTAACGATAGTGCTGACACTTCTTTAGAAATCAGACGTTTTAAACGAACTGAAAGTTTTAACCGGCCGATAAATAGATAATATATTCGGCCGTTATGGTTTCGGTAACCGGTTTTATTAGGCGTAATAGAGATTATCCGACGACCAGGTAGGTAGTTTCGTGGAGGCGGTATTTTAATAGCTGTCTATCACCATATCTCTGTCATTTTGAAGTAGCGTTTGGTCTTTTTGTATTTAATCAGTATTTTCTTTTACGTTTCTTCTCTGAGTTTTAATACATTTTTGATCCTAGTTACATAAACTCTCAATAGAAATCTATAGCATCATTAAAAAAAAAGACTTATTTGAATGACTTGAATACCAGTCTGGAATATAATGTCAATTCATTACAACAGATTGATGAGTTCAGCCTATACTATCCTTGTATCACAAAAAGGAATCCATTTTAGGGTCGGTTTTTTTACAGCTCTCAATGTCGCTACCATTTCAAAAATATATACGGCATTCTGGTATGAAAAATTACAAAAAGTCAGAACTTGAGCATGAGCGATGGAAGTGTTAATAGTTTAATTGAACAAAGCATTTTATATCATTTCGACAGTGCATCAAATTTGTCACGATTAGCTGACCTGAACACATTTGCTTACAAAAATAAAATCCAGTCACTGGAATTGGAGTTCCACGGTGCTCGCAATGAAATCATCAACTTAAATGAAGAGAATCGATTACTAAAGCTTGAATAAACAAAGAGTAATACGCTCTCAAACAGCTGCAAGGAGTTAAATACAAAGATCTAGACGTTGGAAATCACTTTGAAAATAATACAACTTATAGAGCTCTGTGATACCCTTAAATCCTTGAAAAATACCACAATTCGCGAATTGAATGGTTCTAATCTCATAACAAGCAAAAAGTTAAGATTTACAAATTTACTGATAGACTTCAAGACACATAAATGCTACAACGAAACACAGCAAACTGCCTAAATCGTCAAACGATACATCGAAGTGCACCAACATTGCTTAAATGGAAAATCATTTAAAAGTATAAATCATTTCCTGTCCACCCTAGAACGGACTAGTCCCAGTTAGGTGACAGAATCAAATCAGCAAACGGTTAAGGTTTTGCCATTCGGTTCCTGTTATTTTTTGTAAACAAAATCAATGTTTTATAGTAATTAATTATTAAATAAATAGATAAATTCTAGGTGATCCATCCGCAAGTGGTCTGACATACCCTCTGTCGAGTTTATAGCATGATGATGATTGTAAAAACTAGGGTTTATAAAAGAAAATGCATCACTGAAAGATGTCATAATTAATATTTACAATTTGAGCAAGACCATGACCTTCGTACACCTGCATAGTGTACGAAGACTAACCCGGCGAAGATGGCAACTCGACAGCTTATAAGCGACGGATGTTGGCGGAAGCGGCGGGACAGCACGGCATCGTGGAATGCCTAGGGCGTCCGGTTGAGGGCTAAAAACCGGCGGCCAGAAACTGCATCCCTCTTTCCTCCAATCGTAGCGGATCTCCGCTCCATTGGCGCACGGATTGCAGGGACGAGAGAGTGAGTCTGCACCAGCGCAACCGCTTACTCACTGTAAACCATTCACGCGCAGATGACCTCTAGCTTTTGAATATCGGACCGGACTTGTACCCAAGACCTGCGGCGATAGTGCACTGGTGGTGGGGTCGTGTCTTGATGGGATATCGGTTCTAGCTGGAAGCTACACGTAGGCGGTCAGGCGAGAGCGGTCGCTCTTCGGACTCACGGTGTTGAGAGGACGAGCTCGGCAGCACGCCTGACGACAAGGCAGCCCTATTTAGGGACGAACTGCCTTCCCTAATCCAGGGAGGGGCCTAGAAAAGGTGGCCTAAACAAAGCTCACACCAAAACCTTCTCATATAGCAACCGCGGTTGTATGAGCATCAAATCTTACGCGGTGCGAACAACAAGATAACACATTTGAAACAAACAACCAACGAACTGTGCATTGCCGCTTGGAAAGTGCGTACTTTAGTTGATAGCGAACACAACATCTGCCCAGAACGTAAAACCGCTATCATAGCTAAGGAGCTCTCACGGTATAAAGTTGATATAGCAGCAATCTCTGAAACACATCTACTGGAGGAGGGTGAAGTCAGCGAAAAAGGTAGTGGCTACACCTACTATTGGATTGGTCGACCAGTAACCGAGAAGAGAGGGAACGGTGTCGGTTTTGCTATCAAAACCAAAATCGCCAAATCGCTGATTGAGTTACCCAAAGGAGTGAGTGACCGACTGATGATCCTGAGCCTTCTACTCGCAGACAACAAATATGCCACCTTAATCAGTGCATACGCACCGACACTTATGGCCTCCGACGAAGATAAAGGCAAGGCACCTCCGAACCACCGTTGAAGCTATACCACCCGCAGATAAGATCTTGATCCTCGGAGACTTCAACGCTCGGGTCGGTGCGGATAACTCAGCCTGGAAAAATGTACTTGGGCCTCATGGCATAGGCAGTTGCAATAGAAACGGTCTCGACTTACTGTCATTTTGCTCGCAGTTTGGCCTATGCATTACAAATACCTTTTTTCGGCTTCCCACAAAGCACAAAACCACATGAATGCACCCGAGATCTAAACATTGGCATCTCATAGATTACATCATAGTGCGAAGAAAAGATCTCAAAGACGTTCTCATAACGAGTGCAATGAGAGGTGCAAACGGCTGGACGGATCACCGTCTTGTACGGTCCAAACTGCGCATGGCACTACAAAAACCTCGACCAGCACCTCACAAGAAGCCCATCAGAGCACTGTGTGCTGGGCTCATCAGTGACAACGAGGCTAGGGCTAGACTAGACAACAATTTTCACTTGATTACGTCTAACACAGCGAACGGAGACGGAAACTTGGACTTGACTTGGACAAACACGGCCACTTCACACTTCACTATCACAGGCAGTTTTTGTATCCCTCCCCCCGCCAGCAAAGAAACATCATGATTGGTTTAATGAGAATGACTCTGAAATTAAAACTCTACTCGCAGAGCATAGACACTTCCTACAGAATCCGGCTACTACATCATCTCAGAAGACTAATACCCAAAAAGCGCTGAAACAAAAACTCCGAACTCAAGACACCTGGTGGCTTGAAAGAGCTGAAGAACTACAACGATGGACTGACAATAAACAGATAGGGAAATTCTACCAGAGTCTCCAAACCATCTTTGGACCACCTGTCAAAAAGGTTGTTCCGATGCGCAGTCAGGATGGCTCGAAGCGTCTCACTGACAAGCGTGATATCCTATCCAGATGGAAGGAACACTTCCAGAGCATCCTCAATCCTCCAAGCTCTACCTACGACCCTACATGTCTGAATAACTTGCCATGTAGACCAGTTATCCACGAGCTTGACGAGCCTCCCAGCTTATTCGAAATGCAAAAATCCATCCAGTGCCTCCAAAATTGTAAAGCCCCGGGTTCTGACGGCCTGCCCCCAGAGGTATTTAAGTACGGCGGTCCAGCGATCCACAGCAGTTTATATCATCTCATCCTCACAATCTGGGCTCAAGAGACTATCCCAAAGGCATGGAAAGATGCTTCTATCTGCACGCTCTACAAAGGCAAGGGCGACGCTTCGGAGTGTGGATCATATCGCGGAATATCTCTTCTTGCAGTTGCTGGAAAAATCCTCGCATATATCATTAACTCAAGGCTAAGTGCACTCGCAGAAGAGATCCTACCCGAAAGCCAATGCGGTTTCCGGCCCAGCAGGGGAACCATCGGCGCAATATTCGTCTTAAAGCAGATGCAGGAGAAAAGCCTCGAGCAGCACCGTCCACTTTACCTCTGCTTCATTGATCTTGAGAAGGCTGTCGACCGCGTTCCGCGGGAGGCTCTCTGGGAAGTTCTAAAGCGATCTGGCTGCCCCGCAAAATTTGTGAACGTCATTCGCAATTTTCACGACTCCATGTTGGCTAGGGTGCAGTTCGATGACAGCCTTTCTGAGGGTTTTCCGGTTACATGCGGTGTTATACAAGGTTGCGTAATGGCCCCTACACTTTTTGGCATCTTCTTTGGAGCCGTTATCTCTCATGCTGCCCAAAACTGTGTCGACCCTATCTATGTAACAGTACGCAGTGACAAAGGAGTCTTTGACCTGTCAAGGTTCCGCGCAAAGACTAAATCCCGTCAACTTAGAATCCTCGACGCCCTATATGCTGACGACGCCTGCTTCATGGCTGAGTTCTAGCGCACTCCAGTCGTACCTTAACCATCTTTACGAATCCTGCAATAGATTCGGTTTGACAATCAGCACTTCCAAGACCCAGGTAATGGCTCAGCCTCCGCGAGGAAGCCCACCTGAAGAACCTAACATTTTGCTGGGTAACGGTGTTTAGAGGTAGTATCTCACTTCCGCTACCTTGGCAGTGAGGTTAGGAATGATAACCGTCTGGACACTGAAATCCCAGTACGTGTAGCCAGAGCTGCCTCCCCCGTCGGCAAACTAAACCAACGTGTCTGGAAATCGCATGATCTAAAACTGAAAACAAACCTGGCCGTTTACAAAGCGATTGTCCTACCCATATTGTTATATGCCTCCGAAACGTGGTGCCTCTACAGGAAAGAGATTAAGAAATTAGACGTCTTCCACATGAGGTGCCTGCGAAACATCCTGAGGATAACATGGCAAGACCGTGTGTCAAACACAGAAGTGTTACGACGGACGAAAATGCAGGGCATGGAAGCTATGCTCATGAAAGTTCAGCTGAGATGGTGTGGGCATATAGTGCGTATGAAAGACGACCGCCTCCCGAAAGCCGTGTTTTATGCCCAACTCTCAAAAGGCGAACGCAAAGTCGGCGGACAGCACCTACGCTATAAAGATGTGTTAAAAAGGCACCTAACCGCCAGTGGTATTTCACCTGGGAGCTGGGAGAGGGCTGCTCACAAACGCAGCGAGTGGCGCTCCACGGTGACCACAAAAATTAAAGAGTTTGAGGAAGCCCGGCTTGAAAACATCGACTCGAACCGTCAACAGCGCAAAACTCGTCCGAAGCCCAATTACACATATACTTACAACGACTGCGGTGAACTCTACTGTAGTCGTTGTAATCGGACCTTCAAAAACAAACTGGGATTCACGAGTCACTTCCGCGCGCATATTCGAAGAAATCCTGTCAACGAAGAGGTCGCTGTCGTCGGATCACGATGAGGAGGACATCATCATCATTAGTTAGCGATTAAAATGCATCGTTTGTCTTATTTACATGTTGAAATTCATAAAGGAGACAATCGCGAAAATGCTCCTTACTTAGCGACATTGTTAACCTTATACCTTATACGATGTAAACAACTGAATAATAAATTATCTGTCAATTCTTATAGCGTAAAGATAGAGCCACCATAGCACAAAAGAACGCACGTAAATTTAAAGTTCAAATGCAGTTTTCAGCACAATGAAAAAAAGTTGCATTACTTTTGCATACACCCAGTAAAACATAAACTTAAAGATACTTACAGTGTTGTATTAAAATTAAAAGGAAATTTTGAATTTAAAATTTATCTAATATCTTTAAGGATAAATCTTATTCACTTTAATGAGTTTGTTAATATCAGACTAGAATATACTTAACAAGTAAATACAGGGTTGGCCAAACTAGGTGGACCCATCTGGCAACGCTGTAACTTTGAAAAGAAAGGTGAGAATGACTAATGATAGCACGTGTTTGAAACGTCGGTTTTAGGATTTTTTTTCTATGGACTAGTACACACCAGTCGATCGCACTGAAATTGTTCAGCTGTACATTCAAAATAGCCTATCAATAGTGCATGGGAAAAAAATAAAGTGGAAAGTGAGCGTCAAATTATTGAATAAGTACCTCTTTACTGCCAAACAGTTACGGTGTGGTGAGGAATTTTTGCTGATATGGTCATCGGGCCGTTCTTTTTCGAAGACGTCAGTGGCAAAGCAACAACCGTCAATCAGGTGCGTTATCGGGCTATGATAACCGATTTTTTGATGCCGAATGTTCGTGAAGTCGTTGTTCCCCGGTCGCTTAATATAAAAAAATGTGAATTTAACTGGCCCCCGCGTTGCACGATTTGACGCCGTAAGACTTTTGACTCTGGGGTTACTTGAAGTCTAAGGTTTTTGTCAACAAGCCAAGGATGCATGACGATCTTAAGGTCAACATCCGCCAGGAAATAGCCGCCATATCGGCCGAAACATTGGCAAATACGATGAAAAATGCTAAATAACAGGCACATTACGCCATTCGAACTAAGGGTGACCACTTGAGCGATATAATCTTCAAAAGCGAATGTAAACAAATCTCCTTGAACCAAGTTAAATAATTTTTAGCGTGAACAGCAAAAAATATGTTTTTTTTGTTAAATAAATGGGTCACCTAGTATGGCCAAACCTGTATATTAAATAGAATTAAAAACTCGACTGCCGTTACAAAAAGTGAACTACTCTATTTAAAATTATTTTAGTTACGGTTTTTTATGAAATATATGTGGTGTATGTATATATCTTTATATTTTCGAAATGTACTCATTCAGAACTTTCATTTGACACTCAACCTGATATCTTTATTTATTTTTATTTTTATTTTATTTTATTCTGGAACCAAACAGAACTACATACAATGCAATAAAAACCTATTTAAAAGTGACAAAAATCCATTAATGTGATTCCGAATATAAAGTATACAAAATGAACGCAATATAATTTTATATTGTTTCCGCTTGAGAATGGGGGGAATCAGGATGGGAAGTGAGGTGAAAGGGAGAGACAAAATAGATAAAAACATATTATGTATGTATATAAATATATTTATATTTAATTTTAGGTATGATATATAGTTATTATAAAGAATATACTTGAGATAAAATTATGTCCTTGAACTAAATTAAATGAAATATAATATGTATAAATGTTATGTGATCATCTAGATAGACTGTAGAATTTTTTTTATTGAGTTCTTATAAGAGGTTTTTGATGAGTGTAATATGTCCACACTTAAAAAGTCTGTATTATATCTATGACACGCTCTGTATAGAAATGCATTTTGAGATGCGTTGGTTTTCACCACAGGGAGATGAAATAGTCGATGCGATCGAACAGGGCGGGGAGGAACATAAAATTCAATGCGCTCCAAAATCGCGTTCGCATCGATGGAATTATTTACCAACCCATGCAAGAATACGGCATCGATCAAGACTCTACGGCTCTCCGATGACATTAAATTGTGGGCTTTTAAGGATTCCTCATAGGAGCTGGGCTTAGTGAAAGAAGTGAAATTTAATCGCTTCACAAATCTTTTTTGTATCGATTCGATCCGCGATATGTAAGTCAAATATTGGGGATTCCAGACCACTGATGCAAATTCCAACTGACTTCTTACATAGGAATTATAGAGGGTTTTAAGCGTGTCAGTGGATTTGAATACCGATGATACCCTTAGAATGATATCTTAATTAATTGGAGACACTTGGAGATTTGGACATTTATACAACTATTTACTTGATATTTTTTGACAGTTACCCTGTGACACTCGAGATGACAAAATAATCTAACAATACCATACACTTTTAAATCGGTTCAAGCATTTAGAAGTTACGGTGGAATAAAAAAACGGAAATCATACATAGAACTACCCTGAACTCATTCATTACACTCCTTTTTTGTTGGGCAGTCGTGTAAAAAGCGTGTCATCTGCTTGTCGCTGGCCACCAGTAGCTGTGGCCTGTAGCTCGTTTGCGTCGAGCCTAAGTCGTCTCCTTGAAGCTGGGGATTCATATCGTAAAACAATTTATACAGCTCTGACGAATACGCAACATCATTCTTTGGTGTAATGAGGTTGTCGCGCAATTCTGCGTACGCAATTTTGGTTTCCAGAAGCTCTACACGTACATTTCTTCGACGTCCATTCCGCGAGAATGTACAAAGAGCACTACTTGGTCTCCCCAGCCTAGGTTTTATTCGCCTAGAGACCGTGTCACCGGCGATCAGACGACAGTGCGTAATAACCCTAAGAAAGCCGAAATAAAGAAAACAGAAATATTAATGTTGCACTCATAGTAGCTATTTAATTTTAGTTTGACATACGCATGTGCAAAACTGCCGAAATACCGCGAGCTAATGGACCCTGTTGCAGTTTGACTACTAAGACCCATATGTAAACCCACGGGTCAACACCCATCCGGTGGCCTCCATGCAGAAGTGCGAGCCCGGGTAGAACTCTGGCCTGCGGCTTAGCCTCCCCTAGGAGTCAACTTTCGGGCGCTCCTGGACGGTTTGCGCAAAGTGCGGGTCAGCCAATCGATTATGCATTCCGACTGACAGCCGGGGAAGTCTGGAAACAGTATTGTTTCCTATAGAGCGCTCACGAGGGGCGGTATCACCCATTTTGAGAAAGACCAAAGAAAAAAAATCAAAATGTACTTTTGATTATTTGGATTAATAAAATATTCATTTTGCAATAAATTAAATTGATTTGAATAATATTTAATAATATGTCAATTTCAGCGCTTTAGGAAATCTCTGACCGGGCATTATTGCAGTGGTGAACACAAATTTGGCGAACGATACAAAATCGGTTATAATTCCCTATGGAATCTGCATAGAACAAGTTCTAAAAGGAAAGGAATACCTTTTTTGAGTTATAATGTAAGTATTGTAAACGTTTCATTGGTGTCCATAATATGTCCATAAAAAAATATACATGTAGGGCAATTCAGAAACTAACCTCCGGTTGATTGAAAAAAATACACCAAGTTAAGTAAAAATATTTTAATATATACATCTTACAACTACATCTTTGCACTATTTTTCGACATAGTCTCCATAACGATTGAGGCACTTATCGTATCTCTTCACAAGCTTTGAAATTCCTTCTGCATAAAAATCACCCGCTTGTGCCTTGAGCCAGCCTGTGACCGCATCTTTGAGCTCTTCGTCGTCATCAAACCGCTGGGACCCGAGCCATTTCTTCATATGCATGAAGAGGTGATAATCGCTTGGCGCCAGATCTGGGCTGTAAGGTGGATGGTTGAAAACGTCCCACTTGAAGGACTCAAGAAGGGCTGTTGTTCTGCGAGCAGAGTGAGGACGGGCGTTATCGTGCAAAAAAACGATACCGGAAGTCAGCATACCACGGCGTTTGTTCTGTATAGCCTGTCGTAATGTTTTTAGTGTTTCACAGTACACGTCTTGATTTATGGTCGTCCCACGTTCCATGAATTCAACCAACAACACTCCTTTGGCATCCCAAAACACCGTTGCCATCAGTTTTCTGGCAGAAAAATCTTGCCGGGCTTTTTTTGGTTTGGTAGGCGAATCTGAATGTGCCCACATCTTTGATTGTTCTTTTGTCTCAGGTTTCACGTACTTAATCCAGGTTTCGTCACCGGTCACGATTCTGTTTAACAATGGTTCTCCTTCGTCCGCATAACGTGACAGAAAGTCTAATGCAGAGGCCATTCTTTGAGTTTTGTGGTGGTCGGTAAGAATTTTGGGCACCCATCGTGCACAGAACTTACGGTAACCCAATATTGCTGTCACTATCTCGTACAAAAGAGTCTTAGAAATCTGTGGAAAATCAGTAGACAACTCCGCCATTGTGAAACGTCGCTTTTCACGAACTTTTGCATCAACTGTCTGAACGAGTTCGTCAGTCACCAAGGATGGTCTACCACTTCTCTCTTCATCATGAACGTTTTCTCGTCCACTTTTAAATAAACGTACCCATTCACGGACAACTCCTTCACTCATAACTTTTGGTCCGTACACGGCACAAAGCTCACGATGAATAGCTGCTGCAGAGTATCCTTTGGCTGTAAAAAACCGTATAACAGCACGCACTTCACATTTGGCGGGATTTTCTATTGCAGCACACATTTCAAACTGCCACAAAAACTAAACTAGCGCAGGTACGATGTTCACTCGACTACGGCTTGATGCCGACTGACCTGCTGAGCGCGTGAATGCACAGATGGCGCGCTACTCCCCCCACTACCCGCACTGTGACCAATCGGAGGTTAGTTTCTGAATTGCCCTCGTATATAATTTCTGTATATATTTCAGGATTATTGGTTCAGCCAAGCTTAGTTACTAAATAATAATAAAAGCAAAATTTAAAAATAAAGATCATGGATTGGTATTTGCGTATATGGTTAGGTTACTGTTATATACAGGTTACTTCTTTGTAATAATTGTGTAATTCCAAGGGGGATATTGCCAACAATGGGATATAATTATAAGATTTTCTTATATTGTAAGATAGGAAAATAAATATGCTTGATAGTTTTGTCAATGGATATGGTTATTCAGTAAGCTACTTAACTATATGTATTTATTTTCATAGAAAATATATGTGAATAAAAAAATAACAACTGAATTGAATTCCGTATGAGATATTATTAAGTAATTAATTGATAGCATCATAATAAAAAAACCTACGGCATGCATAATAAAGCAGGGCCAACTCAATTAAAATTATTATTATTCCTAATTAAAATACCTAATATAAGTATAAAAAATTAACTCTGAATAATGGCTTTGTTTTTTTCATTTATATTTTTGCCCCTGGAATCCGCTTGAAAACTAGCTTTCAGCGCCTAATCCGTTATGCAGAAATCTTTGGATCCCAGGACCAAAGATGCTCAAAGGTGTCCATAACAGTTTATATGCCATATGAAATCGAAGACTATCGCGGTTTTTTGACATTATAAATAAGATAATAAGTTAATAGTAAAAACACATTTATAAAAAGAAAATTTATGCACAAATGGCGGACTTATCACTATAGCGATATCTTCAGTCAACCATTTGATAAAATAATTCCTAATTTTCATCGTATAATACATAAAGAATTTGCAAAGTAAAAATTTAAAATAAACTTGTACAAATATAGGTCAATAACTTATGCTAAGGTTGCCCAGGGAATGATAAAAGAGAGGACAAGGTGAGGTATTTGGTTAGTGGCTGTGTAAAAATATTTTTTTCTTGAACAACTTTTTGAAAGTATGCAACGAAGGTGCATGCCTGATAGAGTGAGGGAGCTGATTCCATAAACGAGCAGAATGGACCGTAAAAGAGTGCGTGTAAACAGAAGAATGACGTATCGGAATGGCGAGTGTGTTATCCCGGCTCGATGGAAGTGGAAGACCATGGCCTCCCAAAGGGTGGAAATTCTCCTTGAGATAGGAGGGTGAAGTGGGGTTATTGAGTATGTTGTAGAGTAGGGAGCCGATCCTGGTTGTGAACTCATGCCGTGCTCACCACAAAAATGATGTCAACTTCATAGGATAAGAGGATATGGTTATAATTCAGCTTGCAAGATTTGACCTAAACAAACATACATACTAACTAACATACATTGTAAGGTAAACAAAAGTTTGGAAAAAACGAATTTACGACGTGAAGTTTGTAACACCCAAGGATCCGGCGATGTTGCACCGGCCGTTGTCTAGGGTAGACTGACTGTCTACTGTCTGTCTGTCTACCCTAGACAACGGCGGTTGCAACATCACCGAAACATCGGAAGTAACAAACTTTACGCGGTAAATTCGTTTTTATATTATTTATAATGTTTATATGCCGCACGCCGGTCTTCCTATAACAGCTGAGGCACAGCAGCGACGCATTCTGTCAACGACTGTTTTTGTCAACCACTGATGGTACTGTGCTAAAGTGGTATGTTCACCCCGTAATTCTTAACCCCTAGAGCCCCGATTGGCCGATATCGGCCACAAAACGATTCAGCGTGACGGCCCCGTTTTAATTTTATTTTAATTTAATTTGTTTTATTTTATTGTGTTAATATGTTTTATTTTAATTATGGTGGTTTGGTAATATATACAGTGGTTTGGAAGTAATTAATGTTTTGGTGAGACAGTGTCATAATTCATTTTTTTTACTAGTTTTTACTAAAATTTTTTGGGACATCAACTTGTCAATCGGCTGAGGGGCCGAAGCCTAAAGGGTTAATACTAGCGATATATTGTTAATAGCTGTGCGCCCCGGTTTAACCCGAAATTTAATAATTTAACCCGGAATTTAATAACGTTTAATTGTAATGAAATCGAATTATTTACAAATAATTTTGGGTACTTTGGCATAAACATACTTTGGCATAGACATTTTTATAAATATATTTTCGGGTGGTATTCGTATGTACTAGTTTTCGTCGCAACCTAATCTAGATAATAGACAAAATATTAACAAAAAGAAAAACCGACTCCATTTTTTTTGTGCAGTCCTTTTTTTTAGTGCGGAAGCCATATCATGGTGATACTTAGAACGGGCTATCACAATTGAATGCGTGTACAAAATTGTATGTATGTGCTGTTAACCGTTGTTGAGTGCCCTAGTTGGAAGCCAACCCTGGGTACCGCAGTCCATGGTAAAACTTAGAATGAGCTGTCGTAATTGAATACATATACAAATTTTTGTGTCTTTGCTGTTGACCGTTGAGGAGTACCCTCGTCGGGCGCCAACCCTAGGTGCAGAAGCCATGTCATGATAAAACTTAAAACGGGCTATCATAACTGAATGAGTATACAAAATTTGGGTCTGTGCTGTTGACCGTTGAGGAGTTCCCTCGTCGGGAGCCAACCCAGAGTGTAGTCAGGTCATGCTTACCATAAAAATAAAATAAATAAATTTCATATGATAACTATAAAATAAATCTCAATTCCTCATGGATCCCATCATCAGAACCGGATTTTAATAGAAATGGGACCAATATGTAAGTAAATTCTTTCGAATAAAAAAAGAATTTCCCAAATCGGTTCATAATTTGCAAAGTTCTGAGGTAACAAACAAAAAAAAAAAACAACCGAATCGATAACCTCCTCCTTTTTTTGAAGTCGCTTAATAAGGCATGCACAGTTCGGCTCTTTTCGGTAATGCTCGGCTCTCGTCGGGCGGCCGATCTCAGGCCCTGACCACAGCGTGCACCATGTCGCATCGCCTTCCCGCGCTATTACTTCGTTTTCGCTTAACATTATTTTAGGTGAGTAACGTGACGTTAAATAGCGTATAACCTTCCTTAAGAATTGGGCTATCAAATGTAAAAAACATTTTTTTCACATCCGACTGGTAGTTCCAGAGTTTAGCGCGTTTAAACAAAAAAACAATTCTTCTACTTTATTAATTGTATAGATTTGGCTATATGAAATTGAGAAAGGTTTTGTAGTTAAATGTTTTTTGCCTTTAAGGCCATCCTGCACAAACTGTATTGGGGGTTTGGAGGGTAGTGTTAATCCCTTGTTGGCACAAGCTACTGAGAGGCTATTTACCTCGCGAATAACATCGAGGACTTTGTCATGGCGGTAAGTATACCGTCCTTGATCTAAGACCAACTTGCAGCCAGCTAGAATAATGCTACATGAACTATCCTCGGCATAGCTCCAACGAGCAAGGTTACTGGGGTCTAGAAGTGAATTCAGTATATTTCAAATAAAATTTCAAGCATCTCTGGCGTCCAGTCATAGAGCATTACCTTCCAGTGCATTGGAGGCGGAATGCAAAAGTCTCCAATTGTTGTCTAATCATTCTGGCATTGAAGGCCAATAGTATGAGCCATACTGTTGCTGTCATAATCTCCCCGTAAGAGAGACTTCTTCAAGTCTACATCGCTCATGGTTTTACTGCCATACCCCAAGACCAGTGCCATTCTGGCTGATTCCAGCAAGGAACTTTTTGTGGAAGTCTACGCGGGTTTGTAGATCATTTGAGTCACTACGGCCACTCATTACGTGCTTCGATATTGCCGGATCTTTGGAATTGCACAGAATCGAATTTTTGGTTATTCTGGAGTTGGAGTAGAGCAGAGAGGGCAGTTTTAGCGCTAGCCAAAAATTTTGTTTGGACCTGAAGAGAGTCGAGGGGTAGCTGGTTTAGCTAAGGACAGCCAGGCTTTTAAACTAGCTGTCACCAAAGCATATAGACTAAGAAAGGGTCATGACAAATGTGAGGTTAAATAATTGTCATAGACCCAGGCCTTATGAGGGCCAGAAATTAGCAAGGCATCTATTTTTGCCAGGCAACTTTTGAAATGCTCTATAACATGATCGCCAGAGACGTCTTTTCCTTGATGGGTGATTTTCCTGCCAAGGAATTTAAAATAGTTATGTGGGTCTATAATGGAGATATTAGAGCCGTTATAGACCAATTTGGGGTCAGATGTAAATTTTGTGTCTATGTCAGTCCAAGGCAAAAACATTTGGAGGGCTTCACTTTTAGACAGCCTGACCAGTCGCAGAACAGCTCTACTTTCTGTAATAGCAGGGATTCTGTAATAGCAGCTGCTTGGGGCTCTTGGTGATGAAAGTTAGGTCGTCGGCAATAGCGAGGCACGACGAGGTGTATTGGCCGTCTGTTTTAAAACGGTAGCCCCATTTCTTGTCAAACCGGGTCAGGCTTTCAGGCAGTATATTAAAAACAATATTAAAAATCGTCGGAGTGAGGCAACAGCCCTGAAATAGTCCAATTGAATATGGTATAGAGCGGGTAGTCGATTCTTGCGTTTTGACATGGAACGTCAGACACGACAGTAGTAGGAGGTAGTAGGAGGCTACAATGTCACGCACGACAGGTGGGAAGTTGTACCAGCGGAGTGCAAAGTGGAGGAGACTGTGTCGGACTGACCCAACGGCATTATCTAGGTCGAGCCAGCATACATTGATTTGGCGTTCGTGCTGTCTCGCATCCTTGATGGCAGCAGCCAGGGGAGAATTGTGCTCGAGGCAGCCCGAGACGCCACGCATGAAGCCTTTTTGCACTGATACTCCAAGGTACTCCATTCCGGTGCATGAATTCGCTCATCCTCGTGTGGACTATGCTAAAAAATATTTTGGCCACAGAATCTGTCAGAGCAATGGGCCGAGCGTCCTTTGGAAAATACTAATTCTAACATTCTGGAAAAAAATGAGCAAACTAATAAAGAGTAGCTTCGTTAGCAATGATAGTCGTTATGCTGTGAATTTAATAGTTTTTCTCGACATAACGACTATCAGTGATCGTGAAGTTGTTTTTCATTAGTTTGCTCATTTTTTCCAGAAAGCGTATTTTCTGTGTAAATCAAGTTTTAAGTTAATATGGCAGAAACACTATTTGTCACCAGAGACTGATTTTCAAGGAACTAAAATTCTTAACCGGCCGAGAATATATAACACTTTCGGGAAATTAAAATCGCAAACAAGTTATTCTAGATTTGAGACCTTGCAACTATTAAACTGAATTTTTCGAAGCTATACCTGTTTAACGCCGCCCACCTGGGATAAACCCGTTCCGGTCTAGTGTTTCTAAAGCATTTTAACGCTTAAATAAAGAATGCTAAAATAAATTAGCTAAAGTGTAAAGGAAATCTAAATACAGAAAAAAGGAATACAAATGAAGGAAATGTTAAACAATAATGGTTACTTTTTTTGATTTAGGTCTTAGTTACCACGAAATGAAATACTGAAAATCAGAAGGCCGAACATAGCCAATGATTTTCTTTAATAAGGAACAACTTATCCAAAAAAGTTATGATTAGTTTGAACGTGATTTTATGTCGAAATAATCTTCTGATGTAATTAAAATTGTCCCAAAACCATTTTTTTTTAGGAACAAATTCGTAGTTAATTTTTTAAGATATTTTTGTCGATAAAATTGCTACTAGTTTCACTCACTTTCATATGTACTTTATATGTATGTATTTTTTATACGCATATGTACACTTTATTATATTTACTTTATATATATATATATGGACTCACAATGTATGTATTTTTTACACGACTGCCCAAAAAAAGTGGTTTTATGTGTTCAGGGTTCATCCATATATGTTTCCGTTCTTTATTCTACCATAACTTCTAAATACTTAAACCCACATAGAAGTGTGTGGTATTGTTAGAATTGTTATGTTATCCTAAATGTCATAGAATACCTTAAACTGTCCAAGCATCAAGTAATTAGTTGTTTTAATGTCCAAATATCAATAAATTATATCATGTTAGGCGTCGACTTAAATATATCGAGTTTAGTGTCGAATGGCAAGTCTGATTGGGTATTTTTTGAAAATACATATACATCTACCTATATGGATACATTCATAAACCACGAATATATTATAAAAAAACCGTTATAAAATTAATTATTAATACAATAGTTAACATTCTGTAACAGCTGTCGTGTTTTTCATTCTTTTTAATATATTTACTTGTTATTATTTATTTATTATTATTATTTATTCCGTAGCCGGCGATTGAGGAGGGGGTCGCCCTCGCAGCCAATACGCTGCTGTCGGTGCCGCTGGATCTCGTACTCCATTCACGATTCGCTTCCATTCTTGACGATTTTTTGCCACGTCTCGAGCATATTACTTGTTACGTGTTGAATTTCACATTTTATATTTAATCGGAATATGTATCCACTGCTAATAATATAACAACGATTAGAATAATATGTTAGCGGGTACACTAACGAAATCAGAAACTATGCGTTGGCTGGATAACTTCCAAATGTTTTGATGAGTTTGATTACTTTTCAGTCTCGGATTACCTTTACTTCGTCGATGTGGTCCTGCGAATATTACCATTTTTATTTTTGGATTTTAAACCTCATGATTAAAAAACATACATATTCCTTATATTTTACTTTATTACAATATCCGTTATAATTACGCCATTATTACCAAGAAAATAACCCTTACATACGGGTACCATAACCGTATCTTTTAAACATATCAATCCATAATCTTTATATTTAAATCTTACATTTATTATTATTTAGGAACTTAGCTTGCTTCAACCAAAAGTCCTGAAATTAATAAAAAATATACTTGTAGACAATAATATAGATATTAACGTAACATTTTTATTACGTACATTATAACTCAAATAAGGGATTCCTTTATTTTCAGAACTTGTTCTATACAGATTATATAGGAAAGTACTTCCGATTTTGTATCGTTCGCCAATTTTTTGTTCACCACTGCAATAATGCCCCGTCAGAGACTTTCTAAAGCGCTGAAATGTTTACATTATTTAATATTAATGAAATCAATTTGATTTATTCCATAATCATAAACACATTTTGAATAACTTTTTTTTAGTTTTTCTCAAAATAGGCGATAACGCCCCATAATCAAAAACACATTGAATTAAAAAGAAAATGGTATTTCTCAAAATGGGCGATAACGCTCCTCGTGGGCGCTGGATGCTTTCAGGAAGGCGGTAGAAGGCTAAAAGAATATTAGGGGTCACTATGGCATTCTAGGGAGTCGAGAGCAGATTGAAAAATGCCGGTAATTTATGTTATCCTGATACGTATTTCGGCAGTTCTACGGTTTCCGTGAAATATTATTCCTTTGTCATACCAAAATGAAATGCCTACTATACTGCATTATTCATTCTTCCTTATTCCTACCCTGTTTCGTGTTTTATTTATAGAATGATTAAAGTAAAGTATCTGATGACTGCATCCTTGTTGTTCTTGAAGGGTCAGAATGACTCGCTCGCACAACCAGTCAATAGATTTCTGGTTAATATCAGCGTAAATCAACCGTTTCCCTTTTTACACTCCCGATCATTTATTCTCTCAAAGTTACATTCTGGGAAAAAAACCAAATGCATATCTCATTATTTAAAAATCGGTATTTCCCCGAATTTCACTTTTATAGCATAACTGTTATTGACATATGGTTTTACCCCTTTCACCCTTTAGAGTTTAAATTTTGTAGAATCCCTAAATACTTTTTACTGAATTAAACCCCATTTTCTCCCCAAAGAAATCTTTTCTAGCTTAAATTATATATTTTCCCTTTTTCCCCGATTACTTCCTTTAGGAGTTGTTTGGGGAAAAAACTTCAATGTAATTTTTATGTATTTGTATGAGGAACATTTAACAAAACCGATCTGATATTTCGTCAGGCTTAACTTGAAAACCATGAAGCCACATTTTATATTTTTCCGTTACCAACTCCCGATTATTCACTTTTTGAATTCACTCGTTATTTTAATATTAGATTACCGCGATTTTCGCATCTCAAATTCTATGGCTTCAAAGGGGGAGTGAATGGGTGGTAAGGTGAACGCTCACATGTGGCAAGACAGCTGTCCTAAACCTACAACTGCCGGTCGTTAGTCCGGAATCCACTGCTCACCCCCCAGAAGTGTAAGAACACTATATGATGGGCCCGACTTCGGTCCGTCAATTCCATGGCAGCTCCGTTTGTATTTTATTTTATTCCCTGACGTTCACGTTTATAGCTAAATCGTTTATAGAGAAAACGTTTATGCCCTTTTGGCCCTTTTAGAGTTTGAATTTCGAAACATCTCTATTAACTAAATAAATACCTATTACCTAATTTTAAATGCCGAATATTTGGCCTTATTTATTTTTTTCTTTATTGTTTATACTGTTTATACTTATATACTGTTGTTATACTGTTATACTGTTTATACTTATGTATTTTTTCGATGTTTAACTCCCGATTATTCCCCTTAAAGAGATTATTAGATAAAAATCCTAAATACAATTTGTAGCCATTTAAAAATGAAACTTTTTTGAGTAAAACCGATCTGATATTTAACCGGGCTTAAGAGTTATTCGGAAACCTGCAAAAAATCATTTTAACACTTTTCGATCACTTCGACCACGATTATTCTCTTCAAGGGATTTTTGGGGAAAAATCCTGAATATAGTTTTTAGGCATTAATTTGGGAAACCTTTTTTAAATAAAATCGATCTGACATTTAATTGAACGTAGGAGATACTAAGAAAATGGCAAAAAACCATTTTAGGTATTTTCGATCACTTCAACCTCAATTATTCCCTACAAAAGATCTCTAGGAATAAATCCTGAATTTAATTTCTAGGCATTCGATCTCTACAACCACGATTATTCCCTTAATATAATGTTTATATAAAAATCCTGATTTGAATTTTCAGGCATTTAAATAGGGATAAATAGGGAATTAATCGGGCTTAAAAGTTATTAGTAAAACCCCAAAAAATCATTTTAGCACTTTTCGATAACGTCGACCACGATTATTCCCTTCAAGCGATTTTAAGGGAAAAATCTTGAATACAGTTTTTAGGCATTAATTTGGGGAACCTTATAAAATCGATCTGATATTT
This sequence comes from Micropterix aruncella, assembly GCA_944548615.1. Classification (NCBI taxonomy): domain Eukaryota; kingdom Metazoa; phylum Arthropoda; class Insecta; order Lepidoptera; family Micropterigidae; genus Micropterix; species Micropterix aruncella. Next base: position 24,025,521 of record OX155953.1, on the reverse strand, counting down.
AATTGAACTTGAGAGATATAAAAAAAATGGCAAAAAAACATTTTAGCTCTTTTCGATTACTTGAACCTCGAGTATTCCCTACAAGAGGAATAAATAATGAATTTAATTTCTAGGCATTTTTATGGGAAACTTTTCTTGAGTAAAACTGATCTGATATTTAACCGGAAAAAAGAGATATTTAAAAGCCTTTTAACAAAACATGTTATATTCGACCACTACAACCCCGATTATTCCCTTAAATAATGTTTAGGGAAAAATCGTGAATTGAATTTTCAGGCATTTCTATAGGGAAAGTTTTTTGAGTAAAACCGATCTGATATTTATTTGGGCCCTAAGAAATATATAAAGAAAACTGCAAGAAAAAAGTGTTAGCCCATGTCGATCACCTCAATCCCGATTATTCCCTTCAAGAGATGTTTAGGGACAAATCCTGAATTTCATTTCGAGGCATCTATATTCGTTTTTCATTGAGTAAAAACTATCTGATATTTCATAGGGATTAAGAGATATTAAGAAAACCGCTAAAAACATTTCATCCCTTTGCGATCCCTTAGGAGGTGCATTTCGCAAAATCTCTTCTTAGTGAGCGCCTACCACCTTAAAGGAACCTCTGTGGAAAATTTCATATTTGTAGCTTCAGCAGTTTCTGCTCGGCGATTTGTAATCAATAAGTCGGTCACAACCTTCTTTTATTTATATAGATAGGTGAGTTTGCTGTCTTAACATTATCCATTATGTGGGTTTCTCATTTATGTTCCCAGGTCTGAGTTCTGAGGAGTGATGCTGAGGTCTTCCTGGATCATAACTGGCTGTGCTTTTTCCACTTCAAACTTGTATGCTATCCGTGGTTTTCGAGACCTGATATGTAGGACAGTGCATTTATCTGCATCGAGAGAAAGCAACCATCCCTTGGTCCACTGCACTGTAGAGTTAAGACTGTCCTTGATGTTCTGGTGAGTGAGTTTGAAAAGAACTTGGTGTAGTCGGCAAAAAAGTCCAATTCCCTAATTGCTTTTAGGTCAGTAAGGAATATATCAAATGCAATAGGACGTCGCACTGAACTCTGCGGGACAACTCTCACTTTGAACGTCCTCCCGTGAAGTAGTTTTGCATTCACGCCAGTGTTTTCCACGGATTCGGAAGTTTTCCATCTTGTTAGTGAGACGTTTTATTGGAAAACGCTGAAATGCCTTCTCGGGCATCGCTCGTTCCAGCACTTGTCCATATATCGAGGTATGTTAAGAGATTTGTCACGGTTGGCCGTCGTTACGTGAAAACATGCTGTTGCAAATGATCTTTTACGGTTTTGCAAATAAGTTCACATTGAATTTCACATTGTATTTCATTATTATGTAATATTATAACAATATAATAATACTGCTATTAATATAATAATGATTATAACATTATAGATCAAGTATGCGATAGATAGGCTGAATGGTATCCAAATGTTTTGATTTATTCACATTTCCAAATAAAATTACTTTAATACGTCGATGTGCTGCTAAGAAATATTAACATTTACAATTTAGGTTTTAAACTTTATGATTAAGAAAAACACATTTCTTTGCTTTTAATTTTATTACCATATCCGTTAGAATTACACAATTATTACAAAAATATAATCTACACAAGTACCCTAACCATATCTGTATGCACATACCAATCCATGACCAATCTATTTTTAAATTTTGCTTTTATTTTTATTTAGGTATTTAATTTGATTGAACCAAAAGTCCTAAAATTAAAAAAAATACATATAGACAATATTATGGACAGCAGAAGTAACGTTTTCAATACTTACATTATAACTCAAAAAAGGTATTCCTTTCTTTTCAGAACTTGTTCTATGCAGATTCCATAGCGAATTATATCCGATTTTGTATCGTTCGCCAAATTTGTGTATACCATTGCAGTAATGCCCGGTGAGGGATTTCCTAAATCGCTGAAATTGACATATTATTAAAATATATTAATCAAATGAATTTATTTATTAAAAAAAATAAAAAATAAAAATACCATGAATATTTTTTTGTTTGTGTTTCTTAAATTGGACGAAAAGGCGACACTTATGGGTGCTGGAGGCTTTCAGGGCGGTGGATTGAAGGCTCAAAGAAAATTAAGGGTCCTTATGGTGGTCTAGGGAGGCGAGGGAAGATTTCAAAATGGCGTAATATTATGTTTTCCTGATGCAGTTCTACGGTTTCCGTTAAACATTACCCGTATGTCATTGAAAACTTAAATACCTACTATAACTGCATCATTAAATCTTTCCTTATTTCTAACCTGTTTCGTGTTTTATTTATTTCTGCGACAAAAACATAGGCAACTAAGGTGGGGAGACAGAGACTAGCGTTAGTGTTTTCTTGTATATTAACGCGGAATTGATGCAGAAATCCTTGAAAATAAGGGCACAGAATAGCGCGACATACTTATCTCAACAAAGAATGATTTTGCGTACTTAGAAGACATGTATAAATTATTTAATGATGTGAATTTCCAGCTTCGAGGACTGGAGCTTCAACTATTAAAAAGAAACTTTCGTTGTTTCTTTCGTAGCCAAACCGCTATTGTACAAACCGCTATGGTACACTGTCAAAATTTATAGAACCTCTGCGTTGATTTGAAGGAACGATTTCAGGACATTTTCAAATATCAAAACAGCAGGATCGTCCTAGTTAGAATAAAATTTTATAGTAGTGATAAAAAATGAGGAATTGAAAATTTAATTAAGAAATGGCTACCAAGATTTTCGGCTGTAGCAGCAAATCCCGCAACTGTATCTTGAATTAAATACGATTGTTCAACAAATCTATTCGGATCGATTGTTCTACGATTTCTGATAGCATTCCCATGGTCGTATTTGTCTGAAAGTCGATTTAGCGATGTACCAACGTTGCTAACTTAAAAGGGAAATCGGCTGAATATTACTGAACACGGTCGACTTGCGTCTCTTTTCAAGTAAATTCGAGTCTCATATTAACAAACTCATTACAGTGAGTCAGACACATCCTTTACATTAGATAAGTTTTAAATTCAAAACATCCTTTCAATTTTAATAAAAATACTTCTAAGTGTCGTTAAGTATGCATTTTAAATGCTTTAATTAAAACATTCTACAATGAACTCAGAAATTGGATATGGGCCATATTATGTGTATCCTAACCATATAATATAACGTGGGCGGGTGGGCGAAATACGTTCGAGAACCAGTGGCTGACCGACCTATCTTTTTTTTTTGTAAAGTAATTATACTTGAAAACAATTTTTTTTTGCAAATGAGGATATATGTAGTGATGTTGTAATGTAGTAAATGCGAACTAATATATTATGTTAAATATCTAAGGTACCTACATCAGACTTATTATCCCACGAACCGTGTATCAAAAGTGGATGAAATAAAACCGTGTCGCCTGCATCCATTATTAAACTGACTCTTTTATGCTCTGCTGCAAAATCGGCAATGTTGTTGATAACCAGGAATCCGGCATTGGCCTAGAATTTAATACACTATATCAATACCTTTATATTACCATGGAGTAAAGGGATTTTCTGGCTTTGCCTATCGATGCGATGCCAGCAATTGTTAGAGGTTTGTTAAATTAGAACTGGTAGTAAATGCAAATTTAATATTATTTTATTTTAATTTAATTTAATTTAATATTAATTAAATATTATTATAAACCAATTTATTAAATCAAGTAGACAAACAAAAACTATCTGATACGTATATATTATTGTCTTCTCCTCTCTTCGCCAATTTAATATAAGCGATTAAGTGTATGTTCTCTCTGAAAAATTCTAAGGATTAAAATAAAATATCAAGATGTATGTACATACGTTAGCATCGATGGAATGATCCAAAAAGGTAAGTTTATGGGATCCTGGTATCACAAAAAGGCATCCATTTTCAGTGTCTGCTTTTTCCATTGCGGTCCAAGCTGCCACTATACAGTTTTCCGCATCGATTGGTAGAAACACAAAATCCTAAATATTTTTTAATAAATTATAAATTATTAATCCCACTTAAACCTCTAAGTGCTTTTGATTAAGTTAATCCGTGATATTTTCAATATTGCTAAATTTCTATTGCAGCCGTTTTAATCATCATGAACCTCGTTGTGTTTTGTTGACGACGACTTTTACAACGAAATAAAAAAAACGATATAAACGAATAAAAAAATCAATGGATTCAATAATAATTTCACCTGATGTGGCTCATGAGGCAGCGATCCATGAGGTTTGTTTATAAGATTCGATCCCAACAAATGTAAATCAGGTCCGACAACGTCTTGAATTGCTTCCAACAATTTCGGGTTCTCGAAATAGGTTCTGAATACGTCGTCATTTGCTAAGTGTTGCACCTGTAAAGACATGCACAATTCAGTTTCGTCACATATAATGGCAAGGAAATATTTAACAAACCTTGTGAATAATATTTTGACCTTTTCTACCACTTTTTAGAAGGGATCTTTCACGCATGACCAGAGGAGGAGGTGGCGCTCGACCATCGCAGATGTCGTTAAAATGTTTGCTACAAAACGAAAATCCGAAAATGTATTATTTGAAAAGTACCTATCTGGATAAGATTAGTAATTCTCACCTGCAATCCTTAATAATATTCAATGGTATGAAATTCCTGAGAATAACGTATCCATTGCATTCATAGAATTCTCTGTCTGCTTGGCTCAATATTCCGTATGAGCGAGTGTATCGAAAATGGTTGCGATTTTTGGTTGACTCTTCCATATTTTAACGACAGTGCTGGCACCTCCTTAGATATCAGAAGCGTAAAATCCACTAAAATGTTAACGAACCGTAGAAAATAATATCATTTTGTACTTGATTCAGTGACCGGTTTCCATCCATATTTCATGTAATACCTACAGCAAACCGTTGTGTGCTTTTTTCATGAATAGTATTGAATTATATTACCAAAATGTACAATGAGTTTGAAAGGCGGCGAGGAGAGAAAGGGCGGTAATCCATAGGTCCTGTGTTGAAGTTGGAAACCTGGATAGGATGTTGGACAAATGAAAAATTACTGCCTCCACGAGACTTATGGGAGATTATAATTTTCTGAAGATATAGGAGTCTCTTTCCAAACCTGGTTTTGGTCAGATAATTCCTAATTATACCAACATTTTAGCGACCGATTTCTTTCTAAATCTCACCCAATATAATTCCCAAGTCAATAGGTTAGGCCGCACACTAGATCCCGTTTTAAACTGTGCCTATCAATGAATACCATCCGCCACACTGAGATGTAAATACACGGAAATACTATTATTAATAAATAATAAAAAGCTTTATTCCTACGAAAAGGCGAGCTTATTGCCTTCAGGCAATATTTTAGAGCTAACGTATCAGTGTGATTACAAATACGCATGTGTCAACAACGATTACGCATATAACGCGGACTTTGGTATATATGTATGAATTAACACGACACGTAACTGTGTTGACTTTACGGATGTTAGCGTTTCGAAATTTTATTTAATTTATAATGTTATTTATTTACTTCCGGACTTTGTGATCTCGCTTCTAACATGACATTATGCAGATGTATGTGTACGGTTATAGTCGGACATATGAATCATGTTGATACTACAGTATACTGTTATTTCCGTATTGACCGTAAGGAAAATATTGATACATTTAAACGAGTAACAAAGTTTCAATGAAATTCCTAGTAATTCAGCAAATATTACGATTGAAACATCGTTATTTTGTATAAAATGGTGATATCAAAGTGGTAATGTAAGAAGACATCCAATATTTTTCTCAGTGCATTATTGTTCTATATCCCAATTGCTACAAAGCTGTGGCCCAATACTCGGACCGCCAAATTGTATGTGAAAGCCGACTATAAAGCTATACACAATAAGCTAGGAGCCGCCGATTTTTCTACGCTGTTCTGTAAACACCTTATGGATACTTCCTATTGGTGGGAGATAACAATTATCTGAAGATATTAGGGTCTCTTTCCAAACCTGATTCTGATTTGATACCTATTAGTTATACTGATATTTTAAGTTGTCATTTAATCAACCGATATATTTTCTATATGTCAACTAAAGTTGTCAACTATAACGGGAGAACCCGTTACCTCAGGAAGTTTTAACGATTAGTCGTTCTCTCTCCCGTGAAGTTAACGCAGAAGACTTGGACCAAACAGTCCACCGTCAAGCTCCGCCACATGCCCGTGAGAGGCCAACGCCTTAACCGCGAGATAACTAGGTGTGTTACCCAGCGGGCTTACACTTACGCCCTTACTTCCAATAGCGACCAGATTACTCCGGTCTCTCAATTGGTTACGAGTTCGAGTTCGCTTGCGCGGTCCTCTTCCTTACGAAGCGGTGAAACGGTGTTTACCGAATCTATCGCGGACCACAGCGTCCTTTGCCCGGCTGTTCACCCAGGATCGGATGGCCGATGGTCATTTCAAGAGCAGTCGCCGTAAGGTCCGCAACCACCCCCGCTCTATAGGAAACAGTACTGCTTCCAGACTCCCCCGACTGTTGTTGTTGTTGCTAATGGGCCCTTGCTGAGTTGGCCACGAAGACCCATTCTGTTTCAGGGTCGGTCACACTCACGGGTCAACACCCATCCGATGGCCTCCACGCATGGGGTGCGAGCCTGGGTAGGACACTGGGTCAACCAGTCTCCCCTGGGAACAATCCTCTGGCGCTCCTGGACGGTCTGCGCACCGAGCGGCGCAAGCCAATCGATTGTGCTCTCCGACTAACAATCGTGGGAGTCTGGGAACTGTATTGTTTCCTATAGAGCGGGGGTAGTTGTCTACCTTAAGGCGACTGCTCTTGAAATGACCAGTGGCCATCCGATCCCGGTTCAGAGTCGGGCAAAGGACGCCTTGGTCCGCGACAGATTCGGTGCACTCCGTTTCACCGCTTCGTAAGGGAGAGGACCGCGCAAGCGACCTCGAACTCGGAACCAATCGAGAGACCGGAAAAATCTGGTCACAATTGGTAGTTAGGGCGCGAGTGCCGCCCGCCAGGTAACATACCTGGCTACTCGCGGTAAGGCGTTGGTCTCTAACGGGTTGTGGCGTAGCTAGACGTCGGATTGTTATGTCCCAAGTCTTCTACGCTCACTGCACGGTCGATAGAACGAACAATCGTTAAAACGTCCTGCGGTGACGGGTTCGCCCGTTGTGGTTGACAACTCAATATGTTGTTTTTGTCAGGGAGCTAACGGGCCCATGATGAGGTGGCCACGATGACCCATGTATTCAAGGTCGGTCACACTCACGGGTCAACACCCATCCGATGGCCTCCACGCATGGGGTGCGAATCCTGGGTAGGACACTGGGTCAACCAGTCTCCCCTGGGAATCAAACCTCTGGCGCTCCTGGACGGTCTGCGCACCGAGCGGCGCAAGCCAATCGATTGTGCTCTCCGACTAACAGTCGGGGGAGTCTGGGAACTCTTGAAATGACCATTGCTCTTGAAATGACCATTGGCCATCCGATCCCGGTTCAGAGTCGGGCAAAGGACGCCTTGGTCCTCGATAGATTCGGTGCACACCGTTTCACCGCTTCGTAAGGGAGAGGACCGCGCAAGCGACCTCGAACTCGGAACCAATCGAGAGACCGGAGAAATCTGGTCACAATTGGAAGCAAGGGCGCGAGGGTCGGCCCGCCAGGTAATCATACTGGCTATCTCGCGGTAAAGGCGTTGGCTTCTTGCGGGTTGTGACGTAGCTGGACGTTGGATTGTTCTGCCCAAGACTTCTACGTTCACTGCAGGGCGACAGAACGAAAAATCGTTAAAACGTCCTGTAATGACGGGCTCGCCCGTTGTAGTTGACACCGCAAGTTGTTGTTGTTGTCAGTTGGGAGCTAACGGGCCCATGATGAGGTGGCCACGATGACCCATGTGTTCAGGGTCGGTCACACTCACGGGTCAATACCAATCCGATGGCCTCCACGCATGGGGTGCGAACCTGGGTAGGACACTGGGTCAACCAGTCTCCCCTGGGAATCAAACCTCTGGCGCTCCTGGACGGTCTGCGCACCGAGCGGCCCAAGCCAATCGATTGTGCTCTCCGACTAACAGTCGGGGGAGTCTGGGAACTGTATTGTTTCCTATAGACCGGGGGTGGTTGTCTACCTTATGGCGACTGCTCTTGAAATGGCCATTGGCCATCCGATCCCGGTTCAGAGTCGGGCAAAGGACGCCTTGGTCCGCGATAGAATCGGTGTACACCGTTTCACCGCTTCGTAAGGGAGAGGATCGCGCAAGCGACCTCGAACTCGGAACCAATCGAGAGACCGGAGAAATCTGGTCACAATTGGAAGCAAGGGCGCGAGTGTCGGCCCGCCAGGTAACATTACTGGCTATCTCGCGGTAAAGGCGTTGGTCTCTTGCGGGTTGTGGCGTAGCTAGACGTCGGATTTGTAATGTCCAAAGTCTTCTACGCTCACTGCACGGTCGATAGAACGATGAATCGTTAAAACGTCCTGCGGTGACGGGTTCGCCCGTTGTGGTTGACATCTCAATATGTTAGTCAGAGTCGGACTCGCGGTAAGGAGTTGGTCTCTTACGGGTTATGGCGTAGCTAGACGTTGGATTGTATTGTCCAAAGTCTTCTACGCTCACTGCAGGGCGATAGAACGACTAATCGTTAAAACGTCCTGTGGTGACGGGCTCGCCCGTTGTAGTTGACACCGCAAGATGTTAGTCAGAGTGCACAGTCGATTGGGTTACGTCGAACGGTGCGCAGACCGTCCAGGAGCGCCAGAAGGTTGATTCCTAGGGGAAACTAGCCCTAAGGCCAGAGTCCTGCCCGGGCTCGCACTTCATGCGTGGAGGCCTCCCTTTCCACGGTAAATGCGTACTGTGGTTTCAACTCGCTGATTAATATTTATTTATTGGTTTTAACATTTATGCTTTACTAACTTGATTTATTATCATTATTCCTCTCTCAGAATTAGTATTTTCTTTTACGTTTTATCCCTGGTTTTTAATACATTTCTGTTTTTAGTTACAGAAACACCCAATCTGTATAACATCTGAAATCAGCTTGTGTATATGTAGCATCTGTAAATATCATTTTTTTTAATGGCGTCAATACCAGCCTGTTTTTAACAATTAATTTCGCAATTAATTTGGCTTTGTACATATTATATTCCTAAATGTGAGGCCTTGCAACTGAAATAATATTTTTTTTCAGGAAGCTATAAAAAACTGTTTATTTTTCCATTGTACAATGTAATGAGCAATAAATATTTTTTGCAATTTTAAAACCTTTATTTTAAGATATAATAATGGATAATATATATTTTTTACTTGGTAATTTTAAGTACATGGTAACACCAATATTTTTCCTCGTTTATTATATTTACGAGACCTCAATTAATTCACTTAATTAGTACAAAACCATTAGAAAAAATACAGTTTACTAAGCAATAGTAAGGCATGACATTTAGCAACAATGTGAAAAATATAAAATTACAATGACAATTTATGGGTATAAAATTATATATTCACCAAAAACACATGTCTTGAAGTAGTAAGTATTTAAAATCAACTGATACTAAACACGTTACGTGACCTCAAATAATCCACTTAATTAGTACAAAACCATTACAAAAAATACAGTTTACGTAAGGTATGACATTTAGCAAACAATGTGAAATACACAAAATTAAAACGACAATTCATGGGTATGAAATTGCAAATTTAAAGTCACCGAAAACACATGTTTTAAAGTTGTAATCAAAATCAAGTAAAATTAGGGACAATTTGAAATTACCGATTTTTAGATTATTATTATTATATTATACACTAGCAGATTAAGGCTGATGCTTGTATATCACATGATCTTGTTTATAAACTTGTGATTGTTTTGCAGTAAGAACTATGTCCAGTTTGTTTTTAAAGCTTTCGACAGAGTTAGCACTGATCACTTCCTCTGGCAATGCACGATTATCAAAATGTGTTTCCTAGGGTTCGATGCTATTTGGTGTCCACACAGTTGCCTGTTGGTGTTCACGGTATACATGTTCTCTAGGTTAGGTAGGAACGCTATAATAACCGTTAAGCATTTTGTGAGTTTCTATAGATCTCCTCGCTGCCTACGTTCCTCTAACTTTGTCAGGCGGAGTTTTTCCATTCGTACTTCGCACGGTTTGTTCCTCAGCGATAGCGCCAACTTCGTTTGTTCTCTTTTCTGAACTATGTTTAGGTGCTCTATATCCTTCCTAACGTATATATATTCATACATGGTAGGAATATTCGAGGGGCGGGCGATCGTATATTTTCTAGAGCTTGAGAAGAAGTTCGCTGGTGATAGTGGAAAAGCTTTTGTAATTAGATATAGACGTGAGTTTGATCCCTTAACAATATTGATTATGTGGATATCCCTTTAATTAAGGTCCCAGGAGATAGTGATGCTGACGTCTTTCTGGGTCATAACAGATTGTACTTTTGTCCCCTCAAACGTATATGCTAGCCGTGCATTTCCAGACTCGATATGTAGGACAGTGAATTTATCTGCATTGAGAGAAAGCAACCATTCCTTGGTCCACTGCACTGTAGAGTTAAAGCTGTCCTGGAAGTTCTGGTGAGGTATGAGTGGGTTGGCGAAGAACTTGGTGTAATCGGCTAATAGAGCAAAATCCGATTCCATAAAATGCTTTTGGTCAGTAAGGAATATAACAAATGCAATAAGATCAAGCACTAAACCCTGAGGGACTCCACGGAGGGCTTTATGTGATTCAGAATAACATTCACCAACTCTCCCTGTAAACGTCCTCCCAGTTAGGAAGTCTTGCAGTATCGTCACCAGTAGCTTTCCACGGATTCCGAAGTATTCCATATTGTGAGTGAGATGTTTTATTGGTACGCATTCAAATGCCTTCTCGTGGTCTAAGTAATAAACACCAGCCGGGCATCGCTCGTTCCAGTCACTTCTATCGAGGCGTCTATTTATCGAGGAGAGATTTCTCATGGTTGGCCGTCGTTGTGTGAACCCATGCTGTTCATCAATTATTACCATTTCCTGACTGAGGAATGATATGATTTCATGACAATGATTTTTTCCACGGTTTTTCAAATGATACTAGGCAAACTTATAGGTCGATAGTTTGCAGGATATAACTTAGTAATTTTGGTAACAGTTGCTATTTTCCAATCCTGTGATAACTTCCATTTCTTAATGGTATTTTCATAATATACAGACATAGAGACAACTGATTACCTATTTTATGTCGGGTGCACATTTTTTTCAGAAATATTGCTGGAATTTCATCTGGTCCCATTGAAGTTGTGTCATCAAAGGTTCTCAAGACTTGTGATTCTTTTTCCGTGGTAAATTTTACATCTTCGATTAAATTCAGTATCTTCTGTGCCTTGACTTGTGGCATCGGGGTATCTATTTCTTTGACATAGGTTTTTTGAAAATGCTTAGCAAAAGTATCGGCAAACAAGTATGGATCTTCTGTGATGTCGGTAGACGATTCGGGTTTTAGCGCAATGGGCACTGACAGTTTCGAAGATACTTGCTTTCGACATAGCTGTAAAAAAATAGCTATAGACGTATTTCCTGTGAATGTCTCTCAGGTTACTTGCGAATTTCGGCTCCAATTCAACTTAAGATCTTGACATCCGTCAATAGTGTAACGGCAACTTCGTTAATCTATTCAGCAATAAGAGAACTGGAATCGCCGCGCGGCCGATAGCGGCTTGTAGAGTGACCATACGTACGAAAATAGTGTACGTTCAAGATTCTAAGGTATTAAATAAATAAAAGTACGTAATGTGAAATAATAATCGGATTTGTATTGTAATCATTCTATTATTGTTAGAAAATTCGGTAAACAAGAATTACGTAATTACGTAAACAAAAACGCCCGTAATTAGCAAAAAAACATAGGATAAAGGGAATAAAAAACATAGAATAATGAACTAGTCGATCCTAGGCATACGAGGAATATGATCATTAGAGACCCCTCTTATATAGTTAGTGCCATACAGGGGCGCAAATAGAAAAGGGATGAGGAAAAAAACAAGAAACGAAAAATGACGATTTTGAATGAAGTCAATAAAGACGAAGACACGCTTCGTAATCAATGTCCTGGTATAGTTGTTGAATCGGCAAAAGGTGTTGTGGCGCTGCGTATATTAAATTGTGCATTTCTATGCTTCTTTTAAATCCTTCTACCAAGATGGTGGATTCCATTCCGTTTGATGGACCTGAAAATGTAATTGACGTAAATGATAAATAAAATTGTTTTAAATATGAAATATATTGTGGTAATAATTGCTATTTCAAATACCAGAATAATTTTTGTAGCAATCATGCTCCTTAGGCGTGACATATTTCTTCGAAGCTTGGGCGCATTTGCAGCAGTATTTATTTTTGACAGCCATAAAGAGAATTTTCCCGGTTCTTTTCCCTATTATTGCAGCTGCGCCTGATAAGGCTGAGTAATTTTTCCTATAAGACCTTTTTCCCCAGCAGCCATCGGCTATAACGTCAATAAATGGTATGCCGTTGTCAGTAACTTTATCATCATCAAAAGCCAATCTACGTTCTTCTTTATCGGCTTCATTCATCGACTGGGTTGTTTCTTTTTCCCAAACTTTGTTTATAGTTTCCAATCATTTATTAAATATTGTATATGATATTTGGGGCAAGTCCATTGCGGCTAATAATTCATTTAGCTGTGAATGGCCACAACCTATTGCTATTGCGCCCGCAACTGTGTTAATATTTATGTCAGTTTCAGGGTTATTGCAACAAATGACAAAGGTTTCATTACACATCTTACATTTTAGTTTTAAATTCGAAAGTAGCCCCAATTTACGTTCAGATATTATTTCTATTGATTTCAAACCACAGTCTATACTCCCATGTGAAGATATTTGTTGAAGCTCTTTAAAAAACTGTGTTATATTCAATATTCGCATTCCATTGACTACTTCTCCATTCTATCTGAAAAGAAAATACACCTAATAAGAATTCTGTAATTGACATTGTCGGTTTTCTACAAACAAAACATATGATAGGTACAACAGAAAGCTATGCGCAAGTTATGCTGATGTCACAGTAATAATAATTATGCTTTGACCTGTCAGAGAATGACTTCTCATTTTCTGTACCAATATGCAAGGCTTCCTCCTCAGCAATTGTTGTTTCGTTCACTTCAGATCTACACATAGATAAACAATGATATTAGGTATAGTTATTCCTGCAAAAACAAAGTAAGGGTCGTTTTTCTACGAGTGCTGAGTTTGAATATCAAGCAAACCATGAATGCTATAATGGAATCCTTAGCTAAGTCCAAAATTTCGAAATTTTAATTCGAATTCCGAAATTATCGAAATTTAACCGAAATTCCGAATTTCAAATGTCAAAATGTCAAGTGCGAAATTCGAACTTGAATGTTAAGTTCGTAATTCGAAGTAGAATGTCAAGTTCGAAATTCGAAGTAAAATGTCAAGTTCGAAATTCGAAGTAGAATTTCTAGTTCGAAATTCGTAGTAGAATGTCAAGTTCGAAATTCGAAGTAAAATGTCAACTTCGAAATTCGAAGTACAATTTCAAGTTTGAAATTCATAGTAGAATGTCAAGTTCGAAATTCAACGCACAATTTCAAGTTTGAAATTCGAAGTAGCATTTCAAGTTTAAAAACTGACAAATTAAAAAAAATACTGTCTTTACCTACAGCGTTACAAAGTCAGTCAGTGAGTCAGGGATGCGCGTAACTATGTTATAAGAAGGTTTATTATTATTACTACTAAATTTTTGTCTAAAACCCATAATTATCTTTTTGCAACAAAAACAACCCCCTCCAAACAAAGTATAATAATTTACGTCATACTACGAAAACCCGAATTAAATTTTGTCGCTTTACGAATGAATTTAGTAAACCGATGGTTCAACTTATATTTGTTTTTACTTGCAGGTTTCATATAGAAATCGGCCCTAAATCGATTTTCAAATTCAATATTCAAGTTTGATATTTGATTTCAAAATAATATTCTGATTCCGACAGTTCTGATAAAACATAATTATTGTTCGAATTACACTAAAATCAAAATATTAAATTAGGTATGCATTTACCTGTGAGCATTACCTTTTGATGTAGTTTTGTTTACCTACACTGTTTACTCACCTCGTCTGTGAATTTACATCTTCAGAATTAGTGTTGTTTCGTATTCGCCTAAAATAAAAACAGTAATCACGTCAGTTTATAAAATAAAAGAAGTAATTTATTTTATGTGTTAATTAGTTAAATTGTTGCACGAATCCTATTCGTGTGGTCACCCCAATTTGACGTCAGGCAAAGAGCATCAGAGTAGACAAATGGTAATAATATACACGTAATAATACACTTAAACACGCTACTTACCTTAATAATCTATTTTTCTCTAATATACTGAGTTTAAGTTTTAAAATTTTTGAGTTTCTGGCCATTTTGTTTTTAATTATCGTAATTTATCTCGTTCGGAGCGCAGCGTCAGCATCCACCCGTGACAGTGGTCGCGGTCATACTGACTCTCGTCGCCGGCGAGGCCCGCTTTATAACTCGCGCACCAATTTTGTTCGAATAAGCAAAATCGGATATTATTCTTTGACTTTTCGAAAAAATTCACAGATAAGAAGATAGATAATTAAATTATCTTTAAAATGGTGCAGGTTTCATAATAATACACTAGATAGTATTTGCGTAATTCTCGTGTTTGTGTTCGGTTAGACCTCATTTCCCAAATTAATTACACTATGTAATATAAACAAAATCTAAAATATTCACAGATTAAAATATTAGGTAAATGCTCTTGTTTAACATATATTTTTTTCGAATCGTAAGCAGTACTCGTTTAGACGTAATTATCAGTTTAAAATCATTAAAGTCGTATATCAGCGCCTTAAGATCTTGACTGCCGTCAATAGTGTAACGGCAACTTCGTTAGTCTATTCAGCAATTTCAGCAGTCCATCATCACTTTATTTTGGTCATCTGTTTTACTTCATCCTGAAATAGATGCAGTCATCTGCTGTTAGCACTTTTAAACCAATTCCAAAGAACCCATTCATTTAACCCCAGTGCTGAAAGGTACATTTCTTGCACACTTTCAAAATGTTGTTATCATAAGATTTCAGTCTATTTAATGCGTATTGTTTTGCCTGTCATTCTCTGCAGCAGCAACGGTTTTCCTTTTTGGTACTGACCTGGATATAGGAGATATCGTTTACCTTGTTTTAGTTCCAACTCGCCATGTTGAACAATGCGTGTTGCGCGGTCCCACCAACATAATTCCGATAAGTGATATCACTTTTACGAATTTGCAAGTTCCCGCATTAGAAATTCGCTCTTTAAAAGTTACTAGATGCACAGTTTATTGAGAGAACAGTAGACGCACTGTCAAGCGATAGGGGATTGTGGTGATAGGGTGCAAGGGAAGTGAGCAGAGGGGTACGTATTGACGAACGCCTTTAGTTAATGTTACGCGCAACTAGACCTGTCAACTACAACGGGCGAATCCGTCACTTCAGGAAGATTTAACGAAATTTGATCGTTCTGTCTCCCGTGAGGTGAACGCAAAAGACTTAAAACAAAACAGTCCACCGTCAAGCTCCACCATATGCCCGTAAGAGGCTTGCGCGGTACTCTCCCTCATGTAGCAGTGAAACGGTGTCAACCGAATCTATCGCGGACCACGGTATCCTTTACCCGGTTGTTCACCTGGAATCGGGCAGCCGATGGTCGTTTCAAGAGCAGTCGCCGTAAGGTCAGCAACCACCCCCGCTCTATAGGAAACATGTTTTTAGACTCCCCCGATTGTTAGTCAGAGTGCACAATCGATTGGCTTACGCCGCACGTTGCGCAGACCGTCCAGGAGCGCCAAAGGTTGACTCCTAGGGGAAACTAGCATAAGCTTGTCTTTTAATATGATCATTTTGCTGTAACGAACGAATGAGTAGGGGAGAATACGCATGAAACGGACGTCCCATGAAGCGGACAAAAGTTAGTGCTCGACTCGTGTCGGAACTAGCACGACGTCATTGCATGTTACTCAAATGTCCTTGGTAATACACCACTCCACGGAAGTATGCTAGTCGCGCTTCTGCGTTTGGCCTCGACAGACGCGTTTGAATTTTTCGTTGCACAAAAGTAAATTTTTCGTCCGCCGTACCAACCCCGTTACATGTAAGTGTTTTATGTAATTCCATTTTTGTTTGAATATCACGAATATTAATTCACTTAAGTAAATAAAAATGTTGAAATAGTTAAATTAACACGTAGACTCTTAAAAATACACACATTTATTTAATATTTCATCAAGTCCGATGAAGTGGACACCAAAAAGTGCCATGAAACGGACGTCCGATTCATGGGTGTCCGCTTCATGGGTGCTCTTTTTCAATTTAATTATTTTGCTGATGGCTGTAAATTCTTTTATTATTTAAAAAAAATGCTATACAAAGTTTAACACATTGACCCAATATAAGTCATCTTTATTACTGAACTAATAAACCGAGATTTGAAAGAGTTTTAAAGCCATTATTTTAATTCATTTGTCTAAAATTTATAAAATTTTGTATTTTGTGAAATTACAGCTGATAATGGATACTACTTCCAGTAAAAGATTGAGGCCTTCTAGCGTGGCAATCGAAGAAGCTGTACGGGAAGTCTTGGAAAAAAAGTATCTATTAGAGCCGCAGCTAAAAATTTCAAAATATCGAAGTCGTATCTTGCTCATATAATAAAAAAAGCGAAAGAAAAATGTGACAGCTACACTCATTCTCCCGATATAGGAAATAGGAAGGTATTTTCAGCAAATCAGGAAAGCATGCTGGAGAATTATTTAAAAACAGCTTCAAAAATGTATCATGGTTTGATGACTGTCCAAACAAGAGAGCTGGCATATTAATATGCTCGGTTAAATGATATAGAAGTTTCAAACTGGGAGTTATCGCAAGCAGCTTCGAAGCATTGGTTACGCGGATTCATGAATCGACATAGACATCTATCAATCAGAAAACCAGAGTACACTTCATTGTCCAGAGCTACTTCGTTTAATCGTCACAATTTATCAATTTTTTTTGATAAATTAGAGCACTTGTATAATAAAAAAAAAATTCAACCACATATGATTTGGAATATTGACGAGACAGGTTGCAGCACTGTAACGAATCCACCTAAGATAATAGCAACCCGTGGTAGTAAACAGGTTGGTCAAATTACGTCTGCGGAGAGAGGAAATTTGATCACCATGGTGGGGTTTGTTAATGCTTCTGGTGGAACAATGTTATGCTCTCGAATGGGCCAAAAGGATCCCTTGGTATAGCAAACCCCAGTGGCTGGATGACTGAGGAATTATTTATCGATACAATGCAACAATTCGTTAAATTTATCGAACCCACGGAAGAATCACCATGTTTGGTCATCATGGATAATCATTCTTCACATCTGTCATTGGGAGTGGTAATGATGGCTAGGGAAAAAAACATTACAATTTTAACCCTGCCACCTTACTGCAGCCACCGTTTACAGCCGTTGGATGTAAATGTATATGGACCATTTAAAGCCAGATACAAGGTTGCCATGAACAACTGGATGCTTTCCAATCCAGGTAAGACGGTTTCCATCTATGAGGTTGCGGAACTTGCAAACGAAGCGTACTTGATGGGATTCACACCAAATAACATCGTAAATGGATTTCGTAAAACAGGGATTCATCCATTCAACAAAAATATATTCACTGATGATGATTTTTTAACATCATTTGTGACGGACCGAGACAATGAAAACGAAAACAACACAGTTACATGTGTGACATTGTCAATCCCCAGCACACCATCTCTTGAAACAATAACAATTGATCAATCTGTACCAGGCCCTTCAGACGGACATATTTCACAACCTGTTTTATTAAAAGAAAAAACCAATGATTTGAACGTGATTCTTACACCTGAAGCAGTAAGACCGTACCCAAAGGCAGGAAAAAGAAAAACCATGAGAAATAACCCAAAGAAATGCTCATCATCAATTATTACAGACACGCCGGAAAAAGGTAAATTGGTAGAAAAAACATTAATTAAGCAATCAAAGTCTAACAAAATGACTGTTGCAACAAAAAAACTGCCAAAACTGCAGCTGCAAAAACTGCAAAACGAAAATGCACTCGCCTTTCATCAAACCTTTCCACTACTTCAGAAGAATCCAATTTGTCAATATATTTACATGATTCTGGTGATAGTGAAGGCTTAATAGATTCAGATACATTGTTTGAAATGTTACCAAACGACATCAAGGTAAGAAAAAACAAATCCTCAGTCCTCGAAAAGTCATCGAAAGGAAACAGCACATGTTCTCTATGCCATAAAGCATATGCGGCCAGTCAAGAAGATTGGCTGAGATGCAAAGTAGGTATGCCAGATATGGGCACATGAAACATGTGGTGTAAAAGGAAGACTAAATTTCTTTTGCAAAAACTGTTATTAATCTGATTATTATATGTGTTATAAAACCATTTGATTACTATACAATGTTTCATTGTAATTTACTATGTGTAATTGTTTTTATGTCTATTTGTATTTCATTATAAGTATATTACATTTTTAATTCTGTTGTTTATTCTGCTGATAAACAGGTTTGTCATTACTATGTCCACTTCATGGGACCCCATGTCCGTTTCATGGAAACCGTTCCATGAAACGGACATTTTTTATTTTTTTTAAATTACATTTATGTACATCTAAAGGCATTGTTTTATTTTTTTCTTTAATGCAAAAAGAAGCTGAAAACATCGTAATTTGACGTTATTCGATTGTCTTTCACTTAATTCAAAATCCAACTTAGCTATGACACTTTCTTCAAAAATGTCCGTTTCATGCGTACTCTCCCCTACAGTGAGTACCGCATTGAGGTCAATTTAAATTCAATTCAATTCAATTTATTTTATTGTGATTGTGGTGTAGTAACATGGAGTTTTACAATAATTTAATGCCGCATAACCTGCCTTTTAGGCGTACATTATTTTTTCAAAAAGATATTGATTCAAACAATAAATAAAGAAAACATATTATAATAAAGCATCAAATTAAAAAAGTTATTGAAAAGTTAAATTAGGTAGATACACAATTTATTTCACTAATACAATTCAATTTTAACGGGAAAATAAACTATAGTAAATATTAATTCCGAAAAAAATATTAATTACGATTTCGATACGCAATAACTTAAAAAATGAAAATAATTTAAAAACCGGCAATAATCACAAGAAACAATATTAATTGTAATAATATAATAAAAAAAAAGACGGTAGATAAAAACTGTGATATCTAAGTGATAAAAGTTGATACAACCTTTCACGAAAAGTTGTAAATATATGCAAAGCCTAGAATATTCCAGCATTAAATATTATAAAATGTTGCCTAAACCATTCAAAAATAAAAATAAACGAATGATCAGTTCAGTGGTGCTCTAAAGAAATTCCTATCAGAAAATGCATTTTATTCCATAAAAGAATATGAGATATGTTGCAGTCTGAACAAAGAAAGATGGTTATTAAAAGGAAATTAATTTATAGTAATATTAAAGTTAAATAAGTTTTCATTGTTTAATTGTTAATATTTTTAGTTGTTTCTTAGATATTCTTTTTTTATTCACATAATGTATTTTGATATTCATATCTAATGTAGGTACATACTTTGATTTTAAAACACCTCATTATTGTTATTTTTTATCTACCGTCTTTTTTTTTATTATATTATTACAATTAATATTGTTTCTTGTGATTATTGCCGGTTTTTAAATTATTTTCATTTTTTAAGTTATTGCGTATCGAAATCGTAATTAATATTTTTTTCGGAATTAATATTTACTATAGTTTATTTTCCCGTTAAAATTGAATTGTATTAGTGAAATAAATTGTGTATCTACCTAATTTAACTTTTCAATAACTTTTTTAATTTGATGCTTTATTATAATATGTTTTCTTTATTTATTGTTTGAATCAATATCTTTTTGAAAAAATAATGTACGCCTAAAAGGCAGGTTATGCGGCATTAAATTATTGTAAAACTCCATGTTACTACACCACAATCACAATAAAATAAATTGAATTGAATTGAATTTAAATTGACCTCAATGCGGTACTCACTGTAGGGGAGAGTACGCATGAAACGGACATTTTTGAAGAAAGTGTCATAGCTAAGTTGGATTTTGAATTAAGTGAAAGACAATCGAATAACGTCAAATTACGATGTTTTCAGCTTCTTTTTGCATTAAAGAAAAAAATAAAACAATGCCTTTAGATGTACATAAATGTAATTTAAAAAAAATAAAAAATGTCCGTTTCATGGAACGGTTTCCATGAAACGGACATGGGGTCCCATGAAGTGGACATAGTAATGACAAACCTGTTTATCAGCAGAATAAACAACAGAATTAAAAATGTAATATACTTATAATGAAATACAAATAGACATAAAAACAATTACACATAGTAAATTACAATGAAACATTGTATAGTAATCAAATGGTTTTATAACACATATAATAATCAGATTAATAACAGTTTTTGCAAAAGAAATTTAGTCTTCCTTTTACACCACATGTTTCATGTGCCCATATCTGGCATACCTACTTTGCATCTCAGCCAATCTTCTTGACTGGCCGCATATGCTTTATGGCATAGAGAACATGTGCTGTTTCCTTTCGATGACTTTTCGAGGACTGAGGATTTGTTTTTTCTTACCTTGATGTCGTTTGGTAACATTTCAAACAATGTATCTGAATCTATTAAGCCTTCACTATCACCAGAATCATGTAAATATATTGACAAATTGGATTCTTCTGAAGTAGTGGAAAGGTTTGATGAAAGGCGAGTGCATTTTCGTTTTGCAGTTTTTGCAGCTGCAGTTTTGGCAGTTTTTTTGTTGCAACAGTCATTTTGTTAGACTTTGATTGCTTAATTAATGTTTTTTCTACCAATTTACCTTTTTCCGGCGTGTCTGTAATAATTGATGATGAGCATTTCTTTGGGTTATTTCTCATGGTTTTTCTTTTTCCTGCCTTTGGGTACGGTCTTACTGCTTCAGGTGTAAGAATCACGTTCAAATCATTGGTTTTTTCTTTTAATAAAACAGGTTGTGAAATATGTCCGTCTGAAGGGCCTGGTACAGATTGATCAATTGTTATTGTTTCAAGAGATGGTGTGCTGGGGATTGACAATGTCACACATGTAACTGTGTTGTTTTCGTTTTCATTGTCTCGGTCCGTCACAAATGATGTTAAAAAATCATCATCAGTGAATATATTTTTGTTGAATGGATGAATCCCTGTAGTATCCTTGTGTGTATTTATGCCTTCTTCCAGATCATTTATTGCTGTAGCTCTTTTTATAGTTTTTCCTCATCCTTCTCCAGTTATTCCTATGCTTCAATCGTTACGTCTTACTATAGTGAGTTATTCTATTAATTATATTATTTCAATAGAAGAATATAAATGGTTTTCCCTGGAATCACCTAGACTTGTTAAGTAATATTCAGTTGATACTGTGAAAATCAACTCAGATCAACTTTTGGATGAAGAAATGAAAGGAGGTACGTTGGTTTCTGAATCACTAAATTTTGACCAATCACTGATTAACCCATCTCTCTCGATACTCAGGTGTTAAAAAATCCCTCACATATCAAATAGTAAGGCCCTAGCATAGCAAGGCATTTATAGTAAAGTGTACTTAGGATGTTGTTGCGTGACTACCACTATCGTCGCTCGAGGAATGCATACATATAATAGATCTTTCATAACTTACTTCGTAGATGAACGCTGTATATTATTCCATAGAAATTGAAAACTTGAACTCAAAACTTGAAATTGGAAATCAGAAACTGAAAATATTTACGTGTGTATGGAAGAGGGTAATTATGTTATTGTTATTTTATCCTCTTTTAATCCATTAGCGTAATTAAAGGTCAGTAGTAATAACTTCTTCAAGGTTAGGTTTCCGATTATTTTTGTATACCCTAGTTTATAATGAGGATCGTTTGCTGAGCTTATCTTCATCAATTTTTATTTTATTTCAGCGTTAAAGAAAAGCGTTTTGCGCAAATTATAAAAGTTCAATTCAATTGCAACATGTTTAAAAAAAATTGTGATTGTGGTAGAGTTTTATGGAGTTATACAATTATTCAGTGCGACACAAACTGTATTTTGGGCGTACAATATTTTAAAAAAATCAAGATTACACACAGAAATTTATTTATTTATTTATTTAAGAATTAATTACTATAAAACATTGATTAGCTTACAAAAATAACAGGAACCGAATGGCGAAACCTTAACCTATTGCTTATTTGTTTCTGTCACCCAACTGGGACTAGCCCGTTCTAGGGTGGACAGGACTCCAATATTACAATCAAGTTTGCTTGATTGCTTGGTTGCCTACAAATGTCCAAGTTTTAGTAAAAAGCTAATGACACTAAATTGCCCTAAAATGTGGTCTTCAGAATAAAATAAAAAATAATAATAATAAAAAAATATTAAAAATATATAATAAATAAAATGAAATTCCATTATTAAATCGGCAATAAATATAATATAAAATTCGATTAAAAAATATAAATAAAGTTATATGAGAGAAAAGAAAGAAACAGTCATTAATATTTAATATTATGTTTTAAGTAATATAAGATTTAATATAAAAATACCTAGTCTAAAAGTATAATTCATTGTCAAAGTCAAATATTTTTTGGTAGTTAGTTCAATGTTAAAAAATACTAAACATATAAGTTTAAAAATATGTTAATAATTTGTGCACCTAAGTTTTATTATACTATTATTTCTAACATTTGATGTATGGTTAGTCTGTCATGATTCGATAACCATTTCTTTAATTTATTTTTGAATTCCCTAAATGTCAAATTCATTTTTATTTCCATATTGATCAGATTGTAAAATCTCGGCGCAATGAAAGAATAATGTCTTTGACCAAATGATGTTTTCCTTCTGGGTATTATTAAGCTATTTTCTACAACTTGTCTCGTTGGTCGCCGGTTCTGAATTATTCCTAAATTTGAGTTATTGTCCAAAAATAGCCTTAAGAGGGAAGTTTTTAGAAAAAGTTGCCTACAATCAAGAACTTTAGCTTCCTTATACAGTTCATTAGTGGGATGGTCTACGTAGAATAATTTTTAATATAAATTTCTGCGCAATTTGCAATGGCTCTAGCAGGGTTTTACCACATCCACCCCATCCAATTATGCCGTAAGTAATAAGCGATTCACATAAAGCATAATAAACAGTTTTTAGTGTTTTGGAATCCAGAATATTCCTCAGTTCTTTGAAAACATATCCAAGGATTCGCACCTTCATAGCCACGTTATGTATATGAGAATTTATTCAAACAAATAGGATAGAAAACGAATTTACCGCGTGAAATTTGTAGGACCCGACGTTTCGGTGACGTTGCAGCCGCCGTTGTCTAGGGTAGACACCCTAGACAACGGCGGCTGCAACGTCACCGAAACGTCGGGTCCTACAAATTTCACGCGGTAAATTCGTTTTCTATCCTATTTATAATGTCAAACAACCGCGATAGTCTTCGATTTTATATTATTCAAACAATTTAAAAAAACGCAAAATATAATAACACTACAAATCAGGGTGACTTAGGTAATATTTATCTATTATTTATAAATTATAGAAATCTAAATTAAGAATTTAAAATTATATCAGTAAGAAAAGTAAATAAAATCGTTTGTTGCACCCCAAGACTTTCCCGGAAAGTAGCCAAGTACTGATATCATCTGAATATTAATTTCATAAATAAAGTTGATGAACGCCCCTTCTCGGCCGGCGGACGAACCCGGTTGGGTTCCATTGCGCCGCTACAGGCGACGCGGAGCGTTTTTTCTGCTAAGGGCGGTTTGAGACAAGCGCCAACAAATGGCGTTAATGTTAAATTAAAATGTATGCCAGAATTTAAATATTATTAATGTAGGTTGTATATAAATTTTACAACCAACATTCCACAATGTCATTTCGTCCCAACAAAGCATCAGTGTTCTAAATTTAAAGTCTCTAAGCTTAATATTTCGATAGACCGATTTCAACCACAATTTTTTCAACTCTTGCAATGAGCAATTGATGCCTGCATACCAGATTTCAGCTCAATCGGATTAAGCGTTTGGCATATTGTATAGGAATACACTCGCAGACATACACACTGAGAGACTTCAACCTGAAAATGGTTTTAATTGTCTTAGGGGGGGGTGGGGGGTCAATATAAATATTGTCGTCTTCATCTTGATTTTTTTATTGCTTTCACAATACCATCCGCGCCATATTTCTCGGCCCCTCTCTCGCATCCTTAAATCACAAGTATTGTATTTATGGAAAACCAATGCACTGAAACCAAAAGGGGATAGAAATCCTAATATTTCTCTGTTTAAGATGAAACTGAGTTTCTTTTACGGCGTGAGTCTTCCTTTAGTACACAACGACAAGGAGCTAAACTAAACCGAATTTTATCGACATATTTTTTTAATTAAAAAAAATGAATTTCGTTTTTTTCCATTTTTTTGTACGTTAGGAGAATTTTAATTAGAAAAGATTGTTATAGACATAAAAATGAGATTAAAATAAATTACAACCTTTCTTGGTTCCAAATGTGCACATATAAGAAGACACATACTGTGTATTTTTTAAAGTTTTGAATTTCATATTATATTTAATTGGATAATGGGTATCTATTGCTATTAATATAAGGATAAATATAATATTATACTAGTGAAAACACTAACAAAATCATGAATTTTGCGTTAGATTAGCTGAATAATTTCCAAATGTTTTTAAATATTTGATCATATTTTAATCTCAGGGTTTTTTTTATAATAGAATAGAATATCAACTTTAAATAATTTAGGTTTTAAACTTTATGATTAATAAATATAGGTACATTATAGGTTTTTAACTTTATAATTAGGAAAAATATTATTTTATTACAACATCCGTTATAATTACATTATTATTACAAAGAAAACCTTATTACCTTCACATACCATTACCCTAACCATATCTGTATCCCATCCATGATCTTTGTTTTAAATTTTACTTTTTTTATTATTTATGTGCTTGCTTCGCTTCAGCCAAAACTCCTGCAATTCAAAAAAATATATATTTAGACAAACAGATATATATATATACATATAAAATCGATGACTATCGCGGTTGTTTGACATTATAAATAGGATAGAAAACGAATTTACCGCTTGAAATTTGTAGCACCCGACGTTTCGAGCCCGACCCCCCACCACTGTTATAACCTACGCAGTGGCAGCAGCGGTATGCGGCCTACCCGCAAAACAACAGATTGACAGCTCTTCAGTCTACCCTAGACAACGGCGGCTGCAACGTCATCGAAACGTCGGGTGCTACAAATTTTACGCGGTAAATTCGTTTTCTATCTTGTTTATAGATATATATATATATATATATATATATATATATATATATATATATATATATATATATATATATATATATATATATATATATATATATATATATATATATATATATATATATATATATATATATATATATATATATATATATATATATATATATATATATATATATATATATATATATATATATATATATATATATATATATATATATATATATATATATATATATATATATATATATATATATATATATATATATATATATATATATATATATATATATATATATATATATATATATATATATATATATATATATATATATATATATATATATATATATATATATATATATACCAACGAGCCATTTTAATGGCTCGTTGATAACTAACGCAGCCTAATAATGTCATATTTTAAATGTTGGAAACGTTCGAAATTTTGAATTATTTCGTAACGTCATCCTCCATTTATGAAACGGCCTTTGCCGATGTGATCAAAGTATTTTATTTTAGTGTTTTCGCTTTAATTCGCCTCAATTGGAGGAATTTTGTGTATAAAAAGGAAAAGCTCGATTTTTGAGATGTATGTATGATGAGTGATCGTTCGTCGACGGTAAAGGGACCCATAAACTAACATGCACAGTCGAAAGTCGTGAACATCCGTAAGTATATCTCATTCAAACATAAGCATTTCCCAATCCAAGCTGGGATTTCCTTCGCTGCTATTCAAGTAGCTTTTACTAATTTTATTTTACTGCGAATCATCATCCTATGAACGGATTATTTACAAAACCTTATCAAATATATATATATATATATATATATATATATATATATATATATATATATATATATATATATATATATATATATATATATATATATATATATATATATATATATATATATATATATATATATATATATATATATATATATATATATATATATATATATATATATACAGTGGCGGATTTAGGGGGGGGGGGGGCTAAGGGGCTGAAGCCCCCCCCAAAACATAAATAAACAAAACTTTCAGATTTGTTACTGAACTGTATATTAAAAATCTGTTAGTTCAGTCTAATTTAGAAGGTATACCTAATATCTTAATGTAGTTGCACTCCAGGTTTTTACGAATATTCTGGAATTATTGTTATTTACTGATATAGCTATTAGCGGGACCGACCCTCAGCCCCCCCCCCCAAATATAAATCCTGGATCCGCCACTGTATATATATATATATCTATGATTTTTTCGCTTTAATTCGTCTCAATTGGAGGCATTTTGTGTTGCAAAAGGATTAGCTTGATTTTTGAGATATATGGATGAATAGTGATCGTTCGTCGACGGTAAAGGGACCCATAAACTTACATTGCACAGTCGAAAGTCCTGCACATCCGTAAGTATATCTCATTCAAATATTAGCATTTCCCGATACAAACTGGGATTTCCTTCGCTGCTTTTTAAGTAGCGTTTACTAATTTTATTTTAAATAAAAACATCACCTATAAACGGA
Organism: Micropterix aruncella; assembly: GCA_944548615.1. NCBI lineage: Eukaryota > Metazoa > Arthropoda > Insecta > Lepidoptera > Micropterigidae > Micropterix > Micropterix aruncella. The sequence goes on along the minus strand of OX155953.1, from coordinate 23,998,554 downwards.
TTTCTTTACAAACCTTATCAAATATATATATATATATATATATATATATATATATATATATATATATATATATATATATATATATATATATATATATATATATATATATATATATATATATATATATATATATATATATATATATATATATATATATATATATATATATATATATATATATATATATATATATATATATATAAGAATTCGTTTAAAGGATGACACTTTGATGAAAAAATAAAATAATAAAAGCCACTTACATAGCTGGAAGGTTTTCCCGGACTGGATTAAGAAATGCTTATTTTAAATGAGATGTATTCCTGGATGAGCACCACTTTCGACAGTGCAATGTAGGTTTAATGGGATCCCTTTATCGCTAGCGACCGATCGCCCTTCATCCACATCTCATAAACAAAGCGTATCCTTTTGCAAACCAAAATAAAATGTCTTTATTAAAGACAAATTAATGCAAAAACAATGAAAAAAATCACAATGAATCGTTCCATGCGGAATGACAAACCGAAAGTTCGATTTGAAATTCGAATATATCCACTCTTTAAAAGGACGATATACCATTGCTGGGCTCGCTATCAGCCAGCCATTAAATGAAAATAAAAATAAAATACTTCATTTGCTCGTTTCCATGAAATAAGATACAAAAAGGTAATTTCTGGTCGAGAAGTTTATACTTAAGGCTATATGATATTTACAAGAGTTCAAAACATAAGATAAAATTGTATAATATTGTTAATATTTGATTGGTTTTTTGTAAAATTTCTTTTTTTAAGAATTCGTTTAAAGGATGACATTTTGATGAAAAAATAAAAATAATAAAAGCCACTTACATAGCTGAAAGGTTTTCCCGGATTGGATTGGGAAATGCTTATTTTAAATGAGATGTATTCCTGGATGAGCACCACTTTCGACAGTGCAATGTAGGTTTAATGGGATCCCTTTATCGCTAGCGAACGATCGCCCTTCATCCACATCTCATAAACAAAGCGTATCCTTTTGCAAACCAAAATAAAATGTCTTTATTAAAGACAAATTGAAGCAAAAACAATGAAAAAAATCACAATGAATCGTCTCATGCGGAATGACATACCGAAAGTTCGATTTGAAATTCGAATATATCCACTCTTTAAAAGGACGATATACCATTGCTGGGCTCGCTATCAGCCAGCCATTAAATGAAAATTAAAATAAAATACTTCATTTGCTCGTTGCCATGAAATAAGATATAAATCGTAATTTCTGGTCGAGAAGTTTATACTTAAGGCTATATGATATTTACAAGAGTTCAAAACATAAGATAAAATTGTATAATATTGTTAATATTTGATTGGTTTTTTGTAAAATTTCTTTTTTAAAATATTTATATATATATATATATATATATATATATATATATATATATATATATATATATATATATATATATATATATATATATATATATATATATATATATATATATATATATATATATATATATATATATATATATATATATATATATTAAATTGAGTTAAATACTTACCTTATAACTCAAAAAGGGGATGACTTCCTTTTCAGATTTTGTTTTTTCCAGATTATATAGGGTAGTACTTCCGACGTTGTATCCTTCTCCAATTTTTTGTTCACTATTGCAATAATGTCCGATCAGAGCTTTCCTGCAGCGCTGAAATTTTCATAATAAATAAATATTGGAAAATTCTATTCAATTTATTTGAATAGAACGCAAAATTCTATTCAAAAATACACTTGAAAATTTGTTTTTTTTGTCAAATCCACTGGTTATCAAACTTATTTCGCCCACCGTCCACTTCGAGCAATAAAACAAATCTAGCAACACAAAAATATATACTTACTATTTGTTACGCATCTTATTTTTATACGTGCCATATTATATGGATAGAACAGATGGAATTTGACCTATATTCTATTTCTGAGTTCAAAGTATTATAGAATGTTTTAATGAGATTAATTAAAACGCATAAATAATTAGATTTAGTTTTTATTTTAATAATAAAATTAGCTTTTAATTTAAAAGTTAACTAATGTGAAGGATGAATCTCGTGCAAATGCACCAGATTAGTCTGATAATAACTGATAATAACTAACTCGTTAAAATTAACGAGTTAGTTATTATCAGACTCTAATTCTACTTAAAACAGCCGTAAGTCTGGATTAAATATTTTTTTCGTAAAATTAAAGTTGGTTCCTAAGTCCCTCAAAGTACAGTTTCGACCTGTACTTGTACCGTGCAGCGCCCAGTCAATTCTTTAATTAAATGGTATGTAAAATAATTACAATTTAAAGAATATTTGTTTGCAAATTAGGAGTTTTTTATATTAATTTAGGATGTACGCAGTATTGTAGACGGTAACAAACTATTTTGATAATTATCTATAATTATGAAAAAGGTACCTACGTCAGATTTATTTTCCCAGGAACCGTGGATCACATGCGGATGTAATAAAACCGTGTCGCCTACGTCCATTATTAAACTGACTCTTTTCTGCTCTGCTGCGAATTCGGCAATGTTGTTGACAACCATAAATCCGGCATTGGCCTAAAATGATAAAAAAACTACTAATACCTATATATTAGCATGGAGTACAGGATAGGCAAAAAAAAATATGATAGTATAGAATGGACAATAAGTGAAATTTTATTATTGTTTATTACGGATGTTACAAAAAAAATATTTACTAAAGATCATACAGCTTATATTTGAAGGCATTCATCGACAAAGGAATAAGGTAATAATAACCAACAAATTCATTGATTTTGTCAACGGAAATTCAGGCAAATCAATCTATTATAGAATACTATTATTCGTCTTTATTACCTTGCAGATTTTGTATATTTTGCCTATAAAATATATATATATATATATATATATATATATATATATATATATATATATATATATATATATATATATATATATATATATATATATATATATATATATATATATATATATATATATATATATATATATATATATATATATATATATATATATATATATATATATATATATATATATATATATATATATATATATATATATATATATATATATATATATATATATATATATATATATATATATATATATATATATATATATATATATATATATATATATATATATATATATATATATATATATATATATATATATATATATATATATATATATATATATATATATATATATATATATATATATATATATATATATATATATATATATATATATATATATATATATATATATATATATATATATATATATATATATATATATATATATATATATATATATATATATATATATATATATATATATATATATATATATATATATATATATATATATATATATATATATATATATATATATATATATATATATATATATATATATATATATATATATATATATATATATATATTGGTTCTCTCTAAGATATGCGTTGAGACTTTATTATAAGGTCTGATATGCGTTGACACCTTATGATAACAGAGATATACTATAAGCATGTGATATATTATTGCCCTCTTTACTCTTCGCCAATTAAATACAAGCAAATAATTATGTTCTCACTGTTTTTTTAGGCTATAGTTTTCTTAAAAGATTAAAACATTAACATGGATGCACAACAAAAAAAAACAAAAAAAATAACTTACGTTTACATCAATGGAATGATCCAATAAGGTAAGTCTATGGGATCCTGGTATCACATAAAGACATCCATTTTCAATGTCCGCTTTTTCCATAGCGGTCCAAGCTGCCACTGCACAGTTTGCGTCTTCAATGGGATTGAACACAAAATCCTAAATTTGTTAAATAAATTAAAATTATGAATCCTACTTAAAAGTCCCAGTCCAACTGATTATGTCAATCCGTGATATTTTCAATATAGCGACATTCACATTGCGTCTGTTTAATTCATAATAATATTTGTTGTGTTTGTTCAAGTTTGCAACTACTTTTACAACGACGTTAACAAAGACGAATTAAAAATATCTATGAATTCAAGAATAATTTCACCTGATGTGGCCCATGAAGTAGCGAACCAGGGGGTTTGTTAATAAGATTTGTCGCCAACAAATATAAATCAGGTCCGACGTCGCCAACAAATATAAATCAGGTCCGACGACGGCTTGAATTGCTTCCAACAATTTCGGGTACTCAAAATAAGTGTTGAATACGTCGTCATTTGCCAAGTGTGTCACCTGTAAAGAGAGTCTATTTGCACCTTTGCGAAAAATATTGTCAGTTTAGTCTCACGTAATAAAAACGCATTATTTTTATGAACCTTGTGAATAATATTTTGACCTGTTCTACCACTTTTTAGAAGGGATCTTTCACGCATGACCAGGGGAGGGGGTGGAGCTCGACCTTCGCAGATGTCGTCAAAATGTTTGCTACAAAACGAAAATACGAGAATATAGTTCTTAAAAAGTACCTACATGGAAAAGATTGATAGTTCTTACCTGCAATCCTCAATAATATTCAATGGTATTAGCTTCCTGAGAATAACGTATCCGTTGCTTTCATAGAATTCTCTCTCGGCCTGGCTCAATATTCCGTATGAGCGGGTGTATCGAAAATGGTTGAGATTTTTGTTTGATTCTCCCATATTTTAACGATAGCGCTGACACCTCCTTTGATTTCAAACGTTTCATATGGACTAAAGGTCTAAATCGGCTAAAAATAGACAACAGATTCAGTCGTAAACATTTCGGTGACCGGTTTCCATCCACAATAATGATAACATATTACGCATTTTTTTAATAATTCCACATGCGATGTTTACTTCATTTATAGCATTATTAAATGAAACAATGGTTTCAAAACCAGGTTGAAGGCTTTAAACATTCCTGTAAATGTCGCTCACGTTGTTTCCGAATCTCGGATCCAATGTTGTCGGAGTCCCAGGTTAAAAAATAATCAATATTATCACCGCTATTCGTTATTGCTGTTTATAACCGCCGTGCACGTCTAGATGGTCCGTTGAAATTTAACGCTCCTAATGAAGATGATGGGTCTACTCGCCGCTTAGGAGTTTGTGAAGAAACATTAGGCTTTCGCACTATCTGCCCAACCCTCAACCGGTTTTATAGGTTACCATCCGTGTATATCTCCTCTGCAATGTCTATATTGCTTCCGATTGAAGCGCATAGTATGAATTCCAAATTATGGAACCAAACCCCAGTTGGCTGCGTACTAAACGATTTAATGTTTTTCAACGGTTTAGTAACCCTATATGTAAAACCAGTAATCTCTCGCTCTTGCTTATTACATTATCAATATGCTCTCTAAAAGTCAGTCGCTCGTCGAGAAGTAATCCTCGATCTTTTACCCTTTATTTCGATTTAGGATAGTGTTTATTGAACTTGCTTATTCTCGCAAAACGCCTAAATTGACATTTGTCAACAATCAATTCTATTTTCTTTTCTTCATACCTCTTTTTCAATTCGCTTAGATTGCTTTGTAGTGCATTGTTTTCCTCCATTGTCAATATTTCTTTAGATATTTTTAGATGATTTACATGCATTAGGCGTAGACTTCTAGACATATTATCAATGAAAATTAGTAATAAGAGTGGTTAGAGATTGTATCCCTGCAGAACACCAGACTTATCTAATTCAGGGCTCGATATATATCTTTTGACACAATCAAGTTGTGTTCTATTTGATATATACGACTTCAAACATCTAAATAAGTTATAATTTATACCATTACTTACAAGTTTCATAAGTATTAAGAGATTAATAACATTAGTTATAATGCGGTTTATAAACCGTAAAATATTTTTATTGAACATTTATCTACCTACATACTTTAGGTACTATCGATGCGAAGAAATTCAAGATATATATTATCTAAAAGATATAAAGGTCTTATCGGGTATTTTCTTCTGATATGGACAGTTCGTGAATGTTTGCGAATGGAATCGCACATCGAAACACCCACATGACATCCGTTGTGACATCATCGACGAATGAGTAACCATAATAATCGACGCTGTCTCGCATAGATGTGTATATGTATCGAAAATGGCAACGAATTTGGACGCCAGTGACAACGTTATTCAGTTCGAAGGAGTAGAACAAGCTGCAGAGATTAGTGACAGTAAAACCGATAAATGCTCACGGTGGCTTGATTCAAACAAATGGGAAACCGAGACTGAAACAACCGAAAGCGACACAGTATCGACCTGTGACAGTGCATCGATCGTAGATAATGTTGTAGATCAGTTGGCGCTAGAAAACGTTTCGGCTATTGCTAAAAGCTCGACTTACGGTGATATAGAAGTGATACAATCTAAAAGAGTGCATATTGGAAATAAAACATACATAACCGTGTACACAACGCCAAATACCACGAAAAAAGAAAAATCTGAGTGTGTCAGAGAAATTGACGAGAATCTTTCGGATACCGTATTCATTGGAAAAGACAACGGTAGGTGTAAACTTATATCGTAGTTCGTTCATAAATCAACCACTTTAAGTTGATATTTTATCAACCTCAGTTACTCCCTCTAGTATTCGGTTCATTGCATTACTTTATGCACTTGCCACCTTTAAGGAGTCATTGAAAAAGCAATTATTTTTACAATAAATATAAACGACAAATTCTAAAATTTTCTTTTCCCTTACCTTTCCTTACCTTATTTTGGCAGTTTATTTATTTATTTATATATTAATATATGTACACATATATGTAAATATATCATATTGGAATATTTATTAATTTATTTACTTTTGGCTTTAGATACGTATAAAATGAATAATATTCCTTATAATTTAAAGTCTTAGTTAAATTTTATCATATCTTATATCACTTCGATTTTGCCTACTCTTCTTGTCACATCAAAATGTGTATCAACTGGAAGATATTGTCTAACTCAGCGGTTCCCAATTTCTCAGATACCTTAGTAAGTCGCTTACGTTTGACGGAATCCTTAACTGAAGTCGAGGAAGGTGGGGGGGGGGGGGGGGGAGTTGAGGGACTTTAAGTGCCCCCCTCCTCTATAGCGCAGCATGCATTTTTAAAAATATCATCTATTAAGGGCTATTATATCGAAATTAGTTGACTGTCATGGCTGTTGACTGGCATAATACAAAATTCAATCCATGTCAAATCTTCTAATTAATTAATTCGATAAGAATAGTCTAAAATAAAACTCGTCTATTGTTTAAAATAACATATTAGAAAATTTAATATTTGTATCACTGGCTCAATATTTGATGCATGTGCAAATAAACTTTTCGCGGCAATTATCAACAAAACAATGAGCCAATTTAGAATCATGAAGTTGCTTCAATATTCTGCCTTTATATTCGGCTGTTGTCGGACGTTTAACTCTTAATCCGGGGAAATATCCAGTCTACTTTCAAATATGTTTTTTTCGCATTAAAACACTATACTTAAAACGGTATAGCTTTCCAGCTACTGAAGGGTATTCATCTCTTAGTTCAATGCAAGACAACGAAAGTTTTTTTTTTACTAAACACATCTAGAGAAAATTTGCGAAACCCTTATAGAGATCTCGTGGAACCCAGTTCCGGAAACGCTGTTTTAACTATCAGTAGACCTTTGTACGCTAAATATTTTGATTTCACTTAGACCTTAGGTAAGTTTAATTGTCTTCTTCGACCAGACAGAAGCTTCATATCTTGTTTCTTTTAGTTGCCCTTTAGTCATCGTTTTTTTCATAGTCGAATGCAGACTTTATTTTTATGTCGAGGATCTGATTTGAATGAAAATTTGTACTTGAAAGGTATGATTTATTTTAAGATCATTCGACGTTAACTTCCATGCTCCTGTGAAGAAGGATATCTATCTGCCGGATCCAGACGGTATGTAGTTTCTGTGGCACACAGGATATTTGAGGTTGATTTTGGGTGATTACTTTTGTATTATTTCCGCGTACAATAAGGCATATTTTAGAGATAATATGTCACCGAGAACAGAATGCATACATTACATCACATTTACGTCATGTCCAATTAGCGGCTAAAAACCGCTCTTGGACGTATCGAAATATTTGTGTTAGGTAGTAAGTCTCATTACTACTTTAATCTTAACATACATGTGTTATCAAGAATTTAGCTATTAGATTGAAAAAGGTGTCATTTAAACCCCTATTTGTCCACTTTTGGTCAAATTGACTCATTCATCGATTAGAATCGACTCACCCTCGCTGCTTAGGAGACAATATATCTATATAGTCTCCAGATTTCTTCTGCAATTAGTCAGAGTGCACAACCGATTGGCGACACCGAACGGTGCGCAAACCGCAAAGTAGCGCCGGGATGCAATCCCTTTAGAAGAAACCGGTCCACCAGCTTGTGAGGCCTGAGACGCGGGAGTCTTACATGGGGTGGCCTTCCGCACGAGGAGGCATCTGAATAGCAGCTGAATCGTGAGTTAAGCCGAACTGAGAACAAAATGAATCTTGTAGCTTGTACGAAACCGTTCGCTACCAAAACCATTCCAAATATAGGGGTGATTCATTTAGAATTAGCGGTTTCGCCAAGACCGCATCATCATTTTTAATTCGTCTCGTTTTGGCCGCTGGCACTAGCTTTTATTTTAAAAGAAGTCGTTTTTTTGAAACTCTGTTTTATTTACAGTTTCGATCAATCATATTCCTAGAGTGTTATCAATAGTACCAAGGCGAAGATGGCTGGCACAAGAAGCTATAGAATTTCAAGAATTCGCCTCAACGCCGGATATGGTTGTTATTTGTAAGTTACTCATATATTTATTATGGGACATTATCTTATGAGAATTTATCGAATAAAATCACAAAAAAAAAACAAAACTTCTAAAAAGTTAGCAAAATATATTTTTATAAAGTTCATACAGCAACTGAGTCTACTTCTAATGGAGCAGAAAACATAGCACTGGTGAGAGATATTCAAATGGTTCATATTGAAGCAAAGAAATGGCACGATATCTCCTACAATTTCCTGATTGGTGAAGATGGAAGAGTCTATGAAGGAAGAGGGTGGACGAGGATAGGCGGTCATAGTCCTGGCTACAAGACTAGAGCTATTGGAGTAGCCTTTATTGGGTGAGCAAAAGTATAGATTATTTTAGTATATGAAGTCAATAAACACAGCAATAACTCTTCGGGAAAAAATACACGAATATTGAAACCGCAGACAGTGTCATGCTTGATAAGAAGAAAAAAGCGACGAGATCGTACTCCATAATGCGATTTTCCTCATATTCTATTATCCCAATAATGCCTTGTGTGTAATCGAAATTTGCCAGAATGTATATTGTAGGTTTGTATATGAACTTCTAGCGCTGATAAAATCTGAACTTATTTTCGTAACATCGTAAGTATATTGTGATTACTTTCCCGGCCCACTAACGGGATAGGAGGGAAAATATTGTGAACACAATTTTTTTTTTACGATGAAGACGGAAATATACATTTTTAGCACCCTGAGACAATTAAGACCATTTCCAGATGGACATCTGAATGTGATGTGTGTCTGTGTGTATTCCTCCACGATAGCGCCGAAACGCTTAATCCGTTTGTGCCGGAATTCGGCATGCAAGCTTCATTTGGTCATGGCAAAGTTCAAAAGGTTTGTGGTTGTAATCGGTCCACCAGGGGGCGCGCTAATCACATTACAATCTCGAAATATTGAACTTCGGGACTTGGAATTTGGTACACACATTTCTCTCTCTCTCTCTCTCTCTCTTAGATGGAATGAGTCCATGGTTATTTGCCGTGACAGTCTTAGGATGACACAACAGTTTTTAAAAAAAATTAAGGTCTGACATGTTTTGCTGGGGCCTCGCGTCTTCGGCTAGATGTGAGTATTTTTTAATAGCGTTGCAGGCAGTTTTATTTTCGAAAATGAACTGTTTCTGGACAAATGTGGCTGGCCCTTCGCTGCTGAGGGGAAATGTTTCCATAACATACGCACATTTAAAAATTAAATAAACTACTGTAGCTGGGGTCTCTCCGCGGTCGCTGGGTTCTCTAGTACCTAGTTACGTCACTGAGGCAATGCTCCAAGGATTTGCAGGAATAAAGTCTGGAGATCATGTCGCATACGAAAAATATAGACTTTGCAGTCGCTGTTCAAAATGATAGGTGGGGAAGGAACCTCGGGATAATAGTTGGGAGAAAACGAGTTTCGTAATTTATGGATGGTACCTAAGTAAACATCAGAATTTCGACGCATTCGATTGATTTTTGTAGTCAATTACGAAATAATGATATGTATATATTCAATAATATGTAAATTATTATTTTAAACAAATAATGGCAAAGATGTAAGGTAATTAATGACTGGCCCTAAGGGCCTATTAGCACCCGCAGAAGAAGATGATAAGAACGTAAGGTTGTCTGTCTCGTTGTGACAATTTTGTTTATATTTTGCCCGACTGCGACTTTGGTTGATGCTGGGATAAACTTTTAGGTTATCCTCAGACGTTTAGTCTAAATTATAAATGTGGTGGTTCAGAATGTTTTTGTTCATTCCCAGTTTTTGTATATTTCAGGGTATCGCATTATATATTAGCGAGAGGTTGTAGTTTTTTTCCTTCGAAATTTTTGGCGTTGTTGAATTGGTAATAACGGAGATATCTTCATTCCTGACTTTATCGACTTATTGGTAATTATATTAATTTCCTTGGACATAGTGGATATAATATATATTGTTATTGTCAAGGGCCGAAAATCCGGTAAATCTAGGTTTGAGTGGAGGAGGCCTTAGTCAATCCTCTGGATTCAACAGGCCTTGCTAACTAAACTATCCTAGAATTGATTAGTCAAACCTAATATTAACGGCGATTCGGCCTTTAAATATAATATTTTCACTTAAGTTTCTTTCCTATCAGAGGTTTGTCATTATCATCTTGGTGTTGTTGCCTTTATTCTATATTAGGTTTACCATATTTTTTTTCAAGGGGAACCAGTCGAATACTGTTTTTCACTTTGAATCTTATGACGAATGTGATGATACCTACAATTTTCGGTGTTTTGCTGTTTGGTAATTTACGTCACGTCAGAATATATTCATCCTAATGTGTTTCAACCATATAATTAAAAACTTGATGTTGACTTCAAAATTAATGAGGACAGTGTACAGAGTGCGCGATAGTATAAGATCTCGATGTGCTATTGGATCAGAGACCATCATTCGACAAATAAATACATGTGTTTACTATACTATGAAGGCTTACCGAATGTTAGCAATCTTCATGGGCGTATGTAAGACACTGTACGGTGTACTTTATTTTGCGTACAACTATAGTATTACTGAATTTGCTTCATCTGCATGGTGCCCTCAGTACGACGATTATAAGAAAGCTATAGCAGAAATTCAGAAAATCTTTATGACGTTCTTATAGGTACTTTTTCGCAATTACTTCACTTTCATTATACTAAAATTTTAATTTATAATTGAATGCTATGATTGCTTTCATTGGTTAAATAATGAGTATTTATAATCCATCAGTCCTTCATAAAAAAAACATTCATTATCAATATTATTACAGATGACCAAATAAAACATCTATTAGTTTCGCCAGACAATGCTATCAGCACCTCCTGCATGTCGGCGGTGCAGAAAAGTCGCCAAAACGTACTATGGTATTAAGCAATTTAATACGCTATGTAAGCAATGGCAATACAAAACAAAAACGAAATAAAAATAGGTATATCTCTCGTACGCGCATCGCAATCAAAGTATTGAAATTGGCGAAATTTTGCTGTTTTTCGTCGATCCTTTGTTATTAATAAACTCACTACCATCGAAACTTTTTAGTTTCTATTGTAAAGTATGGGGCATGTGGAATACGAAACAAAATTAGAACTCGCCATTTAAAACTATTCATTGTTCGCGCAAAAACTCAAAGGACACTTTTTTTTGTAAAAAGAAGGTAGACGTGATATTAGCGAGTAATAAATAAAGCTTGGTCGAACAATCGAAGAAGGATAATTGGCACAAAAGAGCATCGATATTAACCGTGTCAAAGGTCTTCCAAAGTCGAAGTAGGCCACATCTACCTATTAGCCCTCTGGCGCACTAGGGGTTTATTATCACAGTCCGATAGCAGAGAGGGATTCATAACAGTCGAACAACCAGGCTGTAATCTATGTTATGTTTAAAAGAGCCTGCCCTTGGAGATCCGGTTATAAATGTTATGGTGAAGAATAATTTCGAAACAGCTGATGATATTGACTTGGCCTATAATTCTCTGGTATCAGATTTTTTGTATACCTTTCGGGCTGTCATATCTACTACACGTTTACAATTAATTACCTAGCTACAACGATATCCTACTACTATTATAAACGCGAAAGTTTGTAAGAATGTATGTATGGATGTTTCTTGCTCTTTCACGCAAAAACTATTTGATGGATATTGATTAAACTTTACAATAATATAGCTTACACACCAGAATAACACATAGGCTATCATTTATAAGGATATATAGTTTTCTATCATCATTATTACAATTTCCATCACCACGCGGGTGAAACCGCGGAGCGCAACTAGTTCTTAAATAAACTTGGTAAATTCAAAAATTATTCACACATACATTGAGGGCGTTTTCTCTAAATGATCTTTTTTTTAACGGGATGTACATTTTCCTTCGTAAAACGTTTCCTAAGAATTACGTTTATATTAAACAAATTATTTCAGTTCTTAAGTTAGGTTAGGAATCAATAAATCTAAAAGCATACTGATAAGAATGAACACAAATCTTCTTTAATATCGTATTCATAAAAGTGTGCGTTTTTACCAAAAAACAACACATTTGCAGTAAATATATGCCTTTGCTAAATCCTCTAAATCTTCTTCTTCCGTGTATTACAGCGTTATATTATTCTCTGTGTAATAAGTATTTAGAAAACCTCGAAGAATCATTAGTAAAAAAGATTGAAGATGAAATTAAAATTACACTACTAGTTTAAAATAGTCAAAAGTATTATAATATAATAATTATCTAAAAAAATATTAGTAAAATTATTTCAATACGTGTAAAATTTGCAACCTTTTATATTGTTCGGCTGTTTTATGTTACTGTAATTTGTTATATGTTATATGTATCTGTGTGTGGTATATGTTACTGTTACTGTAATCTGAGGCGGATGAGCTTGGTGGTGGTGGAATAGCATAAATTGGTTAGCGTACATGAATTAGCTGCTAGTGGAAAGTTTACTCGTATGTTGAGAAATTAATAATCTAATAAATCGTTCGAAATAATTATATTAAATTTATGTATAATGTAAAAAATAAATAAATTGAATAAATAGATGAATAATAACAATAAATCTAATAAATAGATGTATAATAATAATAAATCTATAAAATCGAAGACTATCGCGGTTGTTTGACATTATAAATAAGATAGAAAACGATTTTACCGCGTGAAATTTGTAGCACCCGACGTTTCGGTGATGTTGCAGCCGCCGTTGTCTAAGGTAGACTGAAGAGCTGTCAATCCGTTATTTTGCGGGTAGGCCGCATACCGCTGCCGCCACTGCGTAGGTTATAACGGTGGTGGGGGGCCGGGCTCGGAGCGCGCGAACTTTGAAAAGAGCACGGCCCCCCACCAGCGTTATAACCTACGCAGTGGCGGCAGCGGTATGCGGCCTACCCGCACAACAACGGATTGACAACTCTTCAGTCTACCCTAGACAACGACGGCTGCAACGTCACCGAAACGTCGGGCTCTACAAATTTCACGCGGTAAATTCGTTTTCTATCCTATTTATTATAATAAATCTAATAATAGAATCTAATAAATGTATGTATTTGGTTTCAGGTGTTACGCTACTAGAGAACCTCCTGAACGAAGTGTCAATGCATACCATAACCTCGTTAGCCAGGGTGTGGAGATGGGTTACCTAGATCCTTTGTATAGTCTGCTGGTGCAAAGTCAATGCTCGCCGATTGAGACCCCAGCAGATGCTCTATTCACCCTGGCACAGTCATGGCCTCGTTGGACCAAAGAACTTCCAAGTCCAAGACGACATTGAATAACCTAATAGTCGAAAAGGCAGGAAAACAGCTATAAAATACCATCACCTGATAATTCTTATCTGCTATCGATTATTCGCAAAACAAATAAACGACTACCATAAAACTTGTTTAACTTCAGTGAAGGGAGGTTTTATTCGATAAATTCTTATCATACATAATTTGGTTCCTTTTATGAAATCGAAGATTATCGCGGTTGTTTAATCTTATAAATAAGAGAAAACGAATTTACCGTGTGAAGTTTATAACGCCAGATGTTTCGGCGATGTTGCAACCGGCTTTGTCCAAGGTAGACTAAAGTGCTGCATAGTGTACTCGAGGCTAATCTGCGATGTAACAGCAGCAGTTTGCGGCCTATCCACAGATGACGGTTGGCAGCACTTTAGAGCGCCCATAGACGGGAATCGAGCAAGACGTAGCTCGTAGCCGACAGATTTAAGCTGTCGCTGTTGGGCGATCTGCAGTTTTAATACAAAATTCTAGTTCGCAATACACGGACCGCTCGAGCAGTTCGCTTGCGGTCGCAAACAAAAAATGCGGTCGGCGTGCAACTAGAGCTGTCAGCTACAACGGGCGAACCCCGTCACCTCTTTTAACGATATTAGATCGTTCTGTCTCCCGTGAGGTGAGCGCAGACTTGGGACGAAAAACAATCCATTGTCTAGTTACGCCACCTTACCCGTCAGAGGCCAACGCCTTACGGCGAGGCACCGGGAAAGGTAAACAGCGGACAGCCTCGCCCCCTGACTACCAGTTTGGAAGGATATCTACGTCTGGAAATAACCTTTAGGATACTTCCTGCCTCCCGACTGGTTACAGGATCGAGGTCGCTTGCGCGGTCCTCTTACTTATGAAGCGGTGATACGGTGTCTACCGAATCTTTCGCGACCCCGGCATCCTTTGCCCGGATTATTTAACCCGGGATCGGGTGGCCGATTGGTCGTTTCAAAAGCAGTTGACGTAGGGTTAACAACAATCCCTGCTCTATAGAAAACATTACTGTTTTTAGACTCCCCCGGTTGTTAGTCGGAATGCACAATCGATTAGTAGATAACGGATAACGGCCGTAGAAACATCGCCGAAACGTCGGGTGTTACAAACTTAACGCAGTAAAACCGTTTGTATCTTATTTATAATTTCTTCTATTTTAATATTAATTCTTTATTTTGGTTCAAGCTCATACCGCATCGGAATCATCTTTAAAAATTGAAGATAATATATCAATGGTTAAAGACATCCAGATATTTCATATGCTTTCACGCAAATGGTCGGATATATCCTACAATTTTCTCATCGGAGAAGACGGATATGTGTACGAAGGGAGAGGATGGCACAGAGTTGGAGCTCACACACTAGGATACAATATTAGATCTATTGGAGTGGCGTTCATTGGGTAAGAATACATGAAGGGTTACTAAGATGATATATTTTATTTATGTATTTTTTATTAACTTATATATTTATATATTTTTATTTATATACTTATACTTTATATATTTATATAAAGGGCAATGAGCAAAAATGTATGGGTGCTGGACCGATCTTCCAAGCTTTTCCATAACAAATAAGTATTTACCATCATCTATTTATGTAGAGAATGTATGACTTTTACTACTCACCTCATTTATGAGCCGTTTCGGAGTTTTGAAGTTCGAAATCTTTTTATATGCCTAATTACACGATAACCCAACGTTACTTTGTTGTCAATTATTTATTAAAATATATTGTTTGCAGTGAAGATCCATAAAAGGCATAGACCGAGGGAGTATGAAGGTTTAGTAATTAGCTGCATAATATGCTCTATCCTTGTCTAGTCGCGCATGCGCGTTTATCATTCTATTGATTATAATACGAGAGCGGTGTAAAAAGTAAGTTTCCCTATATTTTTTTAAAACTACAAGGAATTTTATAAAACAAAATCTATGTTTGTGTTTAGTAATCCAAAATTACTTCTCAATATCTATACACTTCATACACCCTATCCATTTTTATACACTTTTATAGAGATGCGAAAAATGCGAAAATACGCACCTGAAAAAGTCTCACTAAAATTTCTTCGCAGATGAGATTAGGGGCCGATTTTTCAATCGTCAGATAAACTGTCTAATAAGTATCCAAGGAATTATTTTATCTGTTGATTTATTCATCGAATAACATTGGCGAGTTTTTCAATCATCAAATAACTGTCAAATAGTTATTGGAAGATTTTTCGCTATGTTGGCAGCACTAACTTCAGACAATACACGAAAAGCGAGACAGAATGATTGAACCACTCTATATGCTAGAGCGAGAAGCTTTTAAAAAATATATATTTAACATTTGCTTTCAACATAATCTCGAATTGCGGGCTTTGTCTGTTTGTCGTGTGCATCTTTCATGAATTTGCGAGTTTGTCGTTTAAAAATGGAAAGTTTAATAATAAAACGAGATAGGTCTGTTAGTTTCACGACAAGTAATTGCATCATAGGTGGTTTGATGCATCATCATAAGCATGAACTAATCTTTATGTATTGTGTTTAATTTGGTCTTCAATCAATGTCAGCAGATACTGGACAGTTTCTTTTTGTAGTCTGAATCTTCGCTTAAATTCCACATCAGCCCATTCTACAAAATTATCCGGTCTGTTTCTCACTAGGTAGGTACTCTTTGTTTTCTCAGAACCGGATTTAAGTAATTATAATTTCTGCTTCTTCTTCAATAGCAACGTCATCTAACACAGCGAATAAATCCATTTCTCAACCCAATAGATCACCAGAAATTATCACAAACTAACCTCTCACTGTCAAAATCAGTTTGACGGATCAATTTATTGGACGAATAACTCGTTATCTGAACCTCGGAGCAGCGGATAACTTTATTCAGCGAATAGTATTTTTATTCCTTTGATAACTGTTAACTGACTATTGAAAAAATAAATTTTGTACTATCTAATGAATAAGTCCTATCCGACTGTTTATCTGACGATTGAAAAATCGGCCCTCAATACAACAAATGAAGCCTACTTTCATATTGGTCAGTTATATTGCCCATCTGTGGCTGCAAGTCTTAAAACAAAATACACTACTCGGAAACTTCTCAAAAAATCCTTCTTTCAGAGAACTTTCTCAGAATGAGCTGATTGATGGGTATACTCACTTTCATCGCCTAATGCTTCAATCAGTAAATAGGAATGAAGATGCTAATGTTAAGAACATATTCTGGGGTACTAAATGCTGCTTTTCAACCTTTGCTGAAGCAGCGTTACAGAGTTAGTTACTTCTACGCTGTTAGTTGAACAACGTAGAAGAAGGACGCTTCTTTATAAAATATAATGTCGCCGTTAGGGACAGAACGATTATAAATGGTCAAATATTGGAAGTACAACAATGTTAGCTTTTATTTTAATTATTATCCTACTACTATTATAAACCGAAAGTTTGTAAGAATGTATGTATGGATGTTTGTTACTCTTTCACGCAAAAACTACTGAATGGATTTTGATGAAACTTTACAATAATATAGCTTACATATCAGAATAACACATAGGTAATCCTACTAATATTATAAACGCGAAAGTTTGTATGTATGTATGGATGTTTGTTACTCTTTCACGCAAACACTACTGAATGGATTTTGATGAAACTTTACAGTAATATAGCTTACATATCAGAATAACACATAGGCAATCCTACTAATATTATAAACGCGAAAGTTTGTATGTATGTATGGATGTTTGTTACTCTTTCACGCAAAAACTACTGAATGGATTTTGATGAAACTTTACAATAATATAGCTTACATATCAGAATAATACATAGGCAATCCTACTAATATTATAAACGCGAAAGTTTGTATGTATGTATGGATGTTTGTTACTCTTTCACGCAAACACTACTGAATGGATTTTGATGAAACTTTACAATAATATAGCTTACATATCAGAATAACACATAGGCAATCCTACTAATATTATAAACGCGAAAGTTTGTATGTATGTATGGATGTTTGTTACTCTTTCACGCAAAAACTACTGAATGGATTTTGATGAAACTTTACAATAATATAGCTTATACATCAGAATAACACATAGGCTATAATTTATAAAGATATATGGTTTCCTATCATCATTATCACAATTTTCCATCACCACGCGGGTGAAACCGCTGGGCGCAGCTAGTAATTTATAAAGATATATAGTTTTCTATCATCGTTATCACAATTTTCCATCACCACGCGGGTGAAACCGCGGGGCACAGCTAGTTAAATATAAATGTTAGGTGTGTTAAAAAATTGTTTTATGTTCAGTATTGCGAATTTTAGCGAAATTTCGATATTTTAATTTTTTTTACTGCGAAATTTTTGCGAAAATTCCGTATCTCTAATCATAATAACAATGCTTCAGGTGCTACATGACGAGTGTTCCAGCCGATCACAGCATTAAAGCCTTCCATGATCTAATATCTTTAGGAGTGAGTGAAGGTCACATTACACCAGAATATCGTCTGCAGGGTCACTGCCAATGCAGAGTTTCTGAAAGTCCTGGAAAGTGCCTATACGATCTCATCAAATACTGGCCCAACTGGTCTGCGGAAGCACCATCATCTTAGATAATAAAAATAATATTACTACGGTCTTTTGCCATATAATTAGTGCGTAACGTTACTGATTTCCACTTTTCAATATCACTAAATATTTTTAAAATAATTTATTTTTAGTGTTTATGATTATTCATTGTATGTTGGCGTGTATGTATTTCAAAAATAATTAATTCACTATATTTATAAGAATACTATCTTATCGCGTGAAATAATAAAATTTTAAAATTTTTGAAAGTATTTCGTTTGTCGTCTTCACGGGGAAAATGGTGGAGGTAAGATCGTTTCTCATTGTTATTATTAAATCAAACAACGATAAAGGTTATGTAGTTCATATTAATTTTGTATATTTATTCACTTTCTTGTCTAATGAATCGCTAAATCTGAATTTTGAGAGATTTTTGAAAAATAACGGAAATAAATATTTTTGTAATATATTAGTGTAGTTTTGCATAATAATTAAAACCCTAAGGTTATAAATCCAAGTTTGGCATCGAAAAAATTGTTAAATTTCCTTATTACAATATAATAAAAGTGATTGATTGATTTAAGTAAGGTGTTTTTCGATATATCCATTCAAATAAGCAACACAAACGCCTGAAAGTAAGCAATGTTTAAAGCTATAGTGTAACTTCAGTTAACCTAACAGTGTAACTTCGTACTAAAAGTACGGGGTGGGGGGGGGGGGTCTAATAATATGGAAAGGGACTGCAATGTAAATACGTCATCATATTAGAATCAATAAACATAAATTTCGCTTGAAAACAAAATAAATAATAAAACTATCATTGACTACCTATATAGAATATTTACATAAACGATGCTACTACTACTTTAAAAAAATACGTTTTTATTTAAATATTTGTTTATCAGTGCCATCTCTATTTGATCTTAGAAATTTATTGCGGGTACAAGTAAATTTCATCGATTTACAACAGGTGGCGGTATTTATTTTATTTTTAAAAATATGTAATAAATTCATTTATTGTTAGTACTTCAAACTATATAAATGACAGCTTCGTGCATAGTGTATTACGACAACATTATATTTCTGTATTTTTATGTAGTCATAAAATAATATTCATATTTTTTATTGATTTGATAAAATCTAAGATATCAATACATACATAAGTACACCTACAGTTCATTGCCCTCTTTAGATATATCGACTAGGTGCGAAACAATAAAACTCGCAGTTGTATGTTACAATTAATTCGTTATCATTGACAATAATTAAAACGTCGTGATTTTTAGGGTGTTTTGAGTAGTAAATTAGTTAACTGCTGGATTTTTCCGCATTTAATGTTAAAAACAACCTCTCTAATTTTAGGCTTTTCGATAAAAGCTAACCTACTATTTCACGTAGACTGCCAATATTAGACTCTTATCATAATCCCTTGCTAATATTTTTATTGTGTCTGTGATGAAGTATGTAGTTCGGTAGGTGCGACATATTACAATCATAAAGGCCGTTGAATCCATTGCGTTCACAAACAAACTGTAATTTTCCTTTATCGTTGGTATCAATCTTTTTTATCGGAGTTTTGAAACAAGCAGACGGATGCAGCCATTCACAGTCTGGATAAGGTGCGAACAATACCTGAGAATGGTTTCGGAAATAAAACCAGGGGCTTCACAACCGAAGGCCATTGACATTGAAAGAAAAATGTTCAAAAGGGAAGATACGGATTTAGCCATCAACCTGTCAGATGGCCCCGATTCGGTCAGTATCTGCAGCGTCTTCACTGACATAACCAATCGTTCGTTGAGTAGAGTCGGCTCCTTCAGTGAAGTCAACGTTAGCCAATCGAAAGATGTGCATTTCGGGCATAAGGTCTTTGCTGCTCCTATCACTCTAGTAAATAATTTAGACCATGATAATGATGAAGACAAAACTGGTAAGCAAATTGATTTTATCCGAATAATTTGTCATTTATTCTCCGATATTAATGTATAATTGGGAGCTATTCTACATTTTTGAGGTTTTAACGTGCTCCGACTATATTCAAGATTCTGATTCTGAAACTGCAATAGGCTCTAGACGGCCTCAGTAAATAAGCGAGATAAAGGCATTCAAAAAGCTTTAAAGACTTAGGTAGGTTAAAGTAGTTTTTTAAAACAATTCATTACCCCGTATATGTTACTTCTTTTACTATTATAAACATCTGCCATATCGAATGGAATATTTTTCCACACTTGGTATGTAAACTTGAAAATGTTATGTCTCGATGTCCTATTAAAATGATCGAATCCAGTTGTGGTTTTTTTTATATTGATAAATGAAAAAAAAACTGAAACTACACTAAATTCCCCTTCTTCCACTGCGAAGTTCATTGTGCGACCATTTTAGCTACCTGAATTTTGCAGACTGCGGCTGAGACAATGATCTCGTACTCTTCCCGTGTCATTAAAGTAAAGTTGCAAGCCAGGATATGCGTCTTCATCCTTGTAGCATTCTACCGTGAATTTGGCCTTAAATAAAGAATTATAGCAATTCATATTTGTCATTTAGTATGTCATTTAGTAGCAAATATCTGTCAAAATAAATTAATAGTTTAAAAAAAAAAAACACTAAAAACACGCTTTTATAAATGCACGTAAAAATCATTCGTATGGAACGGCAAATGTATGAAGTAACCGTAAAAGAAAAGTAAATACTAAATTAACTTGTGAAGATTGGCAGATGGTAACGAATCAATGGCTGTAACGTTCCGTTGTCCTAGAGCGTAGGCAAGTGTTAAGAGAAAGCGTAGGCAAGGCTATTTACAACAAGGTTTCGCCCGGTTCCCTGAGGTGACGCTAGCGACATGATATTATTAACCACCCTCATGCCATTCAGTCCTCGGCACGTTTCTCACCTTGGCTTGGGTATGATCTATAACAACCTACTACCCTATTTACACGTCAATATACATCGTATATAGATATATCAATATTATTCTATTTTTACTCTCCATGTACAGGTCTATATACATTTTATACAGGCACCTATGTCAATATTTACACTATTTACACTCAATATTTACAAGTCAATATATAATAGGTTTGTTATAACTTTGAAACCTGATCGTGTTCAAAGTCCATTACGAGACCTTTCTCTCAAGTGCAAACACGACTATGATACGATATTATATCATGGAATGCCAGTGCCTGTCTTCCGGCTTCATCATCAGACCTTGAAACCCAATCGTGGTCAAAGTTCATTCCAAGACTTTTCTAACAAGTCCAAACACAGCTATGATACGATGTTCCATCATGAAATTCCAGTTCATATCTTCCGACTACATCATCAGATCAGTTCGACAGTACCATATTATTGTATTGTCATCAGAACTACATACAGCTGCCAATTTTCATGACGCTACGATCCTTGGAAGATGGTTAAATTAGTTACCTTAGATTCCATTACATAGTTAGTTACATACAGGTCGACCTAATAATGCGTGTTAATAACCAAGTTTGTAAGTTTCATATTATTTAATATCGTGGCTTTATTTGAACTCTTTTAAGGATAACGTAATGACTCTGGTTTGGTCAACCCATGCTATTTCAAGCGTCTCTTTGTAATCAGGAAAATGTTCTTGGGCCAGTGCTCTTCGTGTTCTACATATCTACTATTAATTTATATAGTCACACCTATCACGATTTATTATTGTTACATTATTAAATACATCGATGACAATGTTAGATGCAGTAAATGCCTACATACTACATAATGTGAAGTATAGGAATGCCTACATACTAAAGTATAATTAAATTGTTTTGTATCCGATCTGGAATCTTTCATACTCTCATATATCACTCTTTATGCTGATAATACAAAAACAAATGCCAGCCCTCTTTCGAGCGATTTCGATCGATTCAAGGCATGGGCCTACGATTAGTTGGTCGAGCTATATGGCTTTAAGGCTAAGAACTAACGGCGCGGTTTTCACCCGCGCCCGCCGCGGTTACGGGTCAACTGTTTTGTTTCATAACTCACGACACCGCAGGTTTGCGCGGCCAAGTAACCGCTGCGGTTGCTGGAACGGCTCGCAAGCTTGGCGGAAGAAAATCGCAAGTCGCCCGGTTTATGGGTCCCACCCGTGAAAACCAATAACAAAATTACGTCAGTTATACCTGCGCGCCTACTGCGTCGCCCGCGAACCGCTCCGTAAGTTCAAGGCTGACCGCGGCCCGCGCGGTTCCACTAGTTGCCCGCAGACGCTGCGGCCGCCGCGATTTAATTGCGTTCGTGGTTAAATCGCGGCACGGAATTTAAATGGCGGTAGGGCCTTTTATTAATGACTCGTAAAATAGCTTTTTGAGCCTTGATTATGGCGTCTTGTTATTACATACAATCAACTGGCTTTCGACTATCGCAACGTAAATATGTAGTTCTTATCAAGTCCCTGGACATAACATCTCTAATAAGCTAAAATGTGTACAGTAATTTTCGTAATATTGTTTAGGTACCGTTTATGTATACTTCCCACCTTAAGTTATAGTCTTTGGTTAAAACTAAATACTGTATTTGATAGATTACACTACATAATTCTTACTGTACGTTTATTTGGTCGAATTGTCATTTACGCAGCTTCTAAAATATTTGTATTTTGCCGTTCGTCGTGTAGTTTGGCCATTTATCAGGAACCACGCTTGCGAATACACATTATAACTTTGGTCTCGCTTCCTTGTTGCGTAAACCGTAAAATATTTCCACCATCGTTATTTAGGCGTCTTCTTCTTCTCGAAGTGCCTCTGCATTACTGGAGGTTGGCCGTTAGCTCTGAATACTTTTGTCGGTCTTGCACCATCCGGAAAAGGTGTTCCGTACTGGTGATCCCGGTCCAGTTTTCCACCCGGTCATTCTTAGCACCCCTGACCCATTAAGGGCCGCCGGGCACTAGGGGCCATGACTATTTTTGAATTTTCCATTTCTTACTACTAGGGATATATAGTGCAGTGGTCTCCAGTTGCCTTCTGCACCAGACATTTTAAGTCTATTTAGGACCTTAGGCCGCTGAGAGAGACCTCTTCAACCGGTTGCCCAGTTGGGAATGGTTATACCGCCATTGACTCGGTCTTTTGCTATATACTTTTGCTTTCCATGATAATTAGACCGATATGCAAACGGCGATCGAATACATTCGGGACGCGTCCTGTGTCAACCGCAGGTTAATCTAGACTGTATAATTGCACTTTATTCACTACACTTAATAATTATAATTAATATTTATTGTTGAGAAATTTTTAAAATATGCTGTCACTACGAATTTATCTTTAAATTAGGCTTGCAGACCACTAAATGACGTCGCAAGAAGGATTGTGTTATGAGCCTATCAAAATATGTTGACCTAGATTCCCAGGAGTAACAATAAATTAATCGCTTACTGCAGATTGCCTTTGATTTAATTTTTATTAGATTTTGATTTTATTTAAATACCATTTTTTTAAAAGATTGCACCTGTACGAAGTTTTGGCGTTTCTCTATTGCTATTTTGACAAACTTTTAATTGTCTATTATTTTTATTTTATTTTATACCCTTCTTTTTTATGTGTTTATGGTTTCAATGATGATTTTGCTCTTGATTTTGTCGCATTTCTTAAAGTCACTCTTGTATTTCCATATTTTAAAGTATCGTATTGTTATGTTGATAATTTAATAATATGATTAATTATGAAATAAATTATAATTCTTTGAAATTATTTAACATTGCAATTTGTAGCAAAAAATAAAATAACGATTAAATTATATTTTTTTTTCAGATGGAACTTGCTGTGATAGACTTTGTCATAGAATTAAAAACGCAACATGGAAAGAAAAGGCTGAATGCATTGGAGCGGTTGTTTTTGTATTGTGCACATCGCTCATCCTAACAATCTTTATAATGGTCTACCTCAAAGACGAAAGAGAACCCGACGGAGATTTTCCAGGTACAATATAAATTATATATATTTTACCGACTTACCAAAAAAACAATATTGAAATTGACTTCTAGAGATTTTAGAAACAACTTTCAAACTATTTTAAATATTGTAAATATCTTACTTGTGCAATAGATTTTTATTTTAATGTTTATTATAGGTAGCGCACAAATTTATATCGAATTAACTAACCTGTTAATGTGTATTATACCTAGTAAAGCGGGGACCGTATCGGAATTCTGGAAAATCTGGGTAAAAGGTTGGATTAACACCAGACATCTTTTGAATTCAAGTAACCGTTAATCTTATAGTATGGTTTTAACAAAGTAGGTTTTTAATACGATACTAAAGTTGTTTTACTAGTAACTGTAAACATTCCTGGGGAATTTTGTTGTACAAATTTATACAATGTCCTATAAAAGATGTACTAACCTTTTTTAATCGGAATTTGGGAATGGAAATGTTATTTCTAACTCTGGTATTTATACTATAGCGGTTTGCACTTACACAGCTTCAGATTGTTACAGATATACATTATACTTGCAAAAATAAAATCAGAATCAATGATTAGGATTTTATTTCCTTTGAAAAGTTCCCGCATTATCTCTCAAGAACCTAGTACGTATATACACTGAATAGCCCTTATTTGCAACACGAAGACGGTCTTAAAATCAGTCTAAAAGAACGCTATAAGACGGTGCTATAAGACGCCCCTCAAGAGGGGCGTGAAGACATTTCAAGGGGGTGCAGGCTCCTGAGTGATACAGTACAACGGACACGACCTACCTATTTAATCTTACCAAAATGACATACAACCACGTGTATATACCTAATATTTCTACATTTCTCTTTATTAATAAAATAGGGCCCTCAGCGGACGATTTTAAGAGCAAGTTTTGGAAATTAAAAATGATTCAGCTGTCAAGTACGATTTTGAAAAGATCGATAAAACATTGTTTTGAATCCAGTATTTCAAAAAAAATCCCTTCATAGCAGAGCAAGCGCTGCGTTTGTATTTATACTTTTCAAGCAATTAATTGTGAGAAAAGGTATTTTCATCAGTTTTAGCAATTAAAACGAATTATTGAAACCTACTCGATATTGCCGGAGATTTACGCTGTAGGTACTTTCTTCAATTCAACCAAGAATTGTCAATCTGATTAAAAATATGCAAGATCATCCGTCTCCCTGATTGTTTTTTTACCACTTTTATGTAATTGAGCTGACCCGTGCCCACTTCGTTGGGCGGTAAAACTTTTTACTTGTGATGAAATTATGAGTGTGGTTTGGTTATTACTGAGTGCTATGATTTATTTCCTGACTGCCAAGAGCAGGGTTATATTTTTACATACATGTGTCGTATTATCTCTTTAACTATTTATGCAGTAAAAGGGAAAAGCATTTTTTTTAAACACTTGAGACGATAAATTTACTTATTTCGATAATAATTCATAATTGTTGATAATATGACCAACAAACATGCCCTAGCGATTTAAATTATTTTTTTAATATAAAATACTACTTTTTGCTACTTAAATATAAAAGTTAGACATATGCTGTCGCTGACTTTTTTGTAGGCATTATCAAGCTCTACAACTTTTCTCTAGAACTTAATCATATATCTCTCATCGTTAAGGCAGCGTTAGTTAGAAACGTTTTCGTTCGACTGCTTTTCTCCGACTTACTTTGCAAATCCGACTACCACGAAAAAGTCTTTTCATTTTTCGGATTAATATGTAGCCTATGACACTCACAAATAACGTGTCTTTCTATTGGTAAAAGAGTTTTCAAAATCGGTTCAGTACTTCCTACAACATCACAAACTTTACCTCTTTATAATATTATAGTATATATAGTATAGATAAGCAATAAATAAACCTTATATTTATTCCTTTTTTACACTTATTTTGTTAATTAATAACATGACGGGGGGGGGGGGTGAGCACTTTCATTTGGCAGCAGGGGGACGTGATACAAATAAGTTTGGGAACCCCTGCTATAAGACATACAAAGTTTATCTGAAGTAAACTTATCGGGATGTTGTTACGTGAGTCAGTTGCTTGATTTTCCTTACTTATCAAAATTAGATGCACGAGGCAAATTAGATACCCATTCCATCGCATTTACATTACCAAAAAGTTATGCCCAAAAAAGCTATATTTATTATAGAACTTAGTGTATTAGTTTCCAATGTTGTGTTTGTACTTTTCAATTTAAAACATTTCGTTTTTATATAATTAAGAAAATAAATTGTTAATTGGTGTTAATCTAACACAAGAAACAGGACCTACGTTAACGCCGTCTAAGTTATCATTTATCGAGCAAATTAAAAAAAAAAAAGGTTTATCATCCGCAAATAAAACTGTGCTTAATTCATTTTGTATTTTATATATCAGATCATTAAGAAACAAAAAAAACACGTAAAATCGATCTTTACGGAATCGATCGATCAACAATTGATCTTTATTGATTTTTACGCGACTGCCCAACAAAAAAGGAGTGAAATGTGGTCAGGGTTCATGTATGTATGTTTCTGTTTTTTTTATTCCACCATAACTTCTTAACATTTTAAACCGATTTAGAAGTGTGCGGTATTGTGGAAATCGTTATGAGATAAATAAATAAACCACAAATATTTCATTAAAAACTGTAATGAAAATAATTATAAATACAGTAGTTCACTTTTTGTAACGGCAGTCGTATTTATAATTATCAATATATTTATTTTTTTCTTGCGTTCCCGACGACTATAAAAAATTATAATAATAACAATAATAATATAAGCCTTTATTTACTGACTGCATTGTAAGCCTTTATTCACTGTCTGTATTGCCATATGTGATACTTATAAAGCGATAATATTTTGAATCTAATTTTGAAATAAGATATCATGTTCTTCAGCAGCCAGTTTGTTGATCAAGTTGTCCTTCGACATAGGCCTCCCCCATTTTCTT
Source organism: Micropterix aruncella (assembly GCA_944548615.1). Classification (NCBI taxonomy): domain Eukaryota; kingdom Metazoa; phylum Arthropoda; class Insecta; order Lepidoptera; family Micropterigidae; genus Micropterix; species Micropterix aruncella. The sequence goes on along the minus strand of OX155953.1, from coordinate 23,971,070 downwards.
CCATTCATCTGTGTCCCGAGCTAACCTTCTTCACCTTTTTGGTAAGTCATCTTCCCATCTTATAATTTGACGTCCTTTTTGTCTTTTCCCTTGTTCTATGATACCAACCCATTATGTCTTTCGTCCATTTTCTCTGTTCTTTCTCATGATGTGACCAGTCCAGTTCCAATTAAGTTTTCTAATTTTGTTTAAAACATCGCTTCTTTTCCTTATTTATGAGGTCGTCCACCTGTCCCGTAGCCTTATGTTCCGTTCCATGCTCCGTTCCATGTTTCGTTGGCATACAAAAAGTTTTGGGTTGTTTTTGTTCGTAGCAGGCAAAGTTTAATACCCGTAAGTAAGACATGGGAGAATGCATGTATTATTAAGTTTAATTTTTACTGACATTGGTATCGTTTCTATTTTAATGACCAGTACCGTTTCCAAGTGTTGCCTATTCTTCTATCGATTTCTTTTGAGTATTGATCTTTTATCGATATTATCTGTCCTAAATATGAGTATATTCATCTACATATTTGATAATTTCTTGTCCTATTTAGATGCCTTCCTGAAATGCATTCCTCATTACTTTGGTCTTCGTTGGATTCATGGATCGACCTGCTTTTCTTCTTTCGTAATCTAGTTGTTGTTACATAGTTTGTAATATGTTTGACCTCTCAGGGAATATCACAATGTCGTCGGCGAATCTTAGGTGATTTATGTTTAATCCGTTAATGTTTATTCCAAAATCTTCCCAGGCTGTATTTCTGAATATGTTTTCTAACACTGCAGTAAAAAGTTTTGGAGAAAGTGGATCGCCTTGCCTGATGCCTTTCTGTATGCCAAACTCCACTCCTTGTTGTTCCAGTTGGACCGTTGTTGTGGTATTTTTATAGATTTCTTTATGGTTGTTATGTATTTGATTTCTACGCCCTGGTTTTTCAGCGTTTTCGAGATATAGTTATGAATCAAAGTACTACAAAGATTCCCGACGACTGTACTCCACTTAAATCAACTTTTTGTATATACTTTTCTAAGTATTATACCTATAAATCCAACGCTTGATCTTACATTCCATAACTGATTTCTTAGTTACTCAGTGCCTGACATCTAATGTTACTGACAATAGAAATTAGAAATTAATCATTGCATAACTTATTCTTATTTCAGATCCGACAGATATCGACTGGTATGTCAATCGAGAGCAATGGGGGGCAAGAAACGCAAGTGGCGAAATTGATTCCAACGAACCTTTTCGACCGATTAAATACGTGATACTAGGCCACACTGTGAGCGCGGCGTGTACCGTATATACGTCATGTGTAGCTGAAATGAGACATCTGCAAAATGGATTTATGAGTCAGGATATCTATTATGATATTGGGTAAGTATATATCATGAAAATACATTATTTTTTGCCATCAAATAATGGTCCCTCCCTAAAGTGCTGTACTCAGTCTTAACTCCTCAAGACAGTAAAGTCCCAAATCGGGTAGGATGTATTGTAGTCAATGCTGAGTAACGTCCCAAAACGGGTACGAGTGCGGCGCGACAAACCGTGCTCTCAACGATCTGAATTTGTTCTGATCTGAGTTTGCCAATACCACTGGTCACTACGGCTAAAAATCTGGGTATTCTATTTGATGGAAAATTACGGTTTGAGGAACATGTCAGCAAAAGCGTTGGGTGGGGTTTCTCACGTCTAAAGGCCTTATACAGAATTCGGGAGTACCTCAGCGTCAGAATCAGAATACTACTTGTAAATGCCCTTATATTGTCTATAATGGACTATGGCGACTGTGTGTACGGCCCCTGTCTATATAGGAAGACTGAGCGGAGACTTCAGAGAATGCAAAATGCCTGCGCAAGATTTTGCTTTAGGATTCCTCCGCGTCATCATGTGTCACCATTCCTTGCAAAAGCTTCCATGTTGAATATGAGTAAAAGAAGGCAGCTCCATCTTGCGACCCTTGTACTCAAGGTAGTACGCAATAAACAGCCGCGATATCTTTACAAGATTATGACGTGGTCCCGTAACCGGCATGTCCATTCAACACGGGCACGTGAACAACTTGCTATAATACCCAAGCACAAAACTACACATTTCCAGTGCAGCTTTTCGTATTATTCTGCGGTTGTATGGAATCGGTTGGGAATGGCTTTGCGATCGAAATCAATTGCAGTATTTAAGGACCACTTTAAAAGTTTATTATTAAAGGAAGATATTTAGATGTCATAATTTCATAATCGGACATTCGAATCGCCGCATGGAATGTGCGAACGGGGCATCACGTCGGCCAAAAGGAAATCATAGCAATGGAATTAGCGAAATGCAAAATATCGATCGCCGCATTATCGGAATTACGACTCACGGGATCGGGAACAATGACAATTGATCCGCCAACAATCGACGAGACGATGACGCTATTTTATTCCGGAGGCGACAAACGAGAGGCCGGGGTCGGCTTCATGGTCGATCGCCGAGCTGCCGGCAGCGTTATTGCGTTTCAACCGATATCCGAGCGCTTAGCAGTTATCACCATCGATGGAACAATCAAGACCCATATCGTTTCCGTTTACGCGCCAACCGAGATGAGCCCGGATACGAACAAAGATGAATTCTACTACCAGCTTCAACACACGCTGGATACGATACCCCGAACCGAATTAATTATACTAGCGGGCGACTTTAATGCACATACGGGTGTAGATCGGACGGGTTGGGAAGAAACGATGGGAAGATTTGGACACGGCGAAATTAACGACAATGGACTACGCCTGTTATCATTCGCATTGTCGAACAACATGATCGTCGGAAACAGCATATTTCGTCATCCCCGCAAACATCAACTAACGTGGCGAAATCCGTCCGGTAAAGATTCAGCAATGTTGGACTACATTTTAATCAATTCGAGATTTCGATCAACAGTCAAAGACGTACGGGCGATGCGTGGACCCGATTGCGGATCGGATCACTATCTCGTTCGAGCGAAATTACAAATGCGACTACAACGAGCGAAGAAAAAAGCGCCACCACCAACCAAGAGAAACTGGGCATGTCTACAGGACCCAGCCATTGGACAGAAATTTCAAATCGCGCTATCCAACAAATTCGCAACGCTCGCAATATCAGACGATATCGACTTTGAAGAAATGCAATTATCGGAGTCCCTTGTAAAGTGTGCAACGGAGCTGTGCCCACCCATCCGTCGACGGACGCAGCAATGGATTTCGGACGACTGTTTAGATCTCGTCGACCAACGAAAACGGATGAAACACGTCAATTTCGAAAAATACCGATTATTGAACAAAGAAGTCCGACAAAGAATGAAATCGGAACGAGAAGCGCATTGGAATAACGTTGCAGCCGAATTGGAAGAAGCAGCATCGAGGCACGAATATCGGACGCTATACCAAACAATCCGACGGTTAGGCGGGAAAACAACATCAACGAATGACAACATCAAGAAATCGGATGGAACTTTCGTGATCTCCCCCCACGAGCGCCTGCAGCGGTGGAGGGAATTCTTTAATCAGCTGCACAATCACGATCCGCCTCAAGGTCCAGCACCGCAACCGCCGATTATCAATCAGCCGGCGAATCCGTTTTCCGATAACGAACCAACAATAAACGAAGTGAAAACGGCAATAAAATCGCTGAAAAATGGTAAAGCGCCGGGTCCAGATCAAGTTACCGCCGAGATGATCAAAGCAGGAGGTGACATTCTATTACAACAACTACATGTTCTCCTAACGCATATTTGGCAATCGGATCGTATTCCGTCGGCATGGAAGAAAGCCATCGTTGTGCCAATTTTAAAGAAAGGCGATAGCAGAGAATGCAAGAATTATCGCGGTATTAGCCTTCTTTCAATAGTCGGCAAAGTATTTACAAAAATCATACAGTCGAGGCTACAAAAACATCGAGAACAAACGAGCCGAGAGGAGCAAGCAGGATTTAGACCATATCGAGGATGCATTGATCAGATATTCGCTCTTCGTCAGCTAATGGAAGAAAGAATACGGTGCGGCAAACGAACAATCGTCGTCTTCATAGACTTTAAATCCGCCTTCGATTGCATCGATTGGAACAGCTTATGGAGTGCCTTGGAGACAGAACACGTGCCACCAAAAATCATTAAACTTCTCCAATCATCGTACGATGGCTTAACCAGCAGCGTTCGAATCCGTAACGATTTGTCTGAGGAATTCCCGATTCAAACTGGTGTTCGACAAGGAGACGTCGCATCGCCGCTACTTTTTAACGTGGTGATCGACGCGATTATGCGGAGAGCATTCGACGGTCGACGCGGAGTTAGATTCGACGAATCAAACTTCATAACCGATTTGATGTTCGCTGATGATAGCGCCGTTTTCGCCGACACTGATGCCGAAGCAACGGACATTTTATACGACATATCCGGAATTGCTCAATCATATGGATTGAAAATCAATGCGGATAAGACCAAAGTGCTCACTACGGACGGTTCGAAGGCCAGCGTTTACCTCGATGGAACCCAAATCGAACAGGTCCCACAATTCAAGTATTTAGGATCGTTGGTTACGGAAAAGAAAGTGGCTTCGACGGCCGATGTCCATAGCCGGATCGGTCAGGCAACAGCAACATTCGCCTCGCTCAAGTGGTGCATATGGAAGCGAATGAATATTACCATCAAAACCAAAGTACGACTATACCGAACGTTGGTTCTTCCCATTCTTCTTTATGGATCGGAAACGTGGACGTTACTACAATCGGACCTCAAAAAGTTCGAAGTCTTCCAAATGCGATGCTTGAGGCAGATTCTCGGTGTCTCACTCCGCGACCGAATTCGAAACGAGACCATTAGAGAAAGATGCGATCTAGTAACAACGATCGAAGAAGAAGTACAAAAACGTCGACTACGATGGTTCGGCCATGTTTGCCGAATGAACGACAATCGCTTGCCATGTAAACTTCTTTGGCGAGACCGTCCGACAGAATGGAGAATTCAGCGATCGGCACCGAAGAAAACCTGGCTAAATACCATCAAAGACGACCTTAAAAATCAACGATTGTCGGCTAGGGATGCTCGAGACGTGGCAAAAAATCGTCAAGAATGGAAGCGAATCGTGAATGGAGTACGATATCCAGCGGCACCGACAGCAGCGTATTGGCTGCGAGGGCGACCCCCTCCCCAATCGCCGGCTACGGAATAAATAATAATAATAATAATAATAATTTGATTTTATTTTAAAATAACTATTTCTAATTGGATTATTACTATTGTCTTCGTTTATTTATTAATTTGTAACCTGATTATTTAATGTTAAATATTTTGATTTTGATTATTTTTGATTTATTATATGTAGATTATTAAATTTATGTAATTACGTTATTTTCTTTTAATATCATTTGATGTTAAATATCTTGATTTTGATTATTTCAATTTGTGTATTTATTTGATTATGATTATTTGGATTTTTTGTTTTAAGATTTATTTGATTAGGTTATTTTATTTTAAAAATCATATACCTATGTATCAATAATTAATAGGTGTGTCCTGAAAACCAGGATAAGAGATATCCTGAGGATACCCCTAATTTGCAGCGTTTGTAGCTTTATTTCATAGTCTTTGTCTATTTATAGTTTTAATTTTTAATCTGTGTGTTCTTGTTTTTTTTTTGTATATGTTTTTTATAACAGCTGCAAATAAATAAATAAATAAATAAATAAATAATTTTCACCAAAATCACAGTGCAATTACCCCCTGTTAGATATGTTTGAGATAGACGGATCGGATACATTCTGTATTGTACGATTATTCAGTCGTGCTTCTCGCAGTCTAGAATCCCTAAATAATTGTTTGTATTCGAGTGCTGCCATTGCTCGGATCTGCGCTTCTCTTCGGATATTATGTAGCTTCTCTTTGGATATATGTATGTATGAAAATCAATAAAACGAACTAATAGATTTGGCAAAGCATGTAATAACGTACACAGATGTGTTTACAATTTCTATATAGGGTTTCGTATTTTGATTTAAAACGTCGATATCGCTGAATAAGTGTTTTTTTTCAGTTCTGCAACTTTGTAATAATTATTCATAATTATCTAATTGTTTTACAAAATGAGGTTTTAATGTTTTATATTTCAAATTTCAATGCGATAATTTTACAATTCATCTTTTCATGATCCATCTAGTAGTTTCTTTCTTATGATCTTTTTTCTAAAGTGCTATATTTTTGACCTTCAACTCTCAGAAATGACAGGTGACTGCCAAAATTTACACCCGCCGCTACTACCTGAGAAAATTATCTGAAATTGGCGGACCCGCGAAGAAATAGGCGGGGTCACTTTTTAGGGTTCGACCAATAAAAATCCGGCCATAATGAAGCGTCAGGCATAGATTCGACGTGCGTATGCGCCGGAGAGCGGGCGGACACTAAAGGTTCAATCGCAGCGCTGTCACAGTAAAACCGTCTTTCCACAGTGGTGGTATGGCATATGTAGGATAATCCTCAGAGCACTCTCATGTTTTAAATAATTGTAAATAATTTAGAGCCCAAATAAAAAATGTGGCTAAGCGCTACGCTAGAGAACAGTTAATATAATTAAGTTAAAACAAGTAAATATATCAACAAAAAATATTGCCATTACAGAAAGTGAACTGTTGCATTCATAATTATTTTTATTACGGGTTCTTATGAAATATTTGTGGTTTATATTTCTATCCATATAAATACATATTATATATTTCCGGAATGTACTCAGTCCGGAATGTTCTCAATTTAGCTATAAACACGATAAATCTATGGTAACTTATTGACATTTGTGCATTTGGACATTTAGACAACTAGTTACTTGATATTTCATTAGTTAAGGTACTCGACCCTCGGGAATGACATAGCGATTCTCACAATACCACACACTTCTAAATCAATTCAAGAGTTTAGAAGTTATGGTGAAATAAAGAAACGGAAAATATACATAGATGAACCCTGAAAACATTACACTCTTTCTTTGTTGGGCAGTTGTGTAATCAAACACACTCACCGCTTACATTGTAAGAGAAATCGCGTCTGAAGCTTTCGAAATCAGATTAAAGCCTGAATGTCCAAGCCAATGAGCAACTTTTTAAAATCTAAAATATAAATTGGTTCCTTATTTAGGGATTCTCTTAGAAAAGCGAAACAATACAATTCTTAAGATTAACCAGTTAGACCTAAGATTTACCAACAGCTGTTGGTAAATGTCCGAAATCAAATATACAATTCACATTTCTCTGGCATTTAGGCATTTACCGTTTGATATTTAAAAGCTAGAGTTTACGATTGCTCTTTGGGAAAAATCCGATTTATCTTTTCTATTTATATTATCAACCAAATCATATCAAGATATAAATCAAATCAACAATTTACATTTCTCTGGTATTTAGGCATTTACCGTTTGATATTTAAAAGCTAGAGTTTACGATTGCTCTTCGGTAAAAATCCGATTCTATTTATATTAAAGACTATCAAATCAAACAATGCTTGAAAAACCGTTTAAAATGTTTATGTCCAAGTGTTTTTGAACAATTTATTGCTTATTACAAATTTTAATTTTAACTTGCAATGTTCGTATGTAAGTAATCCGCTTCAAGATTTTCAAACCAATTTTCGACCACTTCCTGCTATCCGATTGAGCTGAAATTTGGCATGCTTATATAAGTTCGGTGATAATGCAATGTTATGGTACAATCGACCAGATTTGATGATGGATCCGGGACGTAGGGATTGGAACTCCCTGATGGCAAATGGTAAGACAGTGGATTGTGGGCTAGTAAGTTTCGTTATCTTGAGTACTTTCCATTACACATGATAAGGAGGGTCTGAAGATGGAGCCGGAGAACAACCACTGGAACTCCCTGATGTAAATTAAAGCTGGTTTTAATTTTTTTTTCAAGTACTGTGGTTTTTGATAGAATTATTTTGCATCAAGGACCACAATGATGGAAATTTTTGATGTATAATAAAATTTATTATATAAATTTACTTTCAGATACAATTTTCTAATTGGAGGTGATGGGCGAGCTTACGAAGGCAGAGGCTGGTATCAAATAGGAGGCCACACACTGGGCCACAATAACATTTCTATTGGCGTCAACTATATTGGTTAGTATCCCAAATATCCTAGCCCAATATACTTTTTTGAATTCATATGTGTCTCTTTTTAGGTGACTACCGCTTGAGCAGTAACACCGATCTTTCAGAGAAGCAGATCAATGCCACCTTCATGCTATTAGAAAAAGGTCTCGAATTAGGAGTTCTGAGTGAAGATTATGTGATAGTTTGTTTCTGCGAAATTAGAGGTGGATCTAGTCCTGGTGGCAAAGTTTACAATAAAGTAATTACGTGGCCGAGATACGAAAAAGTTTTTCATCAGAATTGTTCACTTTAGATAAACATACTATCAACAAAAAAGGATCTTGTAAAATCCTTTAGCGTAAATGATATAGGCTGTACCTAAATTTATGATCAATCCGTACGTACTTATATAATTAGGAGCTATATTAATAGCCTTGATTAAATCATTAAAATTACTATTTTTTAAATATTCCCAAAATGCGTTTTATTGTAATTTAATTTGTGTAACCATGGATTTTGGATGACTAAAATATGAATAAAATAATACACAATCAATGACTAAAATAATACACCTAAATGTTAATTTACGTTTATTAATTACATAATGTATCTGCTTGCATATCTAACTATATGTTTATTTGTCTTGCTCTCTGTCTACCTATAACTATCGGAAAACTCGAAAATCACCGAGTTTTTACCTGTTTGAAATAGAATAGAATAGAATAAAATATAATTTACTGCTTAAATTGACATTACATGATGTTATTATTTTAACCTACATATTATAGTTAGTATTGTAGGCTACATAGTTCGTATTGTAAATAGTTTTTTAGTGCTACCTACATAGTTCGTATTGCAACCTACATAGTTCGTATTGTAACATACAGAGTTTGTATTGTAACCTACATAGTTTATATTGTAACCCACATAAGTGTCCAGCTTTAGTCCACATCTTAGAACGTATATTATGCATCTTAAAATGTGCATTTTAAAATGATCATTACTGGCTAATCTGGGAATATGCATGAAAACGTGAGTAGGTGCATACCTACTCACATCATGCAGATTAACTAGTCAGACATATTCCTGCATATCATGCAGATTAACTAGTCAGGCATATTCTAAAATGCATATTTCAAGATGCATAATATACTTTCTAAGCTATTGAAGAAAGTGGACATTTATTAGGATGTTAGGAAAGCTTGAAGCCTTCGAATTGTGGGCTTATCGGAAAATACTACCATTGGTTATGTAGCGTATTAGATTGATAAACGTCATTGGACAACCAGCATTTTACATAAAAACGCAACGTTCCAAAAATTAGTTAATCTTCTATAATAACTTTCAATATATCGACTTTCGTGGTATACCAGTATGGCAGTGCACTACACATAGCGCTCTAAATATCCCTATACGGTATAAAATAACAAAATAATAAAAAAGTATTTTTTTTAAATATAATTTTATTTATATTATTTTAATATTATTTACATAAAGACGTTAATTTTTAATTTAGTATACAGAATTCAATGTGTAAAAATTAAGCACTTTAAAGTTCAGATAGACTAATAGATAGCATTATATACCACTATATTATATCTGGGATGTAATGAAAATGCGATAGGGGCACAAATAATTGAATGTTATTATTGTTGTTGTAAAGACTACGTCACACAAAATGTACGTCACACAAATTGTAATTTCATTTTCCCCGCCAAATAACAATTAAAACTTTACCGCCGCAGTATGTTGCCACTGCGTAGAAATTGAGTCAGATTTCGGGTATACATCGCGGTAAACACCGAACGTGTGAGCGCCTTGTCCGCACCACATTCGTGATTAAATCTTCAGCCAGATAACATAACGCGTTTCGGAGCTGCCGCGTGTAAGTACCGCGTGTGGGAAGGATTATTCAAAGTGTTGGCCTGTATGGGCCCACAAACCATAAGATTGTCATTGGTGAAATTATAAGTAGTTATAATCTATTAGTCCTTTATAAAACAACATATATTTGGCCGTCATAAGTTTGGCCGCCAATGCTATCAGCGCCACCTGCATTCCGTAATTTCAGAAGGGTTGCCAAATCGTACTGTGGGGGTGAGCAATCTAATACCATATATAGTCACTGATACTACGTATAAGCCGGGTTGAGAGAGTCAGAAATGGAGAAACCTTAAAGCGTTTCAGCAAGAACATAGAAATATCGATGACAGTAAAGATCCTCAAAGACGAATACTTCGCTGAAGTCATGGGTTGTCCCGGAAGGTACAACATTATGAACCTAATAATTCCAGCGGTTCGGCACGTAAAAGATTATCTTGGCATAATCGAATGGAATCGGTATCAGAAATTTACCAGATCCCTGTTTCGAGCAGTGGCCAAAAAAGTTGTTATAGCCAATACGATAGCCAACGTTCAGATAGCGGATATGGCACCAGAAGAAGAATAAGTTCATTAATCTATTAAATTAAACAAGGTAATTACATAATGCAAACAATATTTTTTGTATTTATATGGAAGGTAATTTGTACAGGTAGGGTTTTCTAGTTATACATAAATTAACATATTTATTAATGAAAGGTGAAGTTAAGACTTAGATTTGGACAAAGTGTAGAAAAAAATATAGCCATTGGTAAGAGCTACGATCATGTTCAGCTAAACGAATATCTGTGGCAGTGGCGTAGCTACTAAGGTGCAAGGTGGTGCAGTGCACCAGGGCCCACAGTGATAGGGAGCCTACAGTGATAGGGGGCCCCACAATGATAGGGGGGGCCACAGAGCTTTTGGTTGCTGGCCTAACTAGAACAATGACAAAATTTTGGGATATCTTGATTATTCACATAAATCTCAAATTGCTCAAAAACGCCACCTAGACTCAATTTGTAGAACCATTTATAAAATCTCTCTCTAACGGAATTTGGTAGCACTACTACAATGTTGAGCAATGGCGTTTCGCGAGCTGCGCACTGAGCGCGTCGTAGCCAACGGCCGGGATTTTCTCGTATGTATGCGTGCGTGCGTGTGGTTATTACGGCATTGTTTCGATGAGCACAAAACAAAAAAAGCATTTGCATTATTTAGTATTTTTTATTTATTTTGCTTGTGGACTGTGTATGAAATGGATTCAAAAGTAACTTTACAGTTACCCAAACTTTTCAAATTATTGGTCCAACCGATATCACCAGGACTTGTTACTACTCCTACTACGTCTCAATTCTAGTACGAGTACGATCATTGATAGTTCCAAAAATATTAAGGCTCGACGGAAATTGAGTAATGATAGTATGCTTCGATTTATATTTGATTGTAATGTGGCCAATTAACAATGATTAGTTCAACCAATCATTTCTTTTAGAAATCAAACATTTTTATTTCAATTCAAATAGTGTTGTTTTAATTTGAGCAGATTGGTGGCGGGGGACCGATTTTCTCTTCGGACCAGTACCTATGACCGCCTATCTAAGTCACTGGTCTATAAACATGTTATTTACTAGACATATGTACATAGTATTGAGATATAGCTTGGTTGTCCCATCTGCTATACCTAGTGAGCTTTGAATTGGAATCATCTCACTACTTTACGAGAAATGTTAAAAAACTGAATTTACAAATTTTAAAAATACTTTAGTATTTATCAATATGTCGTTAAAATTAATAATAGAGACTCGAATAGATCACGTTTCCAAAATAAATCAGGTGGATGTAGCTTTTGACACGACTTGAAGAGTGATAAGCAACAAAAATGGAGTCAAAGTTAAACTGCAAATATTTTACAACAGTACAGGTCAACAGACCAGTCTCAATAAACGTATCAAAAATAAGAAATAGTGAAAATATTGGAGTCATCCAGGGAATAGGGTATGATATATATTTATGCATAAAAAAAAATCTGTTCAGAATATTTACAGAAAAATCGAGAGTGACTGAGACAATATGGCGAAACTACCCATAATATTACTAATACAATTAGTTTAATGGTTTTTAAAATATACAAAGGTATTAAATTCGCAAGCCAGCTGAAAATGGATATTATGGAAAATAAGGCGGTGAAAAGGACTATGGAAAAAAAGGGCGCGCCAAATACAGCAGACAAAGAGTTATCGTGCTATAATATACACTATACACTTTTCGAGTCATATTTAGTAAATAGACCCAAATATTAAAGACTTAATAAGGCAATATGCATAAGTGGCGATTATAGCTCATGTTCCGTGAAAATGAACACGAACCAGGGATGAAATTAGGTCGGAGAATAAGCGTCGGAGCATACTTAGTCGGTAGGTACATAAGACATCGAATACATAATATGTCGAATGCGTGAAAATCGACATAAATCTGTTGATTATGATTAAATAATCGGTTGTGTCACCCCAAAACTATCCCGGCAAGTAGCCAAGGACTGATTTCATCTGAATATTAATTTCATAAATATGGATGAGGTACCTATCTCAGCCAGCGAACGAACCCGTTTGGGTTCCGTTACACAATGGCCTCGAGCGGCTTGTTCGTTTCCCGGCTAGTCTCGGGAGGCTCGGCTTGATTAAAATATATAGCGATATTTATTATTATTACACTGAGAAAAATATGACGATGTAATACACGGAAATACGCATGTTTCAACAAAGATTAGGTATTTACCTCGGAATGTGGTCTATATCAATACGTATGAATTATTATTAACATGACGCGTAACGGCGTTGGCGTGACGGTACTTACCGTGCCGTAATGTTAAAACATTACGTTATTTCATTACGTTGCGACCTTGGAATCTCGCTTCTAACATGACAGTATGTAGTAGTATACGCACGGTAATAGTCGAACACATGAATCATGTAAAACCGTATGGAAAACGTTGATACATATAAACGAGTAATGGAGTTTCATCAAAATTCCATGTAATTAAACAAATTACAATTGAAAAATCGTTATTCTTTATAAAACCGTGATAACAAAATTGTAATGTAAGAATCATTCCAATATTTTTTCAGTGTAGTAGAAACTTGCATATGAGATATTCGAAGCAAAATTATACAATTAGGCCAGTCAAATTAAATCGAAAAAAAGCGTTTTGAGGAATTAATTTCCAGCTAGCTGGAAATCATTTTAATACCTTCATTTGGTCCTAAATGCATGTAATTCGAGTTTGCCCCATCCCAGGAGGTGTGCATAACTTTTGGGAGCCAAATAACCGCGAAATTTTCCCACTTTTTTCAGTTTTTTGCTCGGAGCTCGAAAACGGTACGTCGGGCGGAAAATATTATTTCATTCAATATTAAAGAACACTAAATTCTGCATCGAATCAACATCTAAAACTTCAAATTTTGGTTTAGTAGTATAGCCGAAATCAAAAGTTATAAACCGGGAAAATTTCTCATTTATCACATATCTATGAAACCGATACTCCTGTTGAGAAAAACCATTAAATAATAGTTGTAGAGAATCAAAATTTCACGTTATATAGACACCTCGATTTCCATTCTTAAAAGAATTTTGTGTTTTATACAGTTACTAATTCCTAGCGCGGCAACTCAGTGGATGACGCTGCCGAACACGACCAGAGTGCACCAAGGGAGATTGGGCTGAACGCCGCCATCTTACGACAGCTGTTAAATTGGACGGATCGGAGACATTGACATATAACTACTAGACCCCGTGACCAGCCTGAGAATGCGTCAGCCGAATAGAAAGAGACAGCAGTTTATAGTAACCCTCCATCATTGTCTAGTCGTGCATTCAAAAAATCAAAGAATTTTTTTTTCAACAATGCTCTCCAAATATTTCGACTACGTTAAGCAATACTACAACCCTGTCAGTACAGTCATCGTTTTTCATGGTTACCCTGGTGAGGCATCAGTAAAGAGTACCAAATCAGCTGAGCGTCTTCACGGTAAAAGCAAGCACTCATCTGCAAAAGTGGTGTTCAATGAAACGAAAGAACAATGTTTGTCCAACGACAGAAACAAAGAACGGCTTACCTCCATGCTGCATGAAAAATTAGTACAGCAGGGGTTTAAAGTGAGGCAAGCACTTGAGGATGCTGGCACCCTCATCGTCAACACCACCGTTCAAGCTGCAGAGAACTTTGCGACAGTCATAATAATCGGAGTCGAACGAGATTGATCATATTAACCGCAAAGTACGAAATTCCTCAAACATTTACGTCACGAAACCTGGAAAGGAGACCTCTCAGAACACGTTCTACTCTCCCAGTTACTTCAACTTTTCTCCTACTGTCAAACAGAATCTTCTGTTCCTACATGCAATTAGTGGGTGTGATACAACCTCTGCATTCTATCGCCAAGGAAAGTTGAAGCTTGACAAGCTCCTTGAAAAGAACACGGCTTTACAGGAGGCTGTCAAGATTTTCTACCATGCAGACGCTGATCCTGATAACCTTATTTCAGCAAGTCAACTATCCCTGGAAGCATATGGACAAAATCCGCCACGAGATATTCTCAAATTCCATCATAAATCCAACTTTCAATCTGGCCTCTCTACAAACGCAGCCGCTGCCCAACATAGTCTGCGGGTTTACCACCAAATCCAGGGCTGGTATGATAGATCCTCTCAGCTGTGGTTGGAAGAGGACGGACCTTGGCCTGATCCCCACCATAAAAACCAAGGATGCAGCTCCAGTTCAAATCTTCCATACAGTGTTTTGCGGTTGTACGAAGGGGTGTACAGGAAGGTGCAGCTGCCGGAAAGTAGGTATGAAATGTTCAACAATTTGCCTCAACTGCCACGGCCAGTCCTGCTTGATATTAGCACCATTTGAGGATGAGGGTGTGTCCTCACTGATCGCCGTAGAAGCAGAAATAGGTGAGGACAATCCAGCAGAAATAACCGAGGACAGTCCCTTTGAAGATGATCCCGATGAAGAGGGGCTCGATATGCCACCCCAGCTTGAGAGCTTCGTAGATGAAGGGCCATCGACATCTAAGAAAGTGCGAGTGTCATGTAAATTTTAAATGTTTCTATTACTTCATTAATTAATATTAATAAGTGTTACTAATTAAAGATTAATTGCTAATTGGTATTTTTCGTCCCATGTATCGTTTTCGAGCTACAAGCAAAAAACTGAAAAAAGAGGAATTTGGCTCCCAAAAGTTAAGCATACCTCCTGGGATGGGGCAAACTCGGATTACACACATTTAGGACCAAATGAAGGTAATAAAACGATTTCCAGCTTGCTGGGAATTAATTCCTCTTAAAAAAAATAATTTGACTGGCCTAAATGTGGTTTCGGTCTAACAAGTCATCTATGCACCAAATTTTATCTCCAATATTTCGAGATAGATATATGTTTAGTGCGCCCCCTGGTATCCCGATTTCAAACACAATTCTTGCCATGACCAAATGATGCCTGCATACAAACTTCAGCTCAATAGGATTAAGCGTTTGGGCGCTACCGTGGAGGAACAGATACAAACAGAGAAAGTGCAATCTAGTCTTCAAGCTATGACATCTATTATATGATATCTAAGCTATGACATATATCTAAATGTCAAGCTATGACAGACTTCAATCTAGAAATGGACCTAATCGTCTCAAGGGGGCTGAAACAAATAAATAAAATACAAACGGAGCTGCCATGGAAATCACCGACCAAAAACCGGGCCCATCATATATACACTTCTGGGAGGTGAAGGGTGCATTCCGGACTAACAACCGGCTGTGGTAGGTTTAGGACAGCTGTCTTGCCACATGTTCACCTTACCACCCATTCACTCCCCCTTCGAAGCCATAGAATTTGAGATGCAGAAATCGCTGTTTTAGATAATTTTTCTAGAAAGGAGTTGATTATTTTCCTGGAGAGACCAAGATCTTTAAAAAGGTGAATCAAAGATTTAGCTGGTAGGCCACGAGCGCCTACTTCCACCGCGTGAAGGTGAACAGTGAAGACGTTCCGGGTGACGGCATTTGCGAGGTCATGGTATTTACTTAATTTGTACTCGTGGTCTTTTCGGATATTTGATTCCCATGGAACAGTTAATTCTACAATAAGGACTATCTTCCGAGATAGAGAGTAAAGAGTTATATCTGGACGCAGGGCTGTGCATCCGAGACTTTCAGGGAATTTATACTGCTTAGAGCCCGAATCGACCTTCATAATCCAATCTGAAGCTTTCGCGATTATTGAGAAAGGTTTTGCAGTGAGATGTTTTTTGCCCTAAGAGCCAACCCGCACAAACTGTATTGGGGGTTTGGAGGATACTGTGGAACCCTTGTTGGCACGAGCCACTGAGAGGCTAAGTACCTCGCGAAACCCAGCAAGAACTTTGTCGTGGCGGTAAGTGTACCGTCCTTGATCCAAGGCCACCTTGCAGCCAGCTAGAATATGTCTAGCTGTGCAAGGGGTGTTGCTACAAAGGGGATACAAACTATCCTCGGCATAGCTCCAAAGAGCGAGGTTACTGGGGTCTGGAAGTGTATGCTGAAAGGGATATTTCCGTTTTCATCTCGTAAAAAATTATAGCGGGTTTACAATACTTTCCCTTCTGGTCAGTTGGTAAGCCGGGAAAGTAACACGTGGAAAAAACTATTGACATAAAGAATACCAAACGATGGACCATGGAGCTCAAAAATAAATATAAATAAGAAAGATGTTCAGAATCTTCAAACCCCTTACTAAACTTCAAACTCCTTCACGACGAAAACCACTAGAATAGATTTATAGGGATTCCGCCGTAGGGGGTCACGAGATAAACAGGGAATACTGCTACTGTAGTCGACGTCATACAAACTGATGACAGGCCCCTTAACTTCCATTGAACGTAGGGACGGTCACTTGACGATAAAAGATTTATTTAAAAGTCGATATTTTAATTGGTTTATTAGGCATATGTTATAGCATTATTTAATTACTAATAATTTCAAGCACTATAGAAAAGTAGGCAGTTAGATATGCTGTCGGCAAACAAACCACATCAATTCGTCAATCTATATTATATATTTAAAATGTGGATATATTATATTTCGTTACCTAAATAGTTGGCAGTGTACTACGTGTATACCGGAGCCTGTTTTGAGTATTTTATAACGCTTTTGGCAACGGTATTCAGAGAGTACACACATAATTGTGATGCTATAAAATAGTTAATATGGAATTTTGACACGAAATAACTACTGAGTAGCGCAGTTTACAATATTTTATATTTTACAGTATTACAATACAGTTTAAAAAATGAAAGGGTTAAAATTCGTCTTCGCTGTCACTATCGTCTTCTTGAAGGTTGATAATAAGAGGTCGGATATCCATTAAACGTGCTTTCGCTAAGTCATCATTCTGTAGGTTTTCAGCATGACGGACACATTTATTGCAGTCTTCGGTAGTCATATGGTCGATAGATTCATTCAGTATCTTCTAATTGTCTAGTGATTAAAATATTGCTTGTAAAGCTTTATAAGTTATTTGCAATGTTATAAGTAACATATTTATTTATTTATGACGGCTGAGTATTTTAATAGCGACAAGCCTTAAGTGAGTGGTTTAGTACATCGATTTTCGATTTTCTGGCTTAGTTTGATGTACTGAATCGCCCACTTGAAGGATGTCACTATTAAAAAAATCAACCTGTGTAATAAACAATATCGACAATATCGATAATATTTTATCGACATTTCTTTATGCGACATGACATGACATGACCTTTACTACAGATCTGAGTGAGAGATCGTAACGTTATGAAAGTGCGAAAGGGATGTCATGATTCTAATGATTTTTGGCCCAGTCATCAGTTTGTATGGCGGCGACTATAGCCAGACACCACTGTTAGATATGTAATTTATCAAAAATAATGCAAAAATATGACATAGTAATGATTATGTAATGAAAATAACAATTCGGCTCCAGCCAGACTGGTGGGACTTGGAGATCATAATTGGTTTCGATTATATGCATAAGGTCGACAGGTCTGTTGAACTCTTAAAATTGCAATGTCACTTATTCTACTACAAAAACGGTCGTAATGCAAATCACCTTGTCTACGTTCTGTAATGTTGTGCAAATAATTTTATTAATACTATTAGGCAAATGCAGAGGAGATTTGTTTAATTAAACATACAAGATGACAAACTGAGACTAACTTTTTAATATTCGCGCTATGAAGGTCACTACCGATTTTTTAACCGACGTTAAAAAAAGGTGGAGGTTATCAAATTTGGTTGTATTTTTTAATAATGTTTGTTACCTCAGAACTCCGTCACTTATGAACCGATTTTTAAAATTCTTTTTTAATTGAAGGGATATACTTCAGATTGGTCCCGTCAAAATCCTGTTATGATGATGGGATCCACGAGGAATTGAGAGAACTCAAATATTATCATATGAAGTTGAAAATTTATATATTGGTTGACAATGCATTTTTTATGGTAGGCGTGACCTGATTCTACGATCAGGGTTGGTTCCAGATGAAGGGACTTCTTAATGTTCAACAGAACAGACACGAAATTTTGTAAAGGTACGCATTCAGTTATGATAGCCCGTTGTGAGTTTCACCATGACATGGCTTCTTCACCCAGGGTTGGCTCAACGGTCAACAGAACATATACGAAATATTGTATCATTCAATTACGACAACCCGTTCTAAGTTCCACCAAGACAGGACTGCGGCACGCAGGGTTGGCTTCCAAAGAGGGAACTCCTCAATGGTCAACAGCACAGGCACGAAATTTTGAATACGCATTGAATTATGGATAGCCCGTTCTACGTTTCACCGTGACATGGCTGCTGCACGAATAATTTTTTTTGGAGTCGTTTTTTTTTTTGGTAAAATTTTGATTATTTCATCGTTTATTTCACCTTCGATGAATTCCTTTAGCCGTGAACTACTCGCATCTTTTGCTATGACTCATAATTCCAGGTTACGCCGCAGAAAAACCGTCTGCAATTGTACAACCTTATTATTTTATTAGCAGGTGTTATTTTTATTAGCAATTCAATTTCTAGTTTTATTTAGATAATAATTACATATTATTTTATTTAGATAATAATTACAAATAATTACAAATAATTTGGCATTTTATTGAAACATGTAAATACATATTATTTCATTACATTACATATTATTTCTTTACAATACGTGTCCATAATACGTACAAAAGACAAAGTAAATAATTAAATAAAAATCTTTTAACGAAACGCGCCATCTATAAGAAGTAATACCAACTGTGTTCTTAAATATTGCAACCTGCTTGTTACATAGATCATCGAGTCAGTCATTAGTAATTAACACTTTATATAGATTTTGTTAAATGTAATTTAGTTATTTGAAACGTACACAAGTACCTACGTAATTTTCAGTACTCAGACACTGGGGATCCGTTTGTATGACAGCTCCTAATGAACTAATAATCTCTTCCCATTGACTACCAAAACAAATTGACCAAACAATTTTACAAATCGGTTTATTTTTGAAATATATTTTTTTTATGTAAGAGCATTTTTTTAAGGGAAAGGGATGGAGAGGACGCTTAAAAATGTCTTTGTAGTGTATTATTGTTAGGATTTGTACCTGAAGAATGCGCATTCCGTTATTTCCAAAAATGATTCTAAAATACAAATCGTTTAATAATTCGGCTATTAACACCGTTTCCCAAAATGTTATTGTTTTACTTCTTATCATTTCTTAAGATATTACAATAATAATTCTTTTATAATACAATAAAATTCTTCAATACTTTTATTTCGTATATAAAATTAGGGTTATTATTACTTAAAATAACGCGAAAATTAGGAAACGTTTTGAATATCTGTAAAATATATAAATTTGACATATAAGTTATTTTGGGATTTATTAAACAAAAGCAGTATAATAATGCCCACACAATATAAACTAAGAGAAACAAATACTCTATTCAGGTTTATGGAAATTAATAACTAGTCACCAATTTTCAGCTCTTGAATAATGAACATAAACCTTCAAAATTATTTTTTTATCATATTAATTAATCTGTCTTCAGATATGTCACACTAAATTAATAGATTTCTGTAAGCAAATTTTTCAATTGTGAAAAAAACTACTGTTGGGGACTAAGCTAGTAAGCGGTAGCTGAGGTGCAGGGACCGGCGTTCGATCTCGCCACCATATATTAAGATAGATACCGCGAAAATGTATCTTACAGCCTTATTAAAGCGAGGAAAATAGGGAAAAGCAGAAACTACATGTACGTCTGGCTAAAAAATGGGATCACACGAGTCAAAAAAGACGACAACAGCCGTCCCATCACCATCAAATACTTAAGCTCTCTAGAAAACATTTTGTGAAGGCTGTGTGCTCGTACCAATTTTGGAAACTCGAAAACTGCCACTGATAATTCCTTATTTTTGATTACGAAATTCCACTGTAAACTAGTTTTCCTTATTCCCACGATGATTCGTTTTTGCCTGAAGGATTTTTATTATCTTTTTAATACAATTTCTTATTATTTTAATATTAGGATATATTTTTGTATATATTTTAATGATCATTACAATTTTACTTTAGACTATATTATTTTACTCTACTATTTTACCATTTTAAACTTATTTTGTTTTGCTGATTATATACTTACATTTCACTATTCGATCGAACTCCACTTATTTGCTTCTGTAAAATTGAATAAGATTTCTCATATTTCATTTTTTGACTATACTTATATGATGGTATTACTTTTATGATGATCTTAATTTACATATATTTTTTTATTTCGCAATTTTAATCTTAAATTATTCTACTGACTATTACAACCATTCTGTTATTTTTAAAAATGTCGTAATTTTATTAGCGGACTATATAAGCAATATCGTAATTTTTCTAATGAACAAGTATAGAAATAGCCTATTTTTATTTCGTCATTTCTACAACATACAGTTAAACGTATATTGCAATATGGCATTTTTATTCCTGTATTACACTGGCATTATAACGCTCCTGAAAAATTATGCATGTCTTTTCCACGGGCGCGATTAAACTAGGTGAATTAATAGAACTTGAACCCCGGCCTACCCTGCAGTTACCTACTTGGGATTGTAAAAAGGTGCTATTGCAGTCCGGTATAAAATTGCTCAGCTTGAACATTAGAAGTATAAATAAAAACTTCGATAAATTAATTGTGTTATTGACTTCGCTGGATACGGATTTTGATTTAATAATTTTGACAGAATGTTGGATAAAAAATAAGATTCCATCTCAGCAACTAGATAACTATAACACCTACTATACTATAAATAACAACAGCCAAAATGATGGCGTCATAATTTTCTCGAATAAATCCAGAAATATAAAAATCGAAGAAGTAATAATGCCAACGGCAAATTGTTTAAGAGCTATTATGAATAACTCAATTACCATACTAGCAATTTACAGATCCCCTTCTAACCCAATAAAGCCTTTCATAGAGTCACTTTCAGATTTAATAGAGGTGAATGGGGGTAGAGACTGTGTGATTGCTGGCGACATGAACGTCAATATCCTAGAATCGAATACTATTACCAATGACTACCTGAGTATGCTTGCGGAATTTGGAATGAAATCAACAATCAATATGCCTACTCGCAAAAACGCGTGTCTTGATCATATATTTACCTCTATTAAAGCTGATACAATTGGAATTGTTTGCCATAGTGAGCTTACGGATCACTTTGCCACTATATATTTATCTAAAAATATCAGTAATATTCAAAATTGCAAGGTTAAATCAAGAGTCAATATTATTGACTATAAAAGCATATGCAAAGAAGTTGAAAGAATCGATTGGAGTCCATTACTCTCCATTACTGATACTAATGAAGCTACTGAGTATTTTATAAATATGTTAAAAACAATAATTGTAAAAAATACCAAAGAGAAATATGTCCCCCATTCCGAAAGGAAAATTAAGCCATGGATGACTCCAGCACTACTTAAAAGTATAAGACGTAGAGATAAACTTCATGTAGCCCTTAAATTAGATCCTTCAAACAGTATTCTAAATCACGAGTATATCAGAATTCGAAATACCTGTAAAAACATTATAAATAAAACAAAAAACATGTATTACACAAAGGAATTTTCGGAAAATGCTGGAAATTCAAAGATAACTTGGAATCTTATTAATGAATTAACTTACAGGAGGAAAACAAATTACACAAATATACAAGAAGTAAATATTGATGGGAAACTGACGTCCATTGGTACATGTAATACTAAAGATGTTGCAAACTATTTTAATGATTATTTTTCAAATATAGGATCCAAGTTAGCCAGGAAAACATTGGATAACCTTGAAACTACAGAATCAAAATTGTCATGTAACCTAAAGAATGTAAAATATCTACACGAGACTATATTTCTAAGGCCCACCGATAGCAGTGAAATTGAAACAATCATTAAAAGTCTAAAAAATAAAACGTCTACTGGGGAAGATGGTATTTCTGCTAAAATTTTTAAAGAATGCAGCGAAAATCTGATAAACCCGATTAGATATATTATTAACATAAGTATATCTTCTGGAGTGTTCCCCCGTTGCCTAAAAAAAGCTCAAATTACTCCAGTATATAAGGGCGATTTAGCTAGTGATGTTAACTGTTATCGGCCAATCTGCATATTGAATACATTGTCGAAAATTCTGGAAACGGCGGTCAAATCGAGGTTGATGTCTTTCTTGAATAAACATAACCTATTATCTCCTACGCAATACGGATTTCGTCCTGACAGGTCTACGCAGGATGCTATTGCGTTTCTATCCGATAACATAGTAAAGAGTCTGGATGAAGGAGACAAGTGCCTTGTAGTATTCCTGGACCTTTGCAAGGCTTTCGACACAGTCTCGCACAAAATTTTATTAAGTAAATTAGAAAAAAATGGCATTCGTTGGAAAGCATTACAATGGTTTACCGACTACTTGTTTAATAGAACACAAGTTACGAAACTAAATGGAACACATAGCGTCGATGGTTGTATACGTTACGGAGTACCACAAGGAAGTGTCCTAGGCCCGATTTTATTTTTAGTATACATAAATGACCTATCCAACATTACATTAAAAGGAGGTAAAACAGTTCTATTTGCTGATGATACTGCCTTAATTTTCCGAGGGAAGACCTGGTCGACGGTTTACAAAAACGCAGAAGTCGGTCTAAACAATATTTATATTTGGCTCCAGAATAATCTATTAACATTAAATAGCGAAAAAACAAACTATGTTACCTTTTCTATTACTGGCAAGCAGGACTTTATGCACACAGGTATAAAAATTCATACATGTACCCCAAAACCCCAAAATAATGTATTGTTTAATATGCAATGTAACTGCACATCTATACAACATAAAACTCGAGCTAAATATCTCGGTCTCGTATTTGATAACACCCTTAAATGGGATGCTCATGTAAACGATGTGGCGACTAAAGTAAGGAGACTTATATACGTGTTAAAGCTACTTCGTAACGTGTTAGACATAAACTCTCTCAAAAATGTCTACCATGCTCTTGCAAATAGCGTAATTTCATACGGTATTCTAGGTTGGGGAGGGTCTACACGTATTGTTCTAAATCCGCTTATGACAGCGCAGAAGGCTCTTCTTCGGGTTATTGCCAAAAAGCCCCGAAGGTACCCCTCAAACGACTTGTTTGCAGAGCTGAATATATTAGACATCAGGCAGGTATATGCAAAAACAGTCTTTCTTAACTACTTAAAAAGTAAAGATATTCACGTTAAAGCTGAGCATAAAATTTCAACGAGGAGCGCCACAACCTGTAAACACAATGCACAGAAAACCCGAACATCCTTCGCCTTTCAAGACACTTTAGCTTTATAGGGCCAAAAATTTATAACCATCTAAAAGAATCTATAAAAACATGCCAACATACTAAGTCAATCCAATTAAAATCTAAAATTACACAACATTTACTTCAACTTGGTAGAAATGAGGTGGAAAAGGCAATAAGCCATATTTTAAAGTAAAGGTCTGCATTATTATTATTGTCATACATTGCACTACACTTTATATTTAAATACTATTTATTTGTTTGTTCTACAAACTTCATATTACGACATTTTGTATTAATATTTATTTCCATGACTATGCTATATCAACATTTTAAATATAATTATAAGTTTAATTTGAATTCGCTTATCTATTTTATATTTTATCATATTTTGTATTTTTGATTTTAATATTATGTACACATGAATAAACCTTCGCCATACATAGAGTTTTCCTTGGTACGGGCTATGGCCTAGTTATGCAGATTCTGCAACTAATAAAATTGTAAATTTATGTTTTGAATGAATAAAATTATTATTATTATTATTATTATTAAAAAGGCAAAATATCGATAAGTATTGGCCGCCATTCATCAGAACAAGGCCATAACCTAATAGGAAATGATTGCATCAGGTACTAAATTACATATTACTCGACTATCGAAATATTATCGGATATATGAATATACAAGATTAAATATCGCTGTACGAGGTTGATAATGAAGGCAAGAGTGTAATCATTAAATTTCGGTCGACTATGATTATCGCTCTTTTAATGCGACTTCAACATTCAAGTTGGCGTTTAAAACAAGTGAATGCCTAGAAGAGATGGTATGTTTTTAAAAGATATGAAAGGTCATTTAATTTTACAAATAAATCGTAAATTCGACCAACTAAAATATATCGTCTTATTATACTAATTTATTGGCTGATATGATTTATGGTATCGCGGTGTTGTTTTAATTGCAAAACAAAGGTTACTTAAAATCTATTTGCCCAAAAAAATAATAACAACGATATTTATCTTTCCAAAGGATATCTTGAATAGAGCCTAAAAATGTTAATTGAATAAAAATAAAACATTAATATTCCCCCTGACACAAAATTACCTGTGATGTATTATTTATTGCATTATATCTATGATGTTATTATTACTAATATATGTTAACGGTTTTACATTTTGCATTTGTCGCATTATTTGATGTACTATTTTTGTTTGTATGTACTCTTTATTTTGAAGTTTCACAATGGGCGGGTTTATTGTCCTACGACAATCTCTTCCAACCAACAATGAAGTATTTATATGTAGGTGTGCGTAAAATATGCGTGTAAGCGTGTATCTTTTTATTGCATTCCATCGACAGAATTAAAATACAATTCCGTTAATTTTATCCCAACGGGAAATGGTAATCCATCCGGGAATCGACCCTGGGACCTTACAAAGTAAGATCAGGCAACCTACCCACTATGCCACCGGTCCGTGTGTACGTGTGTACTTGTGCTGTGGTGTTCCGAAGATACAGCCGAAGTGTGAGAGTCAAGGCTTGCGAAAAGAAGAAAAAACGAAAGCAAGCGACGACGCGACGTATGTGAGGAGTCAAGGCGGGCGAGAAGAAGACGCGAAAACTAGCGGGGCCACGCCCACGCGGTTCAGCGAGCGACAGCACAGGTGTGGTTGACCTGCCGGACGGTTCGAAAAGCGACGAGTCCATTTCGAACCCTAGTAGAAAGCAGTAGCGGTACTGCAAGATGTCTAATAATAGAACACACATCAACAGCATTTAAAAGTGTCAACTACAACGGGCGAACGTATCACCCCAGGAAATTTTAACGATAATGGTCGTAATGCCCTGTGAGGTGAGTGTGGAGGACTAAGGGACGATACAAAACTCCCGTCCAATGAGGCCAAAATGCCCGTCAGATGCCAACGGCCTACAGCGAGCCACCGGGAAGGTGACCAAAATTGCAGCCTCGCCGAATGACTACCAGTTTTGACAGGATATATTCGTCTGGAATTAATCAGCAGGATACCTCCGTCCTCCCAACTGCTCACGGCATTGAAGTCGCTTTCGCGGACCATTTACCTGTCGTATGTTCAACAGAGATACAGTTTGAATCTATCGCGAACCATGGCATGTTTTGCCCGGCTCTGAACTCAGGATCAGGTAGCCGACTGGTCGTTTCAAGAGTGGATTACGGCAGGTAAACATTTACCCTCGCTGCTTAGGAAAATTATATTTTCATAGTCTTCCGACTCCTTCAGTCATTACTCAGAGCTCACAAACAGATTCTCTGTCGCCGCAGTAGCGCCGCGAAGCAATCCCTTAAGGAAAACCGATCCGCCGGCCGTGGGACCTGGGACGCGGGAGTTGTTCCCGGGGTAGTCCTTCACGCGAGGAGGCTACTTAATAACAGCTGAATCGAAGGTTGGACCGACCCGAGAACACATTGCCTTATTGCCCAAGCTGCACCAAACCGTTCGCTACCTCGACAGCAGTACTTCAAGAAGATTAAAAAGCCCCAGCAGCCGACAGAATTCCGGAATCGGCGTTCCGTCACCTGCCGAGCATGCTACTCCGTCATCAGCCATAGCCAGCCTACTCAACGGTCAATCAGACACGGTCACTGCAGGCGGCATGGAAAACGGCTCACGTCATCATGGTTCTCAAACCGAGATTTGATCTTCAATAGCCGGGCACCTACCGTTTCTTGCTCTAAATCTCTATTCCTGCTCCTCGAAGTGTTGACGCCGTTCCTGCGAAGTCTGCTCGATGGAGCAGACCAAGCGGATGAAAAGAAATATTAAAACTAAAATCCTTCACTGACCCTCTTCTTCACATGATCATTTCAGGTCTAGCAGCCCACAGGACAAAGAAGGAATCGTCAGCAGCCGAGCAGCAATCGGCAACCCAAACCTTGTATGTTTCAGGAGGTCAGGACAAAAGTTTCCGGACAAGGACTTAATACATACGGACACTTTTGTATAAATGTAAATACAGATTCATAATCCGTTGCCAAGTGGAGCAAAGCTCGCGTTTCTGTTTCGATCTAAAATTTGTAGGTAGATGGATTGGAGTGGAAAATTCGCGCCTCCGCCTCTTCTCTGTCTTATTGGGCAAGACTTCATTCACTTCGTCATTAAAACTTTCAAAGTTTCAAAATTCCATAACTAGGCCTACTTTAATATCGCATGCTTCAAAAATGTTCAAGATATATTCATCCGGACAGACAGACGATGAAATCTTGCTAATAGGGGTTCATTCCTAATAAAATGTAGTCACTGAGTCAAAAAATATACAAACTAATGGAATAATTAGTCACAGAGTTTGTTGATATGTAATGACTTAATAATGACCTGTCTAGGTCTATCTTATTTCTACGAAATTGTTATGTAATTAGAATTGGAGTTTATTTATATATTTTACTTCTGATTGCTATAATATATTTGATTAAAGAATTAGAGGTATAAGTAATAAATACACTGCAAAGTATAGTCTGTTCTTTCCAAATACGGTCAAACTCAGTTCCAGGTCACCACAATCCAGCGATAACCTCATACTTTTGGGTAAATTCTCTTTCGTTTTAGATTTATAAGCTATTTTGAAATTATACCAATATCTGAAAAAAAACCGTTATTTTGTTGTCACAATTCAATCAATTTATTACAATATTATGACGAAGGATCAATAAAATTCTGATGTCGCCTATACAGTTAAACATCTGTTGTGTCACCCCAAGACTTTCTCGGCAAGCAAACAACCCGCCCCCTCCCTACTCGCGCGTCCACCGACCCAACCCCACCCCCCGCCAACTCCCCACCTCCCAAGTGTCAAGTGATTATGATCGCATGTAGTATATCTGAAGTATTTTTGTAGTATTTCCGTGGTATTAAAATGGTAATTTTCCAATATGATGTATTATTTTCTTAAATACGGCGGAATTAAAACAAATGTGTCGCTTGTATAAGAGATATTCCAACAAAAAATTCACAATGTGGTTTCAGCAACAATGCATATGTACCGATTTATCGATAAGTCCAATCTCGATAAGTCCAATATATCGAGATTGAAGTATGACTAGCGCGGATAATCGGTGGACCAATTTCAATCACAATTTTTTTCACTTTTCGACCCTTGCCATAGTCAAATAATGCCTATATCCCAAATTTTAGCTCAATCGGATGAAGTGTTTGTCCGCTATCTAGAAGGAATACACACACACACACACAGACACACACACACACAGACACAAACAGACACACAGACAACTTCAATCTGAAAATTGTTTTTATCTAGTAGTAAACGGAGTGGGGGGCTTGTATCCAGCCCTTGATGTCACCTGGATCTATAATATCTTTTGTAACTATCCACTTTATGGTTGGGTCAGTAGTCTGCTAGTAGCCCGGTACTGCTTACCAGTCCATACAGATCACTGACCTTCAAGTTGGGCAGATCGCTGGGTTCGAGAAAGGCTCGTCCCGGTAAGCTGTGTCTTTTAGCGGCGAGGCCTGTACAGCGATATAATTGAGTAAATATATTTACAAAAATAAATGCCGGTAAATTATGTCATTTTATTGACGGTTAATAATTGCGCGGAGATGAATGGAACATTTAAATTATACATAAATATAAATGAACCTTTCCATAAATACCTATATTAAAATTAACAGAGATAAATAATGAGGATGTTTTAGACCGCACGAGTTTAATGAATTTCATTGATTATAGAGGAATGTAAAGGAGATTGGGAATATAGGTTATTTTTGTATTTGGTAATGAGTTGTAACATAAATTCATTAGGGAAAGTTTTAATAATGGGTCGACAATCCTGTGTGATTTACCACAAATGGTGTAAAAATGTGAATTCTGCATGTAGTGAAGTTACGATTATTCAAAACGCTCTAATATCGAAATTCCCAATTTTGAAGTTGTTGTTTCATTTTTTATTTTTATTATTCAATAATTTTTTTTAGGTTATTATGATTATGGTTGAACATTTTCAATTTTACTTAGATCACATTTAATTATTAATAACAGTTATTAGTGTATACTGTCACGCTGAGGAAACCTTAGGAGTCGCATTTCCTTGCGTGGAAACCTTAAGTCGCATTTTCTCGCGTGGAAACGCCGTGGAAACATTTCGATTTACGAGATCAATTGATTTCCGATAGGTTAGATGTCAAACGTCAAACGTCTTGACAGCTGACAGCTCATTTGTTCTTTTTTAGTAAAGCCATGAGAATAAGCCTTTTGCACCTAATTGCTGATCGCGTAAATGCCACATCCAAAATTATCTTTGATAAGTACGTTTCATATTTAAGGAAATAAAACCCAATAAAATTATTACTATCGTAGAAATTTAACATTTAATACGCTGGTCAACATAAATAAAACTAGGAATTATCCCTCATAATTCAATAAATCGATATTTTTATTGGAGTCAAATTATCTATGGTTTGACAATTTCGAGCTAGATAAAAGCCGGGTTCCGCATCCGCCATTTTCTTTTTTTGGGCCTTTACGTCGATCGGCAAGTCGACCCTTGGCAAGCTCTGGACCCCTCATTTCTTCGGGGTCCTTGAGGGTTACGACTTTCATCGCCAAGGGTGCGCTCTAACATCGTGCGGTCGGCGTAAAGGGTCGCCACGTGCGTCAATCGTCCGCGCGCACCTCTCCTCCGGACTCCTCGCCGCCTCGGAACCTGCCCTCCTCCGCCGGGCGCGCCGCCCGTATCGTCCCGTCGCCCGCTTCAGCTGCGGGCGCGTCGCCAAATCATCACATCGGATCGCTCGGGCGAGTTTTCTTCGCCGCCGGCCACGCGTGACCGCGGCCGTCCACCTTCGTCGGGGGCGCTCCAGGGGTTGAGCGTCCCGTCGCCCGCTTCAGCCGCTGTGCCCGCCCCGGGCGTTCGCTGACGACCGCCTTCACCGCGTGGACCCGTCTACCCGCCATACGTCGAGACCTGCTCCGCTCTCCGGCAGCAGCTTCTAGCGCCTCTTCCGCGCCTCTGCCGACTTCAAGGCAGTCGGTGCCCGACCCCGCAAGGCGTCCGTGTTGGCTGAGCCGCGGGATCTCTCCGGTTCAACTTTTGCAAACCCGTCCCCAGAACCTTGTCCCGAATCTAGTGAACTCGAGAAATATGCCCTCGACCTGAGGCTTTTGCTCTGTCTTTATTTTTCTCAAGTAATTTTAAATAATATTATTTTTAAAATTGTTAATTTCCATTAAATTAAATTAAATGAATGTTTAAATCATCTAGGCGCTTTATCGCCCGATATATCCGTCGGTCGGTCGACGAGTTTCAATAAAGATACATTTTACGTTTTCAATTCTTTTATTACAGCATATTATATTCATGTCGCAACCAGCAACGTGACAATACATTCTGTCAATTTTATTATGTCCTTTTCATTACTTTGTTTATATATATAGGTTCATACATATACCTATTTACAACAATTTAAATGTCGGCCTTAGAACAAGCTATAGCCTAGTTAGGTGATATTAAAACATAACCACTAGCAACGGTTTTTGGCACATCATGTTATCAGTTCATTTCTATGGGATTTTTGTGTATGAAATTTTAATTGTAGATTTTACTGTAAATGATTGTGAATTACAAATTATAGTAAATTAAATTAAATTAAAAATTTGAAACAAAGTTTTCAAACATCATTAATCGAAATGTTATTGTGTGTGTTATTGCTTGTCTGGTGTTATAAGCCGCATTGCTTTTGCAACTGGTGGTTACTTGAAGCATTGTTAATGATAATAGATATAATAATATAAATAGAAATAAATAATTCTTGCTTTCTTTGGATTTGCAGCATATTTCAGAAAAATCGTTCGAGGGGCCACGGGTGCATATAAGGGGGGGCTTAATGATAGAGTCGGAAGATATGAACTGGAACTTCATGATGGAACATCGTATCATAGCTGTGTTTGGTCTTGTTAGAAAAGTCTTGGAATGAACTTTGACCACGATTAGGTTTCAAGGTCTGACGATGTGGTTTTTACGTGCATTTATAAAGGCGTGTTTTTAGTGTTTTTTAAAACTATTAATTTATTTTCATTTTCACTAACACGCTTCGACAAAATGCAAACAAATAGCATATCAAAAGAAAAACAAAAAAGGTTTTTGGTTGCTAGAACATAATAACAGATGTATCAACTGTGCCTTTGGGAGCTAATGGGCCCATGATGAGGTGGCCACGATGACCCATGTGTTCAGGGTCGGTCACACTCACGGGTCAATACCCATCCGATGGCCTCCGCGCATGGGGTGCGAACCTGGGTAGGACACTGGGTCAACCAGTCTCCCCTGGGGATCAAACCTCTGGCGCTCCTGGACGGTCTGCGCACCGAGCGGCGCAAGCCAATCGACTGTGCTCTCCGACTAACAGTCGGGGGAGTCTGGGAACTGTATTGTTTCCTATAGAGCGGGGGTGGTTGTCTCGACTGCTCTTGAAATGACCATTGGCCATCCGATCCCGGTTCAGCGGTTTCACCGCTTCGTAAGGGAGAGGACCGCGCAAGCGACCTCGAACTCGGAACCAATCGAGAGACCGGAGAAATCTGGTCATAATTGGAAGTGAGGGCGCGAGTATCTCGAGCCCGCCGGGTTTATTCCTGGCTAACTCGCGGTAAGGCGTTGGACTCTCACGGGTTGTGACGTAGCTGGACGTAGAATTGTACTGTCCAAAGTCTTCTACGTTCACTGCAGGGCGACAGAACGACTATTCGTTAAAACGTCCTGTGGTGACGGGCTCGCCCGTTGTAGTCGACACCGCAAGATGTGCCTGCTAGTATTTATTTGTATATGTTTCCATTACATGGTTCATTTTATATGGATCATTAATATTATGCAGTCTCTATATTATTCCGATTTGAAGCCACATTATTGTTGTTTTTAATGGCCTAGCTATGACACGTGAAGAGCGTATGCATCATAAATGAACCATCAAGATATCTCAGTCATCGATGTCCGCGATCAAAGTCCATAAGATAGGATTATAAAACTAACATCGACTACTAATAACTAGGTAATTAATTGAATTAACTTGGTAGGTAGGTAATTAAAGTGGTCGAGCGTTGCGAACGCGTTCGCTAGTTTAATTTTAAAAATAGGTGATGGGCACTGGAAATCTCAAAATAGGGTATGATGTCTGTACAAATTGAACTCGGAGATGATATATTTATTAATTCCAATAAATATTACATTTAAACCAAAAAATCCACGACCAAGTCTATATTTTCAAAAATATAGGTTTTATTTCACAATTTACCTAGCGGCGAAAGTTTGGTCTAGCATTGCGCCAATTTAGCCGAATACCTAACTATCGGCAAAAATCTGGCCGAATACCTGAATATTCCGCTGAATATTTCAGCCTTGTATTATACTTAGCTAAGTACTCTAAAAACCATCGATCTGTCTTATTTGCGCCCCAAGTTATTTTCATAATTTACATGAGTATGTACAAAAAAGATTGCATTTTGATCATATTCGAAGTCACTGACGGCAATCTCTATAATAATATTACTGTAGACTTCAACACCGTTTGACCGATCAACATGAAAAAATGTGTTTTTTCAAGGACAAGGTTTTTATGATATCCGCTTTGTTGTAAGTCGCCACTAGGTGGCGCTGCAGCCTATCAACTTCTATACCGTTGAACCGATCGTTATGATTTTTTAAAATATTTTGATTATTTTGATTTTTGGGTTTAATTGATTATGATTATTATTTTTTTTAACAGGTATTCCACAGAAATTCGACAGCGTGCCGAATATGTGGCGTAATACTAGTTTCGTATATTTAATTTTTATTTTTGTTTTAATAAAACCGTAACAATCCAAGGAAAAATATCGTCTTAAAAGTATTGAACGCATCAGATAGCAACAGGGCCTTTGAGGACATTGTTTGTTTGTTTGAAAAGCTTTATTGCACACACAATAGAGTACAATGTGGTGGGCCTATTGCCAAGTGGCAATATCTTCCGGCCATACCGCCAGGGTTATTGGGACTAAAGGTTTATGTGGGCAAATTGATGTATAAAAAGAGTCCTAAATGAATACACTTAAGTAATAGTCATTATAGAGAATATAAAACAGTAATTAGTAACGTATCTCAACTAGATATCAAAGGGAGGAATGGAATATATGGACAAGCAAAGGAGGCGGGAGAGGAGGGGGATTGACAAGTTGAGTAAATGTCTCTTTAGAGTTTTTTGTAACCCGCTCGGGTTTTAAGTTGTCTTATGGGCAAAGGCACGAAATTCCAGTCGGGCCGCCTGCACTGCGACAGACCTGGACATGGACGTTGATAAATGCTGAGGTATAGCCAGTAATAGATTTTCTTGAAAGCGCAATGGAAGGCCATGGGATGAAAGGGGAGAGAAGAGATTATACAAATATGTAGGCCTGTTTGACTGAAGCACTAGGAATAGTAGTGCTAGTATGTGAAAATCCTGACATCGTCTAATGGGAAGATACTTTGTTTGCCTGCGAAAGTTCGATATGTGATCAAACTTCTTTAGGGAATAAACTAATCGAATACACGCGTTTTGAATCCTATCTAGCTTATCGAGTAGTTCTCTATTCGCATCTAGGTAGGCCACATCAGCTTAGTTAATTATCGGTAAAAGAAAAGATTGTGCTATTTGGCGTTTAATACAAAGAGGTAAGAGATTCTGAATCCGTTTAAAATAATTGAGACTTCTTAGATATGGTTTGGTAGATTTAAATAACAATAATATGTTTAAATTTAAATTTTCAACAATGACTAATTTCCTTTGTGTAACTTCTCATATTTTTATATCGCACTGACACGAAAATCGGGTCTCAGTCCCAGGTACAGATTACATAGGTACGAGTAGGTACATCGAAATGTCGCTTGATAATGCGATATAATACATTGTGAATTATCATGAATCATAAAAGGTAATTGAACTGAGATAGTATCGATCAGTTCCTCGATCCGTGCAGAGAAGATGCTATATTTTAATTAGCAGAATATTGCACATTTTCGCTGACACGTTTAATAGCTAGCTGATAACGAGTGCAGCATATGTTTATCATATTTTAACCTCAGGAAGCTAACGTTCATCAAAACGACGAGTATCTAATAAATATATCTCTCTCCCTTTCTAGTTACTTTCGCGGCAGTAGGGCGGTGTCGACTATAACAGGCGAACCCGTCACCACAGGCTGGTATAACGATATGTGATCATTCATTCAGCCTTGGGATGAACGTAGAAGACTTAGAGACAAGACAATCTTCTGTCTAGCTACGCCAACAAGCCCGTTAGAGCTGCCAATGTCTTACGGCGAGGCACCGGGAAAGGCACCCAGCGGGCAGCCGCACCCTCTAACTACCAGTTTGGAAGGATATCTCCGTCTGGAATTAACATTCAGGATATCTCCGTCCTCCCAACTGGTCACTGATTCAAAGTCACTTGCGAGACCTTTACCTGCCGTATGTTCAGCGGTGATTCGGTTTGAATCTATCGCTGACCAAAGGCATATTTTTCCCGACTCTGAATTCAGGATCAGGTAGCCTAATGGTCATTTAAGAGTGGTTGACGACAGGTCAACGTCCACCCCCGCCGCTTAGGAGATATATTTCCATAGCCGAGCCGAACAGTGCGCAAAAAGTCGTAGATCAACGAAAGAAAAATGTTTCTGTGCAAAACTTGTTCGCCTATTTGGGATAAGGTGCTGTCTGTTTGCTGTTACTCTTGTAACTTTATGGTGTGTTGCATATAGATGGGATTGCATGGGATTGGGATGAATCAATTCGTCGCTTTATTTTAATTTATAAGTCAGTATTCGTTTCCTTGTGTATACTTACCTGAAATATAAGATATGTAATATGAATAAATAAATAAATCTAAAAAAAAATATAAAAAAAATGTTAATAAAGATCACGGCTAAAAAAAAATATTTTTCTATTTTAATTGTCACGTAGAACTGCATTCATTACATAAGTATTAAAACGACTGACTTCGCATAACCTTTTAATGACTTGCGTATTGTATACATTTATGCTTTATTCACACGCGACCACAAGGTCTTACTAAACAAGACCACTCATTGCGGTTCGTTTGACTAGGTACG
This sequence comes from Micropterix aruncella, assembly GCA_944548615.1. Lineage (NCBI taxonomy): Eukaryota > Metazoa > Arthropoda > Insecta > Lepidoptera > Micropterigidae > Micropterix > Micropterix aruncella. Next base: position 23,936,147 of record OX155953.1, on the reverse strand, counting down.
ATTGTTTGCTATGGGTCAAAGTGATCAAAGTGCAAATAGAATCCGGAATTAGTCATGAGATTTCATTCGCTCGTATAAGAAATGACTCTAGCGATGATTGGGTGTAAAGATTAATAAGATAACCGTTCATGCTTCACAATTGATTTTAAATTGCTGCTCGAGCGTTTAAAATGATAATTTAACGAGTGATAATTAATTGAAACCAATAGCTTTATAAATTAGAATTATCACAATATTTATGAATGCCAATAAGGAAAAATTTGGAGATTCAATTTTGGGTTGAGAAGGTATAAGAAAATTTATTTTATTTTATTTAGAAACAAACATTGTGTTGATTTCATTGAAATGACACAACTCAGTAAAATTGTTAGCTACTGCCATTGATTATATAGGATATTATATTGCTCGTTACCATAGTTCACCTTCTTCGCCGGCGACATGCAGGTGGCGCTGATAGCATTATCCGGCGAAACTAATCGCAATGTATTTGGCCATAAGAAAAAGCAAACCGTATATACACACGCACAATACAAAGAATAAGTCACAATATATCCATTCATCGCAGACTTCAGAGTTCCAACGCACAACTATGTATAGAAATGTAAATTTTTATAACAAGCCGCCACAAAACTTGAAGGATATTAATAATAATGTTGAGTTTAGAAAACGAACGAAAAAATATTTCTTATCTAAATGTTTGTACGATTTAAGTGACTTTTAACTTAGGGATTTATGTTATTTTATTTAATTGTTACATTTCAATTGTTTATTTCATATCTGTATTTTCTACACCCTACACGGGTTTTTTGAAAATAAATATGATTTGATTTGATTTGACATCTATAATAACAATGATAATGAATGAATTTTTATAAAGGACTGACTGAATATAAAATCTCATTTTTTAATGAATGATAACAATTAATATAACATTCAATTATTATGGCTATTGAATTTTGTATGTTTATTACATATCGTAAATAATATGGAGATATTAGAATGCCATCGATTAGTCTATTTGAACGTTAAAGCTCGTAATTATTACATATCAAAATCTTTATGTCAATTTAAAAATTGACATCCTAATGTAAACAATATTAAAATAATAAGAGCTATGACTTAAAAATACTTCTGTAAATAAATTTAATATTTTATTTTGAGATATGATCGGCGTATTTAGAACGCCATCTATACATATATTGGGCTACTGAACATAAGAAAGAAATAATCAATTATTAGATCTAAGAGAGCTATCTACACGTTGAGTTTCTTAGTAAAATCCTAGTTGCCAAAACGTAGTACGGTATTGAGTAATCTAATACCCTTTATAATCAATGTTGCCGCATTCGTGGTTCCACGTCAGAGGTCGAATCAAATTTGATAAGGTTGGTCTTGTCACATTAATGTTATCTCTTGTTTTATCATACGATTAACCGTCATGGGAATGATAGTACAACCATCTACATATATTTTGTATATTACAAGTATGTGTAAATGCTAAGGCGAAGGGACATACATTAAATTTATCGAATTAATTCTTCAAATCTTAGTGAGTCCTTACCTATGTAATTACTTTGAACTTAGATAATTTCGGTTACATTTTGAATTTTTAACTGAAATAACATTTATTTCTAAGCCATGTATTTTCCTAAATTAGTTTCCTAATTCAATTGTGTTTCTGACGTTTATTTTTGTTTGGATATTTTCGTATGCGCAATCATTGAAAACCGTTATTTTCGAAGATAATATTGTCCATCGCAGCTTCTTGCGTTTTTAAACAATAGTTAACGGAAATGTGTACTGAAAAGAACTGCAAAAAAGAATGGAGAAGTTCGTGATTAACCACCTGAGCCTGGTCAATCGCTCTTAGCCAGTGCTTCTGCGCGACAACGCAAGACCGCACACTTCACGGTAAACCGCCGCAAAACTGCAGGAGCTGCAACCGGTAACTGCTCGTCACTCGCCGTGCCGACGGACTTTTATTTTTCTGGAATTTCTATTTTAGAGAAGAAAAAATCAACCCAATGATAATCGCACTCAAGACATTTATTCCTATCCATGACATTTTTACAGCAGATGCATTATTTATTAACCAACTCATATTAGAAGGATCAATAATTCGATTAATTGATTCGATGTATCTTTCGTACAAATTTTTTGGTCTGAAGTTTCTTTTAAAGAATGGTAACGTCTTGGGTAAGGATCTAATACAATTAATCAATCAATCAATCAACTGACCTATTTATATGGTGAAATTAAGGAAAATATGTATCTAATTAACTTTCCTTAGCCTACCTACCTAACTAGTAACACCAATATATTACTTGTTGGTTCAGTTTCATTAAAAGAACCCACCTTTAAAAAAATAACCGACCTTCCCGAACACACTACAAAGGTTGTTCGGTCCATTTGTCAAGTTGAGCTCTGTGTATCAAACTGAAAAAAAAAACGATACATTATTTTTTATGATATACCCCTTTTTTTAATTTTTGTTTTTTTTCTTAGAAATTACAAGATTTTTCTCTGCGACTTCATCTACAACTTTTCTAGTTTTAGACTACATCTAAAGACTAGACTTAATAGTTTTTTCCTCGATAACCAAAGCCGCAATCATTAAAATAAAAAATCAAAAACACATTTTTTTTATTTGCCAGGCAATAAATATAAGTAAAACGTCAATAAAAATGTATATTTTTATTCATAATGATGTTTCCGGCATATAAGGTCGAAGATTATGCGCTTTTATGAAATGTGTTCGTTGTCCAGTCTACCCTAGTCATCGGCGGTTGCAACAACGCCGAAACGTCGAGTTCAGTCGTAAATGAAGTAATAATAGCAACGTCCTTTATAATAACAAGAAGCAATATTTTCGTTCGCGACGCAAACATCAATTTTACGCAAATGAATCGAGACAAAAATTATACCAGAAGAATTGGTGTTTCATAAAGAAGCTATTGAAATATAATTTATTAGTCATTATAATCAAATAGTTTCAATCATGTTTGTATCTTTGGTGGTATCCTTAACATTTATATTTCACATATGCAAAAAAGAAAAGACGAGAAAAGGATTGTGTTTTAATTTTGATGTCGCGTCAGTACTTACGTGTCTCTAACTTCTAATTTTGTGGATTTTAAATAGTAGGTTGAAGTTTGTATACAAAGAGTTGCAAAAATATAATATTTCTAAAGCTGCAAAAAATGGAATCTAAAGAATCTTCTATTTAAGAAATCGCTATACATTTACACAAAATGTACATTTACATTTATTTATTTATTTTTATTTATTTAAGAATTAATTACTATAAAACATTGATTTGCTTACAAAAATAACAGGAACCGAATGATAAAACCTTAACCTTTTGCTTATTTGACTCTGTCATCCAACTGGGACTAGCCCGTTCTAGGGTGGACAGGACTCTAATATTACAATCAAGCTTGATTGCTTGATTGCTTACAAATGTACAAGTTTTAGTAAAAAGCTAATAACACTAAATTGCCCTAAAATGTGGTTTCAAAATAATAATAATTATAATAAAAATTAAAAGATAATATAATAAATAAAATGCAATTCAATTATATAATCGGTAATTAATATAATATAACATTTGATTAAATAATACAAATAAAGTTTATGTGAGGAAAGAAAGAAACAGTCATATATGTAAAGTAATATAGGATTTAATATAAAATACCTAGTCAAAAAAAGTACAATTCATTGTCAAAATAATATATAACAACAAAGTCATATAATTTTTGGTAGTTAGGTCAATGTTAAAATATACTCAACACACATGTTTAAAAATATATTAATAATTTGTGCACCTAAGTTTCATTAAACGATTAACACAACATTTACAAAAAAATATTACTTACATTACTCACAACACAAAATGTAAAAAATATATACTATTACAATCAAACAAAAGTCCACGTAATTAACAACATGTCGAATGACATTTTTACATTGATATTCGACAATACGATAACTGTAAACTCGCTTTAGGCATCGTGCTATTGTGTTGAGTGTTGTACTTAGCGTTGCGACGCGCGACAAAGATGGCTTTCTGAAATAAACAATTATTTAAAAATAACTGGTAATTGATAAGCGATTATGGGGAATGTAGATTTATATTATTATGCTTGAGCTTGTGATAAGGTTATTATTGTTTAATTTGTGTATAAATAGTGGGAAAACAGTAATTTGCCGTTTAATAGCCGGTTAACATAGATACATTTATCCGGTTATAGCAGAAATCGGTTGATTTTGTCATCCCGAAACATATTTCGAGATGACAACAGTATTAATACCTAAACCATAGTTTAGGTATTGATAAAACTTCAACGTATATTTTCCACACAATAAAGACCTATTTTGTTTTCTGGCATGTTTTATTTAATTGAACTAGTATTAAAAAAAGAATAATAATGACCCGTTGTTACCAGTTTTTTTTAACCCTAGTACAATAGAATGAAAATTAAATCCGTTCCCAGCTCCTGCCTTCCTGTTCTGTAAACCTTAAGATTCTGCGATCAACATAATTCAGAAAACAGTTAAATAGAACAGGTATCGAAAACCATTGATATATTTTAGCCATCAATTACCTACCCTACGTGTGGTGATTGTGTCGCGGGAGCCACGGAACTGGTTGTTTTTAAAATTGTCCGGACAACCGGCATGTTAAGACATAAGCAGGTTTTGCATATGTACCGCGACATGAGCGTCTTCTCCCCGGTTATTAGTTGATAATTCTCTGTTGTTTTAATAGTCTCAGAAGTCAGTTCAGTCACTTATTGAAGTCAGTGCAAGCGGTGGCGAAGCAAGACGAGGGACGCTCATTCGGTGTTGGGTCGACGCCTCGCTCGGACGCGGACGGCTCGTGCAAAAAAGTCGCTCACAATTCGGAAATGCGATCGCCCGTAGTGTTATCTGATAAGACAAGCGTACGCCTGATTGACTGAGTACAAAGAACGTTCGCAGTAAGCCATTCGCGATGGAGCTTGTGTTGGAGGAAGCGCGGCGGGAGGCGCTCGCGGCCGCGACGAACGCTTCGGGATCGCAGCAGACGACGAGCTTCACGATGGAAGCTCCGAGAACGGACGTCGAACTCGTCTCTATCGAGGACAAGGACAAGGACAAAGGCAGAAACGGCAACGCGCTCGTCCCATTCGCTGCAGCAAACGACACCGGTTTCTCAAGGTTGCCGCAGAGGGATCCCGTCGATATTCAGTTTGACAACATCAGCTATACTGTCAGTCTGGGATTCAGGAAAGGTAACACAGAAGTTATCATACTTGTACTTTACATAGCATTTGAAATGGAGGGGTATGGGGATTGGATTACTCGTCAACATGAATATCTATATGAATTATAATATAAACGTTTCTTCAATATCTTAAATCTCTGAAAATTCTAGCTTGGTTGCTTTGAAATTTTGACACAACGTTGCATTCGAATAGGCGCGTATTTTTATGCACTTTTTATATATATGTCACATCTGTGACAGGTAAAGCTTTTTTTTTTGACAAACAACTAAAGACTGAGCTTCAGCAACGCCTGGCCGGATACAGCTAGTCATACATACAATAATAAAATGTAAGTTTGTTGCAAGGTCTTTTTTTGCGAAATCAAGTAAAACATCTTTATTGGTCTATTTAAGTGTCTTCTAGTGGGAGAGATAACGATCATCGTAGAGTCTTCAATATCGGCTGTCTTTTTCAAATTTAGTTGACATCGACTTTATTGTATTTAGTTGATTCCATTGTAGTAATAGATAGGGCAAACTGCGCTTCGGCTTGAGCAACCCAGTTTGCTGGTTCTTCCGCCCAAAATGATGGCAAGTTACTGTTACTTTATCAATATTGCTAATTAGGTTTGCCATTTTGGGTTTGCAGATTTTGCAAGAGCGTTGACAGTTTTCCGGAGAAAACGCCATTTTGCCGGAATTGAAACCCGAAAAAAGTACGGGCTGCGGTGTTCAGAAATGTCTGGTTTCACTAAATTATGGGTGCAGTTACGACAGAGAAATTAATTACAAAGATAAAAAATTAAGATCAAATTGCAACGGAGAGAATGACAACATATTGACTCGAACCAAGGAAAAAGAGATGAAAATTTTTGTTAAATTGAAATAAATTAAGCTGTCATACAGTTATCTTAAAAGTAGTAAAAAATTACAATACATAATGACTTCCTTCAATAAATCGACGAAAAAAGTAATATCTCCTTTAAAATTAGTGAATTTTACAAGGTAGTCAAAAACGTTGATTGTTAGGAGTAACATTTAAAGTCAATGCTGCGATAAGGTAAATTTTTATTTAAATAAATGTAGAACCTCATAGATTTTGTGACTTGGTTATGGCTGATCTGAGGTTAAGGATTCCCATTTTTAAGTTGCCCCAATTCAAGACTTTTATAAATTAAGAAGCAGTCTTCTTAGAAGAAAACCGCTTTAATATTTACAACGCTTTTATTATGTCGAGCTGCCGGGTGTTTTATTGTTAAATATTATTGATATTATTGATAAATTTGTGGTTTTCTATTGCCTTCACTTTCGCGCTGATTTAGCGATCTATAACCGGTTTAGTTCGGTAAATCAACGTGAAAGCGAAGGCTATAGAGAACGCCAAAGTTATAAAATCACACTGCTGTATCTTAATATATATAAATTACGTGTCACGTTGTTTGTCCGCGATGGACTCCTAAACTACTTAACCGATTTGAATCAAATTTGCACACAATGTGCAGTTTGATCCAACTTGAAAGATAGGATAGCTTACGTCTTAATTTATAGTCGCGATATTATTTTATTGCAATTTGACATTCGCAATTATCTGTTAGTTCCAAACGATTTTAACAGATGGCGTTATCTATTGAGTAATCCATAGATGGCGCTGCTATGTTAAACCTACAAACGTCATAGTCGGCCAAGCGTTATTCTAAATTCAAAATATTGTGAAGGTAATACAGTGAAATTATTCCTGCTTTTTAATTATTTGTGCTTCATTGTTCAAAACTCTTTAATTAAAATATATACATGTAAGTATTATCACATAGTTATAAAAGTGGAATAACTGCAGTATAGGAACCTCAGTCCAATTTTTTTCATTTTAATGCTAAATCTGGAAGAAAATTGTGTCGGTCGCTATAAATAAGCGAGATATAGGCATTCAAAGTTTAAATTTTAAAAACAGGCCAAAATAATATAATATAAAAATGGATGTTGGTATATCTGTATGCCCGTCTGTCCGAGTTTAATAGACTCCGAAACCGTTTGACCGATCACCATGAAAGTTGGCATATATATATATATGTATTTTTTCATGGTTAAGGTTTTTATATATATCCGCTTTGTTGCAACTTTCAACTAGACGGCGCTGCAGCACACCAACTTCTATACTGCTCAACCGATCGCCAAGAAAATTGGTATACATTGGTATTTGAGAAAAGATATAACACGGGCAACGCCGGGTAATACCACTCGTGTGACTATATAATGGAATCTATGAAACCGAAATTGAACCGCATCTGGTCGTCGCGTCGTATTAAAATGAAACTTTACAAGTGCGTGTAGTTCTGACGACAATACAATAATATGGTACCATCGAGCTGATCTGATTATGTAGATGGAAGGTCACAGGCACTTCATAACGGAATAAGGTATCTTAGCGGTGTTTGGGCTTGTTTGAATTGTCTTGAGATGTACTCTGGTCATGAAAGATTTCCAGGGTCGATGATGATGCCGAAAGGTTGGCAATGGAATTGTATAACAGAAAAACTTATCTTACCTTGTTTGTTTGTTTCTACTCTTCATTGTGACATTTTACAATTGTCGGGTTTATTGTCATACGACAATCTTTTACAACCAACCCTACTATGAAAAGTTTATATGAATGTGTGCTTGTAACATGTGTGTAAGTGTGTATCTTGTTATTGCATTTGATCAACATCATTCAAATGCAATTCCGTTATTTTTATCCCAACGGAAAATGGTAACCCAGCCGGGAACCATTTTCCGTTGGGATAAAAAGGCAGTATTTCGGCTTGTTGGAATCTTCTTGAGATATACTTTGGTCACGAATGGTTTCCATGGCATAAAAATGAACCACGAATAATCATTCACTGTAACTATCGTATCGCGTTGAAACTGATGCAATTCTGGTGACAATACAATAATTATGATACCATCGTACTGGTCGTCATAGAGACTCCTCAATGGCTAACAATATAAGCCCATCAAGTTTGAATTCGTTTGACATGACGCAATGAGTCCATTGGTTACCTATTGTGACCAGGAGGTATAAGCCTGTTTTTTAGTTTTTTAAATTATTGAATCACTTCTTATGACAATTAGATGAGATTAAATAACATAATTTTATGCTAAGAGGTGGTTGAAAATAAACGCCAAGGCGGTTAGTTTAAATCTATTTAGGATCTCGATCACATAGTTTGCCAGGTGACCCATTTCGAAGTACTGCATCTTGGGCGACTTATTTAAATAGGCTCCACACTATATAATCGATATTTTCGCAGGATACTACTCAACCAGAACATCTTAGAAATAGTCCAAATAAGAATAGATGTTAATTTGCATGACGTTTCGAGCGAAAGTATTTAATTCGTCGTATTAGATAATATCAAATTAAATAATCTTGCACATCACCGATAGGTGTCGATATTTGTTCTTTGGAAAGTTTTTTATCTGGAAAGTTGGAGTTAGCTTGTGCTATAGCTTGCTTGAGAAGCTATAGCTCGCTTTAGGTTTAGCTTAAAAACATTATTTTTTTCCAAATTTTCAGGGGTTGGGGAGAGGGGAGGATTTCATTTCCTTGGCCTTATATAATAGTTAGTTCTCTCATAGTTCGTTATAATTCATTTTATATTTGGTTTTAAATACCTGAGAACGCATTTGGAGTGAAAAAAAGAAAAATAAAAGACCGGGATTGATATTTGGACATTTAGATAATTATTTACTTGATATTTTGATTAGTTAATGTATCCTATGACACTCGGGATGACATAACGGTTTTGAGAATACTATATACTTCTAAATCGGTTCCAGCGTTTAGAAGTTATATTGGAATAAAGAAACGGAAAACATACATAAATGAACACTGAATAAATTACCCTCCTTTTTGTTGGGCATTCGTGTAAAAATGAACATCTATCTGCACACGTTTTTCAAAAATTGGTAGCCACTTTATTACTTATACATTATGTGGTTACGCGGTTAACTTGGACAGGAAAACCCCTGTCTGGGGTCAAGCCCTGTAGCAGAATATTTTTTCCATTATTTTCCTTTTGAATAAAAACGATATTGTTTCCTTACTTCCTACAACAAAACCTGTTATTGCTAAATTTGAATACAGTTTACTGTGTAATATACATCTTGAAATAATAGTCATTTTCCTACTTGCTTGTAGATACAACGTTCTATTTATATGTCAAGTATGATTATTTTGAAACTAAAATTCGAGATCGTTAAAAATTCGATCGAAATACAAAATATTTTGCTTTCATCATATATCCATCAGCTAATCCTCAACGATAGCGTTCACTTCTTCCAGTTACTTTTAACGTCAGCTTTCATTTTTACACTATTGCCATTTTCTTAGTATGATTTCAAGAAACTCTTTTCGTTTAGAACATTCTGAACTAAATTCTTTCGTTCCATACTTTATTAATGTTAGGACGATATAAAGAAGTAGCCAGGATATACCATTTGTAAACCCATAAAATCTAATAAACCTAAAAACCTTTAAAAACTGATCACCAAACCTTTCAACAGCATACATATCTGAGAAAAGTGGTTATACGGGGTGTCCGCGACGCGTATATGGAATATATACCTTCACACAACGATCTATAGTGTTGAGTTCGGGTATACAATAAAAATGCATATGCCTGTGTTAAGGATTTCAAAATATACCCGACCGTAACATTTTTCTGGGGTATACTTTCATGTAGGACACTCCATTTTGCTATACTATAATGTATACCCATTTCAGTGTCTCTCCACTTTTTTTTACGCTTACTAATAAAGAGACAGACATACAAAGGGACGTTTAATTTTATATGTTAGGATTGAGATAAATTACACCACAAGAAAAGAGGATAAAAACATTTATTACATAAAATAGTTGGTATTAATAATAATTAGAAAAAAACAATTTAGCGCGCGTTATGAACATTCATTTTAATATTCTGTCCCAAGCCATGCTTTCGTTTAGTTGTGCGTTCTGTATCAGACGGCCGCCCAGCTTGAATTCTAGACTTAGTCTTTCCTATTCCCCTGTCTTTACGTCTACTCAGGGCTGTGCTTTGCACTTTAATTTTCCTTGGTACACGCTTTGTTATTATCTGATGTAAAATGAAGTTTTGTCCTTGCTCTGATGTATTTATTTTTTTAATCATATTTGTGAATTTTGCTAGTGCTCTCAGATTGTGGACAGTGGGGTTCGTTTCAAATAACTGTGTGAAGCGTTGTACTTCAGTCTTAAACTCTGCAAGTGAATTTTTATATTGATGCGAAAATTCTACAGCAACCTGTTGTGAGTAAGACGTAAAATTGGCCGCATCCTGTATCGACTCTTGTGTATTGGAGGAAGAGCACTGAGGAACTATCGGGTGATGTTGGGAACAAATGATCCTAATAAAATGATAACTAATATTGCCGACATATTCACTCAAATATACAGTGAATGTACTAAAGAATCATCATTTAAAAATAAGAGAAACCCATTTTTTAATGGGTGGATCGACTCTAATATTATAAAACTAATGAAAGAAAGAGACAAAGCTTATCATAGGTGGAAAAATAATCAGAATAATGAATTAAATCGCAAAAATTATGTTAGTCTAAGGAATAAAGCCACGAACGAAATAAAAAATGCAAAAAGATGCTTCTACAAAAAAGATTTTGAAAATTCTAAAGGAAATATAAAAATGACTTGGAATAAAATAAATAATTTAATTGGGAAACAAAAGCAGTCTTTAGATGAACCAATAATAAAATACTTAGGAGAAAATAAAAGTCACGGAAATATTGCAAATGAATTTGTAGAAAATTTTCAAAACAACGTTAAAGCCATACTCCATAAATGCGACAAAAAACATTAGATTTAAATTCAACTAAGCCAATAGACAGAACTATGTACATTCCGAAAAGTAAGTCAGAAGATATTCAGAAAATTATAGCTGGTTTAGATGCCAATAAATCACCTGGATTAGATCAAATTAGAGTAAGAGATCTCAAATTAATTAACAAAAAGATTAGTCCTATTATTAGTAAAATTCTTAATCTGTGCTTAGATACAGGATTATATCCAAATTTTTAAAAGATAGCTTTAATAAGACCTGTATATAAAGGCGGTAATCACAAGGATTACAACAATTATAGACCCATCAGCATTTTGTCAAGTATTAACAAAATCTTTGAAAAATATATCGCAGGCAAGGTGCAGACATACCTAACGACTAATAATATTATCAATGAAAGCCAATACGGGTTCCAAAAAAATAAGAATACCGATCAACTCCTATCTAATTTTACAAACCACGTAAATAAGTGCCTGAATGACAAAAAACACGTCATAATTGTCCTTGTGGATTTTAGCAAGGCTTTCGACACAATTAATCATGATCGACTCATAAGGACCCTTGACGATGTAGGTATAAGAGGCAGATACAAAGAGTTACTGCGCAGTTACCTAAGTAATAGAGAAATGGCGGTAAAAATAGGGGACTCGATTGGTAAAAGTGTTAGGATAACAGAGGGTACACCACAGGGCTCCGTATTGGGACCTATGTTTTATTTGATATATTGCAACACTATATCGAATATATTTTTTAAATCAAAAGTGTACCAATTTGCTGATGACACAGCGATAGTGGTTGAGCACGATGACGTAAATACTGCAAACACAATCATGAACCAACAATTCCTACAACTGTTGCGCTGGTCCCATGACAACGGCCTCGTTATCAACCATACGAAGACAAAGGTATTGTACGTCACCTCTCCCTATAAAAAAAGGGGCGAGATAGCTATTAAAGCACACTCGTATACGTGCATTCACGATAACGTATCACATCTAAACTGCTCCTGCAATAGTCTAGAGGTTGTGAGTACACATAAATACCTGGGTATAATACTTGACAAAAACTTTAATTGGGAAAGTCACATACTTCTACTGTGTGGAAAACTCAGGTATTTTTTAAAACTATTCTTTCACCTGAAATCCGTAGTACCTCATAATATTATGAAAATCATATACTTTTCACTTGTAAATTCTATACTAGGATATGGCATTCAGGTATGGGGACTTACATTTCCCTCGTACGTTAGGAAAGTGGAAAATATTCAAATTCGAATACTGAAACCAATAGCACCAAAAGGCTCAATACAAATTAAGCAAAATAATTACACAGAACTCTACTTCTCAATTGATGTCTTGCCTATAAGTTTCTTCGTATGGTATAAAATTCTGCTTGACAACAACGAAAACGGTTCGTTACGAATACCTGCCGATCATGTACACAGAACTCGGCTACGTGAAAAGGGGTATTTGAAATATAACAAGCAAAACAATTATTACGGCGATAGAACTCTTGAATTCATTGTTCCAAAATTATTCAATCACTTTTCTATAAAATTAGACAACTCAATCAGCAAATACTTACTAAAGAAAACATTGAAACTTATACTACTAAGCAACCTAAATAATGACTTACCCAGGCGAGCTAATTGAAATAATTTAAATATTATGTCATATAAATACTATAATAGAGAAATTAAAAACTATATTAGTGTAAATTAGCATAAATATGTAAAAGCAGTAGCATAACTGTAACAAGTAAAAATTCTATTAGACTAAATTAGCATTAACATCAAGTAGAATAATTATGGTAAACCAAGCTAATTAAGATAAGTTAGGTTAGGTTAGGGCATAAGTATAGATATCTGGTATGAATCATTTTATTAGTGTAATCATTTGTTATTGTAATTGTAAACAAAGTAAGTATACCAGGATAATTAGTATAGGTTAGGTTAGATTAGTAAGTAGGCATATTAATTTAGTGGAAAAGCATATTTATAAGTGTATATTAAGCTAGTTATGATAGGAGATATAGGTTAGATTAGGTTAGGTTAGGAAGTCAATGCATCTACTTAACGTAAAAAGTTATAATAGTTAATAAAAGTATAATAGGTAATGGATAATATAAGTCAGAATTATAAACACATTATTGTTAGTTACCCACTGAAAAGGCACTAGCCTTAGTGGGGAACTGTGACATGTAATTTGTATCTTTTTTTATGAATAAAGACTACTACCAAGACTACTACCAAAAAATCCAAATCATTGTTCGGTGTTTGATCCAAGTTCATCATATTTATATAGAAATTTTCATTGATCTCATCCCCTGACGCAATTCTTGCTAGTGTCATTCTATCATGAATAGACAGCCGATGAGAATTGGGAAATATTACCCCAAATTTTTTCTCAATGCTACATAGGTGCTTGCAGAATCTTCCACATTTTCCAGCATCGCAGTCACAAACGGCTAGATCGGCTCTGATAGTGTAAAAAGTATTTGGACTGGTCTCCGATTCCACACTATACTCATTATCGTTGACTTTAGAAATATTTTTAATATTTCGAGCAGTCTTCGCGAACATTGAATATATGGAATCCTTGGTTTTTCGCGTATTTGCGTAAGAAATGATGCGCCGCTGAAAATAATTTTCAAATATGGACGTAATGAAATCTACCGATGCGCAAGCATTAAACGCTTTACAGCGCTGAAGTATCACGTCTTTAAGAATGCGTATAGACGCTTCTGTTATGTTGTTGGTGTTGTTTCCTCGCGTAAGTAAATCCAACCTATCAGAGACGCACCATTCAAGCCGCCGTTTCCATAAGTTACTCTGATGATTTAACAGAGCTGGCATCGTCTTAACATACTCGTCACCTGTTAATCCGGCATACAATTTGACTGCTTCTTCTGGATCAGTTACAAAAAGAATATTACGAAATCGTATCATGATTGATTGTCTTTTTATTATGTCAACCTTGTGATCTGCAACGCAAATCCAACGCCAAAAGGCTTGGCAAACATGGAATGCGCATAATAGTAATCGAGCATTAGGAAAAATTGTTCTCAAAGCATTTCGTTCTGCAGTAGAATCGTCCGTCATAACAATATCAGGCTCAAATTTGTTACCCACGTTGTTCTTTTCTACAGCTTCTTTAATAGCGGCAAATACCATCGTGTAATTGGATTCATTTTGCTCAGTATGTATAGCACAAGCCAATGGAAGACCGCCAATTTTGTGAGATGTAAAAACTAGAGTAATCGCAGAACCGGTCTGGTCACACGATGACGTTGTGTCTGCAAATATCATATTCTCATATGCAGTGGATAGAAAGACCCGTTTCATTATAGGGGTAATTATGACGATAATCCTGGGATTCTGTTTCAGCAGCATCGAGTACCCTTTGTTATTGAAACTCTCAATTTTCCGTTCTATTATTTCGGGGAGATTGCATTCATTACGGTCACCATATTTTTCAGAACGCCATTTATTGTACATGTAGTAGACATGATTTTCAGAGGGATTTATTTGAGAATTTGATAGCATCTCTATTCCATTTACAGCAGAATCTTCAAACAAGTCCAGTATGCTCAATTCATTGTAATTTATTGCTGTGCAAGGTGTCATTCCGCTATCGAAATATTTCCTAAAGGTTTCTTCGGTTTCTTGGCTGCATTTTAGTAAATTCAAAGCTTCTGCAACGTAAACGCGATGAGAGTGTTAAAAAACTATGGTCACTAACACATTATACCCCTTCAATAACAGTTTGTCGTTTCGAATAGTGTCCTTGTGGACTTTTTTATTACAAAGTCTATTTTAGCCTTACAGTTTTGTCCACGAGGCGACTAAACAGATTTTTTATTGAACGATGAATGTTGACATGTATATATTTTTCGAAACAAGAGGCGCTTCAGCGAAGGATATGACTTTCGAACTATCCAGTTAGTTTTCGTAAAATTAGAAAAATTTTGAACAAACTTGTTGATGAAATTAGCGTATCGTTCTTGTTTTTCATTTTGATCAGCTTTCAGTCGAAATGTCATACAGTACGTTTTCTCCGATTCGAAATCCAGATTCTCGATAAGTCCACAATGTTCAGTTATAAAACCCTCTAAACTGGCTTTATCTATCATTTTATACACTGTTTCCCACTAATAGGAACACAAACTATATAGTAACTTTATAATATACTTCACACCCTACTATACACTTTATCTTCTGTTTTTTTTAATGAAAAACATTTGCATTCACAATTTAAACCGTACTGACGCGCACTTGGTGACACAATGATGCAAAAATGTTGCGTCATCCAACGGGGTGAAAAGGAAAGAACGATTAAAATAGTAAGTGACAAAAAATTAATTGTTGCCGCTCGCCGCGTCGTTGCGATCGGGTATGTTTTAAAATAGCTACGCGCGAAATACTAAATCTGAAAGTATACCCGATGTCAACTTTGCCAGAGACGTCACAAATGTTAGGTAGAGGTACGCTTTAATGAACTAATTTTAGATTTCTGGATTGGAAAACATACCCGACGGCAACACGGTCTCTGAGGTCCTGAGCGTTGTGTGAAGGTATATATTCCATATACGCGTCCGCGACAGCTTAATAATTCCTTCAATGAGTACATTGAATATTACAATGTACATTAAAATTAACATTCTACTAGCAATTAAACAATTAGTATGTAATTATACGGTATAGTTTTTGGCCAAAAATTATGAATTCAAGTTTCTACTAGATCTCTACGTTTAGAGATCCTGGGAGTCCCAAAAATGATTTTTCGAAATTGCCCACCTTTCTGTGTGTTTGTGTGTGAGTCTGTGTGTCTGTATTTACTACATATCAGAAACTGTACGGCAAAGAAGGACCAAATTACGTATAAAAATAATTCATCTCATGTTCGCTCTTTTGTTTCAAAATGGCAGCTTTTTGAAAATTTATATACATTTTATACATTTTGCCGACAACAATAAATTTATATACATTTTGCCGTAGGCAACCCGAGCTAATCGCCATTCATTTGAGGGGTTAAAATGTTCCCGCCGCCGAACACCGAACGCAAAGACGTAAAACAGGATACAGTGAGTGTTGTGTGCAAGACGGAATTTAAAAATTCCCGCGCTCCGAGCCCGGCCCCCCACCACCGTTATAACCTACGCAGTGGCGGCAGCGGTTTGCGGCCTACCCGCAAAACAACGGACTGACAGGTCTTCAGTCTACCCTAGACAACGGCGGCTGCAACGTCACCGAAACGTCGGGTCCTACAAATTTCACGCGGTAAATTCGTTTTCTGTCCTATTTATAATGTCAAACAACCGCGATAGTCTTCGATTTTATATCCCTTATTATTAATGCTACAATGGAAATCAAACGTACATATCTTAGAATAGTTGTCTTAATCTTACACAGCCCATTTTTGTTTCAAGTCATTTAGTAATATCATTAGTTGTTTACGAGTTTAATTATAATTACAATGACAAGTAGAAAAGGAAAAATCTGAAAATTGCTATTATTATAGCCGATACAAAATCAGTTATATCGATGACAAGAGGACAAAACTTTAAAAAATCGAATGCAAATAAATTATCGCACTTATTACAAAGCCATTACAAAAAACTGTGATGCATTGTATGTCGCATCATCGGACGAAATTTGGGAAAGTAGTGATACCGCGTATCAACCAGATTTTTTGTAATTTCAGATTGTCGGAAAAAACACGTGTTTTGATTTTAGGTTTTTTTTTATACGGTAAATTATTTTCCATCAAAACTGAGTTGAAAATAATCTACAACTTTTTTATTTTATTTATTCCTGTGCTTGTAACATACTAAACACCTTTCCTCCGGTAACCAAGGTGCTGCAAAAAATCTAATAATTGTTAAAAACATATTTTTTTTCACAGAAAGTCACAATCAAAATAAAATCAATTTACTTGTTTATTTCACCTTATATTAACCCTTTGTGTACGAGGTGGGGTATAACACGCCCCAACAGTAAAAAACTCGTAATAATTCACTATAAGGACGCGCGAGTTCGTTTTCTAAGTAGCTGCAAATGTAAGGTGCGATTCCACCAAAATAGTGTGCAGCACATTTGCTTGCACACATTTTGTGCAAAACTCCAACAGTGCAGGTACTAAGCTGGTGTCGCATTTGGCTTCCGTCTCCACTGGTAAGGCTGTGCGTAACTTTTGTAAGCGCACAGTTCAGCACACTTGTGCGCGAACATGTTCACTGAGCAGAGTTTCTGCCGAGACAGTTCAGTAGTTAATATGAACGGGCAGGAAAACGTAGTGCTTTGTGCTGCAGCATGTGTTTTACTATGTAGTCTCCTTAAAAAGAAACGAAGGAAGAAACCGCGATGTTGGGTGAGGCCGTTACTACAGCGACGGAATGAAGAAACGAATAAATTTCTAGAAGAAATAAAAATAGATCCATTGAGTGGATTTAAAAACTTCACACGTATATCTTGCGAAGATTTTGAGTTGCTGGTTAATGTAACTAGTCCTTTTATTGCTAAGCAAGATACCAACTACAGAAAATGTGTCCCTGTTTCAATAAGGCTTGCAATCACCTTAAGATATCTTGCTACTGGAGATTCTTTTGCAAGTTTAATGTTCTTATTTAAAGTTTCAAAAGAGCTTATTGCTCGGATTGTACCTGAGACTTGTAAGGCGTTGATAAGCGTGTTGAAAGAAAATATTAAGGTAAGAAAATAAAAATAATATACCATTTTATTTTAGTCACTTTTATTGCATTACATTTCATGCCAAGATATTGTTTCGCCATCATTCTGACGTAAAAGATCTGAATAATCATTATCGCGGACCTGAAAACTTGAAGCCGGTCCTTGACTCTGACAATTTGACGAATCTGAATACGGTGAAGGCATTGGAGTTGTAACATATTTTCCAGTACCAATAATAGCGTCATACAATAAATTATCTATATCCCTTTGTACTAAAATCTTGGTTCGCTCATCTCTAATTTTCCTTAATTTCGTTGCGACGGCTGCAGCAAAAATGTCTTCGTCATCAGGTTTTTTTGCTTCCATCTGCTTGTTTACGTTATTCATAATGGACAAAGCTTGGGCGATTCTCGGGTCTTCATCGACAATACGGCGTTTAAGCGAGTTCTTCGGAGCCTTAAACTTTTCGACTGGCCTTTCATGAAGAGACTCTTGATCTTCATTTACTGTGTCATTCTGGATAATAATATCTTGTGATACCTGAAATAGTAATAAAATTTCCCTTTTCAGATGCCTAACACTTTAGAAGAATGGATGATCTTAGAGCGCCAATTTGACCATCTTTGGAATTTCCCTCATTGCATTGGGGCTATGGATGGCAAACACGTTGTTATCTATGCTAATCTTCAGCAAGGAAAATTAAATTTGCCTGAACCTTACCCGTTACCCGGAAGGAACAAACCAATTCCACATGTCATTGTGGCAGATGATGCTTTTGCGTTAGATATAAATTTAATGAAACCATATCCCGGTCAACATGACAAAAGATCAAAAGAGAGAATATTTAATTATCGGTTGAGCAGAGCGAGACGTATTGTGGAAAACGTACTCGGCATTATGTCGTAAATAGTATAGGTATCTGGCGTAAATAGTATAGGTATCTAAGTAATAATATTAGAGGTAAGAAAATAAACATTTAAAACGTACCTACCTGTTCATTTATTTCGTCGTGTGAGTTCAAGCTGACGTTCGGCTCATCCCTTCCATGAAAGAAATTCAAATATGCATAAGCAAACCATTTCGGCTTATATATATCTAAAATCCCAGAACCTGAAGATTTTGAGTCCGCGATTTTCTTCTTTTCTCTTCGGTATTGAGCCAAAATAATCTTCCATTTTCTCATTACCTCAGTCGAGTCATAATTGAAACTTTGCGCCAACTCTTGAGTGGCGTCGTGTTTTTTGTTTTTATTTTTATAATCACTGTGACTAGAATCCCATAATACAGGATAAGTTTCAATAGCTTGAATAAAATTAATAATTTTATCATTCGTCCAATCCATATTTAGCTTGGTTAGTTTTCACTCCGGTAGCGGAAGCAAGACTGAGTTCGCGCACAACAGGTTTGTCGACGCGACGCGAGTCCACTGCCTGCATGTGTGCGCGCACTAAAGTATACAGATGTGCGCGAACATTTCTAGAATGTTCGCGCACAATTTGTTATTGTTTGCTTTAGTGAGTCGACCAGAATAAACATTTGTGTCGCACACTGTGCATTGCAGTGCCGCACAGTTCTGCACACTGGTGGAATCCCATCTCGTTGACGTTCCGATTAGTGCAATTCATTCAGTCCGGCATTAGCCTCAGAGCGCGCGACACGTTATAAAACGCGACACGCGGCGGACGGAAATGAAACTAACACTCCCTGCTCACCCGCGCGCATAATGTTTTCCAAATGCCTCGGAACACAAAAATATTGTCTTTACATAGACAAATGTATGGCCACGCCCATTTGTTTCGATGTATTTGTGTATTGTTTCGAGAAAACACTCGCAGGAGACGCGGCTTTAAGTACTCATTTAATAACTCACATCACATAATTAGGTCATTATTTAATTACTCTAATTCTAAAATCTTACTTAAACCCAAAATATTAATAAATATAGCAATCTGTACTATAATAAATGCAGATGTATAATACTGTTTCATCAAGCAACCGTAATTCATCGATAAGCAATATCGACGTTAGCCGCATCTTTGTTGATAGCTCGGTTTATTATCCCATCGGAACGTTCCTTTGGCCCGTACTTTTAGTAGAGTGCGGTTGGGTAACACACACCCCAAATTGTGTGGCTTTTTTCTATGAGTTCCTTCGAAAAGACTTAATAGATTATAAGTTGAAGAAAAAGTTGAGTTTTATTTTTAATAAAAGTCTAATAATATGTACGAATATTTATTCGTGTGTTTTACTCAAACCTATTCATTATGAGTTATTACAATACATTTCATATTAATGTTTAAAAGTATTCATTTGCTGATTTTATTTTATTTAATTTTCTGAGTATGTCGAACCTCACCTATGGCCTGAGATGTATTCACCTAGATACGGAGGGTTTATATATGCGTCTATTGTCTGTAATAAAAATTTTTAGATACGACCAGCCAAAGTAGTTAGGGAAAAAAAATATTACTAAAAGAAGGTTTCTGGTTTTCTTCAACGGTTCTTTACAGGAAAGAAACTGCCAGAATCCGATGGAAAAAATAAAATAATGAGCTATTATTGTCTATTAACGTTTAGTATTTCACCCAATATAATTACGTTGAAAAATTTTTTTTTCTTTTCATTTCATTTCGACATTTCAGATTCTACCCTTGAAAGGTTGTAGTGCTGTCGCGAACATGTAAAGGACACATTTCAAATATCGCGATAAAATAAATTAAACCCGTCCGCTTAAAAATTACATTTTATATCGCTGCACTAATTTAAATACGTCAAAACAATTGGCATACGGAAATAATATTAACGATGTTGACAAAAACTTTTCGTGATAATTTTGTATAGAAAAAATGATTGTTGCTGTTCTTCGCCTGTGCGCAATTCGGGCCAAGAAGTAAACAATCTCAAACGAGGTTACATACGCGCGATATTTTTGTTGAATTGTCGCAATATTTGGCGATGGTTTGATGGACATTTCGCTGGCCAATCAGTAATCATTAAGCGCAGAGTTTCTGAAATATAAAGTAATGTCTTACGCCACTTGCAGCAAACCAGCCATAGAGACCACAGTCCAGCTAGAGGCTTTTTTTGTCAACATAATAAACAGATTTAATCATATTGCTTTGTTATATACAGGGTGAGGTTTTATTAGTGGCATTATTGATGTGGGTGAATCAATACAAGCAAGTAAGCAACTTTTGATTAAAAAACATTGGAAAAAAACAAAAACTTTTTTTTTCTGTTTTGAAAAATAGCACAAAAAGAGTTAGGCGCGTTGCGCCATTTGGCGGTAGGTAAAATATAGTAAATTTTGTTTATTTGCAATATTTTACCTATTGCTAGATGGCGCAGTGCGTCCAAGGCTTGTCAAACTTTTATTTATCAGTCATCTTTTGGAAAAATTAAAAAAAATATGTGTTTTTTTTTTAATGTTAAAAGTTGTTTGTTTGCTCGTACTGAATCACTCATTTCAAGGATGTCACTAATAAAAAAACTCACCTGTAGAACCCTACAGCGAAGCGAAATGAGCTATGCATAAGATATTTAAGTCACCGATGACATAATGTTATTAAAATATATTTTTTTTTATATCGATCAATTATCAATTTATAATATGACGACTGACAAAAATGGACGGCAACTTATACGTACATACATGATTACTCACCTATAACAGAGTGAGTGTTTTCTTTCGGCTCGTGAATCTTAGGTTTTTCGTACATGAATCGAGACAAAAGTTATACCAGGTGGATTAGTTTTTTTCACAAGGAAGGCAACCATGTATAGGAAGGAAACCATTAGCGTTTCCGTTCATAATTATATTTTTTTTAGCAAACTAGTTTCGCGTCGTTCTCTTTCTCACATATTTAAGTTACCGACATTCAATTACACAGCTATAAACTGAAAATGTATAAAAAAATTCAAGGACCTAACTAAAACATAAAAATTATTAAGCTATTTAAATCTAAAATGATAAACATTAACAAAGCAGACTCGTTAATCCGGAACTCCAGAAAAAAACAGTCGGTGAACACAAAATAAATAATAATGAAAGTGTTTTAAATATAGACATACTCGTATACAAAATGTTTTTACTGCACAGTCATTTTTTTAGTGTCGAATCAATACAACGAGGTAAGCAAAACAAGAAAAATGTTTTTTGTTTTTTTTTTTAATAATTAAAAATTTGAAAAAGTTGACTGGGTAATAAAGGTTTGAGAAGCGTTTGAGCGCGCTGCGCCATCTAGCAGCAGGTAATATAGCGTATATAAATAATATTAGCGACATTTTACTTACCTCTAGATAGCGCTTCGTGATCACAGCTTTTCGTGCTAGTAAATAGAAATTTTTTTTTTTAATTTTTTTTTTAAAGTTGCTAATTTTGTTGTATTGAGTCACCCACTAAAAAAATGCCCGTCTAGTAAAACACCCCATATGACAGTCTTTACAAAGTTTTGTTTAAAACCTCAGAACGATCAACCACTCTAGTGGCTGATTAGGAACAACATCTGTTTACAAGAGCAACCCATTTCTTGACTAGGTATAAAAAGAACTTTACTTACTTATTAGGCTTAACGCGTTCATTGCCAAACTAAAAATTTGAATTTCTTTTTGTGGTCAAAGTTATTGATCCTACATAGTAACTCGTTAGCGAAGACCATGCGATATCGCGTGAACTGGAGTTTAGTGCGGGTCCGAAACACGCAATAGCGCGTGAACGGCAATGCATGTGTTAAAATAGATTGAGTCCCTATAAAGTTGCCGTTCCGTAAACGAGAAACAAAAATGTTTACGAAAAATATATAAATTATTTGAAATGTTGCCCCTATTATACTCGTATTCTAAAATCTCCTCTTCACCTTCTTCTCTCATCCTCTTTCATTGTGGTTATAGCGTCATTGTCTCCAATACACGCTCGAAATTACCGAGCTTGGTAGCAAACGCCGGATTACTGGCAGGGCCGGAGAAGTGAGGTGCTGGATTATAGAGGGAGTACTGTACTATTTGTTTACAGAATAATGGTTGGTAAATTAGCTTTCGGTGAACCGAATTTGATGGTTATGCGACGATTGAAAGTCGTTCATTTTCAGTTTTTAAAATAAATTTGTCGTGGTTTTTTTTAATGATTTTTTTTGGCATTGAAAATGGTAAATTTTTCATTTTTGATTATATTAGAAACGTCTGGGGAATATTTCAAAATCCCCCCCCCCCCCCCTCCCCACCCCTCCTCTCCTGCCAATCTCCAACCTCCTTATCCCGCGCATCGATCCCCCGACCATCCGATAATGTATGTGTTCGATTAAAGTCGCGAATGTATTTCGACTTTTAGTGGTATTTTCATACTACATATGTAGTATTTTCCGTGCTGTTAAAATTTAGTGGTAGTATTTTCTTAAATTTGGCGGAATTTAAAATTCGCCATTGTATATGAGATATTGCAGCCAAAATTTCACAATGTAATTTCGGTCCAACAAGACATCTGTGTACCGAATTTCAATCTTTAAGTACAATATTTCGAGTTTTAGTTATTACTAGCGTGTCCCCTGGTAGGCCGATTTCAATTTCAACTTTTGCTTTGACGAAATGGTGCCTGTGTGCCAAATTTCAGCGCAATCGGATGAAGCGTATGGGCACGTGAAATAACGTGATTACGATATTCTCCATTATTATTTGCAGTACTTGATAGTATACGTTCGTATTGACTGTGATACTAGACCATAATAAGCTGTGCATAATATCGGCACAAGACCCCATATTCGAAAACAACTGCTTTTGATTGCGCACATGAAAATATCTGAGCAATAACAAAAGACAGAAAAAAACTAAATAACCGATTTTGGAAAAAGAATAACACGGCTTTGAACTTATAATTCCAACACAAGCCTGTTGATAGAAAAGTTGAATGTGTAAAATGTGACAAGTTGAATGTCAACTCAACTGTAGTTAAATGCTGCCATTGTGCATAAAATCGGCAATTAGATACGAAGGACCTACTAATAATAATTGATAAATCATCGCTGTAAGATTTATATATAAATTATATCCCTAAAACTGTATTTATGTTGATAAAAAAGTTGTCAATATGTCAATAAACTCAAACATAAGATTATAAAAAAACCTATCAATATTTTGTTCTTGCAAATCTGATGACTTTGTGAAAATACAACGGCGCTTATCGGCTAACAGAAGTTGTAAGCCTAAGAATAATTATTTTACACCACGACCTCTTATTTACAAATACGAAGCGGTTCGCTGCTGTAGATAACTTCTTATCACCACAGAATAATACAAACAGAGGCGCATTACCCGATGATGTTGTCGTCCTCTGCGCGAGTTTCGTTCGACACGTTTTGTTTCATTTATTGCGAAATTAATCCTAGGCTATCGCCTGTTTATGTGACCTGCCCATTGCCGCGTAGTCTTTCGCGTCATCCGCATCGTCCATGAGCATGCGATAGCTTACCTACTTATTCATGTAGCATCACGACCCGAGCCAGATCCTTACTTGCTTCACAATACACCTCCACGGTAGCAGTTGAGCATTGTCGACTACAATGGGCGAACCCGTCACCCCAGGTATAACGATATGTGATCGTTCATTTAGCCGTGGGATGAGCGTAGAAGCCTTTAGAACGGTACGAACCTACCGTCCAGCAAAGCAACGTGCCCGCCAGAGGCCAACGCCTTGCGGCGAGGCACCGGGAAAGGTATCCAGCGAGCAGCCTCGCCCCCTGGCTACAAGTTTTGGAATTAGCCATCTCCGTCTGGAAGTAACCATCAGGATACCTCTATCCTTTCGACTAGTCAAGGGTCCGAAGTCACTTGCGCGAATTCAGCGGTGATTCAGTTTGAATCTATCGCGTACCAAAGGCATCTTTTGCCAGGCTCTAAATTCAGGATCAGGTAGCCTAATGGTCATTTAAGAGTTGTTGACGGCAGATCAACGTGCTAGCATTGATTAGACATACTTTATAATCAATGATGCTAGTCTATCAGTCGTTTGATATTCCCAGTCATTGGATTTATCGTAATCATCATCAACCTGTAGACGTCCACTGTTAAACATTTGAGCCGCCTCCATCCACTTATTTCCTGCGACCGTGGCAATGTCATCGGTTCATCATGTGGGGGGCCATCCTACACAGCGTCTGCCGGGTCGTAGTCGCCATTCAAGAACCTTTTTTCCTTAACTATTGATATATATCCTAAGGAAAATATAATTTCCGGCAGAGTTTATCAAAAGCCTTGCTCTCCGTGTAACTAACATTTCCGCTGATATTTGCAAGACATTTGCAGGAGGAAAGGTCATTGACCAAATGACTGTAGGTACTGAAACGATCTTTGTATCAGCATAAAACAACCAATGAAAATGCAGCTGTCATGAAAAACAATGATTCTGGGGACAAGGACCCCATTTTTATTATTAATTTGCCAGCTTCACACTTTTCCGTTATGAGAAACTATGATTCATTGTATAATGATATGGGCGTATGCATACGGGCACTTGTTGACAATAATACCCATTGTGAATTACGGCGAATGAATAACACAGGTTATGTTTGAAAAATGCATACGTTATGTCGGCACAAGCCTTAGTAAACACTAGAAAAATTAAGCTGGATACATAGTTACATATCAAAATGCACATATGGAGTGTTTAATGTATAGTCTTTTATTTTAATTTACATAATTAAATTATATGTTCAACATTGGGAAATAATTAAATGTGTGATTAACATGACAAATAGTCCTTCCTCAAGGCGACTACCTCTCTCAAACAGTAAAAAATTGACCTTTTCGTGCATGTAAATAATAATATGAATCTTGTAACGAATTTTTGGTATTTAAATAATAATAAAATATGAATCTTGTAGCGAATTTCACAGTCTTTCGTACTGTGATGCGTAATTTCAATGTTTTGGTTTTTTGATTTAATTCAATTCAATTCAATTCTTTATTGAGAAATCACACAGTATTACAGTAGTAATATTTTTAAAATGTATACAGATTTACAACAAATAAAACCGGTTACGGATTTCAATAAAATTACATAAATTACGTTTAAAAAAAGACTAACCTAATAAAACTAATACAATTCAATTTTAGTACTACATAAGAGCCTAGTATTAAGGGTGTGTGTGTATATGTTTATGGGAGTGTGTTGAGGGTATGGGTGTGGAGTGTGAGCGTGTATGATATTAGTAATAGCGTATATATAATATAATAATAATAATAATCAATAAAAATAGCAAATACGAATAGTAAGCTTATTATAATTTATAATGTGAAACAACTGCGATAGTCTTCGATTTTATAGTCATCTTATTGTATCGGTTAGGGTTCGGTTTACATACATACATTAACAACAAAAAAATATTCTGAAGTCATAACCTTACTGTAATTTGAAATTTTCTTGTAATATATCGGGACAAGCAACCTAAAACTATATTAGTAATACGTACCAATTAAATGATTAAAATGTAATGATGCTATATGCCTTTTTTTTTCAATATAACTTTTCAAAAAACCAAAAAAGATATTATTTGTCAAGGGCGATTTCAAAAGACTGTCAGGGCAAATAATTGTTTATAAGCTAAATTCAATAAACAATTAAAACGTTAAACTTTTAATAAGCGAATCGACGTTTCGTAAGCTGACTTAAGAATGAAAATATAAAAATATGTCCTTTTTTGGTCATTTAACACCAAAATAAAAACTTAAAAATAAAGGTCTAAAAGCCAACAATGTGCTCAGTCTGCGATGGTTCATTAGACGTGGAAAAAATCGCATCATCACATTTTAATCATTTACTTGGACTTCCCTTCGAGTAGCGGCATAATTTCATGGCCGACCGCGGCAATTTATTGGAATTTCTTACAATATCGCCGCGCCCAACAAAAAGTACTATAACTATGGAATTACTATAGCAATCCTAAAAATAATAACTGTACAATGATCGCATTGAAATATCGTATATAGAATATTGAAATCTCATTTTGTAAAACAATTAGATAATTATTAACAAATATGAGAAAGTCAAAAAAGTGAAAAAAAACTCGGCATTTCTAACTTGTACTTGTCTTACGGAAAAATACGAAACCCTATTTAGAAATTGTATATACTATCGTGATCTTTATTAGATTATCTATCAAATGCAATATTTTCTTTTTGTTTATTTACATACCAAAATATTTAGATATTAGCACATAAAACCAATAACATTTTTGATGATTTCTCGAAAAAAAAAAAATGATTTTTGACAATATAATTTTACCAGAAATATCCACGAAATGACGCGCGAAATTATTATAGCAGCTGTCTTTGTATCTATGGCAATAATGAGATATTTGGTATGGATTTTAGGATGCGTCCGAATTAGAAAATAATATGACTGTGCGCTCCGGGAGCAAGCCGCCAATATTGGTCGTTACGTAGTCAACGGTGTTCTGATGTGCAACCAAATTTGGTCGTTTAATAGCCGAAGGGTTAGAAGAAATCAAAATATTTATATTGTGAATCACAGTACGAAAGACTAAGAAATTAGCTACAATATTAATATTTTTATTATTATTTAAATACACGCAAGAGTCACTTAAAATTATTATTATACAAAATGTCAGTTTTTCACTTCTCCTAAATAAGGACTTTCGTCTAGTTAGTGCGGGATTTATAACAAAATTTTATTGTAATTATATTTAAAAAATAAATAAATTCAAATTGAAAAAAAAAATAAGCTTCTCAGCCTAGAGGCTAAGGCTTCTACCATCTATCTTCTTAAGTAGGTACTGTAGGATTAGAAAATAAAAATGGTCAGCTGTAATTAAATACTAAAATGGAGGAAATTGAGTATTTCAGATAACAGTAATAATCAGGAATGATGAATGATTCAAATTACTGCAGATTGTTATCAAGTAAGCGATTAATAACAGCTGATACCAGGAATAATTTTGTTTATATTAGTATTTTGATAAGAATTAAAACAGCGCCCGCTCATCGATAGGTTACCAAAAGAATAAGTAAACCAACTCAGATGAGTTTGGTCAAGAAACGACCATATAAGCGTTATGCTTACTCGGCCACAGCACCCTGTTTTATAAAACGAGCAAGTCAGCCGTGAAACCGGTTGCGAACCTTCAAGGTGGAGTGGATCATTTCACTTTTTCATTAAAGCCTGCAAATACAGCTGTACACGCATGTTTAGTATATTATACATGAATGTGTACACGCAATGTTTTTATGCAAGACGATAATAACATAGGCTAGTTTAAAATCTAGCAAAAAAACACGAATAAAACATGAAGCGTTTTCGTGTATAATGATTTACAAAGACTATATTTTATCGAATTTCAAACTCTTCTATTTGAATATGCACCAAAGTTCAGTTAATCAAAGTCGCGTTTGTTGGAGTTTTTTTTGAGGGACGACTTGAGCAGATGTTTATGAGTTCAGTAGCATCATCACACTCATTTATTGATATCAATAATTAGGTAAAAAACGAATATACAGAGGAATTCGTCAACTTTTAATAATAATATGCACCTAAAAATGCTACTAAAATACCTCATTATGACCTATAAGGGTCATAATGAGGTGACCTATAAGGGCCAGTCGTAAAACAATCGATGCAATTGATGTATAATTTCAGATATAAATATTTTACCTGATCAAAATCTAGGGAATACTAGGATTTCATTAGAAAATATAATCTATAAAATCGAGTCGGGATAAATAATAACAATCGAAGTAAATTTATATTTTTATTTTATTTATTTTATGTAATTATTTTATTTAGGAATTAATTACTATAAAACATTGATTCCAACAAAAACACTTTTCTTACATTGCTCCTCGACTGTTCAACAAAATGAATAGTGTTTTTCCTGCAGGACTGAAATCTAGGAATAGTCACGGCGTAAAGAAAAACATAACTAAGTCACTTTTGACTATGGGTCGACAAGAAACGGAGACATTAATAACAAATATATTAAAATAGTGCACGATTTGTGAGATATATGTATATATATTTAGTATTATTTTATATTTATCTATAAAATATATATTTATTTATATATGTATGTATATATTTATATGTATATACCTAAATTTAATATTATTACGCTTTCTTATTCTATTTTTTACTTCTCAAATGTAACATAATAATATACAACGATGTATTACAGCTAGTTGCGAAAACCACTATACCTTTTTTTTTATATTAAGCCTACCTTAGTACAGGCGAGGCCTAGTTAGGATAGCTTTGAATTTTAAAAATACATGTAATATTATAGATAAATAAAGAAATTTGAATTTGAATTTGAATTTGATTTGCTTACAAAAATAGCCGGAAACGAATGGCAAAACCTTAACCTTTTGCTTATTTGATACTGTCACCCAACTGGGACTAGCCCGTTCTAGGGTGGAAAGGACTTTAATATTACAATCAATTTTGTTGATTGCTTGATTGCTTACAAATGTACAAGTTTTAGTAAAAAGCTAATAACACTAAATTGCCCTAAAATGGGGTCTTAATTTTTAAAAATAAAAATAATAATAATAGTAAAAAATATTAAAAGATAATATAATAAATAAAATGCAATTCTATTATATAATCGGCAATAATATAAAATCCGATTAAATAATATAAATAAAGTTGTATGTGAGAAAAGAAAGAAACAGTAATTAATATTTAATATAATATGTTAAGTAATATATGATTTAATATAAAAATATCTAGTCAAAAAAGTACAATTCATTGTCAAAATAATATACAACAACAAAGTCAAATAATTTTTGGTAGTTAGTTCAATGTTAAAATATACTCAACATACATGTTAAAAAATATGTTAATAATAATAATGTTAATATGTTATGTCTAATCTTAAATTAAAGAATAATCTCTTGATATTGAATGGCTGTCTGCATGATAAGAATATTTTTTTTTATAACGGGCTTGTTTGGATAAATTTGTTTTAATTACTTTTTATAACATCGTCACTCTCGAGAATTCTTAATTCTGCAATATTCATCAATTTGAAAGTATTATATATAAACATTTTCTGATACGTACTTTCTGCGGCATTAATTAGGTCTTCTTTAAATCAGTATTATGATTATGTCTAGTATGTGTTGTTATTCTTTAACAAATAGGGGTGCCTGGTTCGTTTCCCTGCTTATGCATAAATTACCCTGATAGCTCGATTCTCTAATAACAAGTAAATATATTAAAAAGAATAAAAAACACTGCAACTGCCGTTACAGAAAGTGAACTGTTTATAAAATATTAACAGAAATAAGAATAATTATACGTAGGTATTTATAATTATTGTTATTTCTCTTTTTCATAAAATATTTGTTGTTTATGTTTTTATCCGTATAGTTGAATGTATATTTCCGGAATGTACTCAATTAGGCCTTTCATATGATACTAAACACGATATATTTATAAAAAATTGACATTTGGACATTTAGACAAAAACTTACTTGATATTTGGAAAGTACTTGCATCCCATGACACTCAGGATGACATAACATTTCTAACAATACCGCACACTTTTAAATCGGTTCAAGCGTTTAGAAATTATGGTGGAATAAAGAAACGGAAAACATACATAGATGAACCCTGAATACATTACACTCCTTTTTTTTGTTGGCCAGACGTGTAAAAATACGCGGTGAATGTCAGGGACGTTTCCCCACAGCAATATTCCGTAAGATAGTTTTACATGGAAACAAGAGTGATATACTCTCGGTATAGAAAGTGTATTATTTTATTATGCTTTTGTAATACAGGGAAGAAGTAATTAAATAAAATATCTCTATTATTAAATGATTGTTTGTGATGCAACGTTGCAAAATCGGATTGGAATAGAATCTAGCATTTCACTTTTCCGTTGCGGAATATTACATAATAGTCGCAATAGAGCAATAATTTTAAATTATATGCTAATATTGTGCTAATCTCATACAAACCAAATCAGTTTAAAAGAGTTCATTGTCCTAACAAAAGAATAACTTAGATGGCAATTATATTTTTTGTCGATCAATAAGTAGACAAGAGAGGTATGTTGTCTTAATGATGGGTTGGTCTGTATTGGATGAAATTAAGATATACGACGTTCCAGGAAAAGAAATATAAAGGCCGACACAGTTCACAAAACCTCAAAATAAACACAGCTGTAAAACATTTGATAACCCAAATTTAAATTTAATAATTTACTTGCTAACTTTGGAAAACACACTGACAATACTTTCGCAAGCTGCTCTATACGTTTAACCCTTTAACATATACCGAAAATGAAATAAAATCAGCAAATGAATACTTTATGACAGTTATTATTAGGAAATTAATTGTAATAACTAATAATGAATAAGTTTAAGTAAAACATACATTTATTTATACAATTCAAAAGACTTTTATTAAAAAAAAAACAAAACTCAACTTTTTCTTCAATATATAACCTTTTAAGTTTTTTCCTATGAACTTATAGAAAAAATCCATACAAGGTAGAGTGTGTGATACCCAAGCATACTTTAATCACGTGTCTAGCGCTCTGAGGCTAATGCCGGACTGAAAGGCATCGTCGCATTTGCAGCTACTGAGAAAACGAACTCGCGAGTCCTTATAGTTTAAGAATTATTACGAGTTTATTAACTGCTGGGGTGTGGTATACCCCACCTCATACACGACAGGGTTAAATGGCTTAAAAACTTAGCATGACGAAATAGAACCTTTTATTTTGCACTCGCCCAAAGCATATAGATGTGCAGCATCATCGCTCGGTGCGGAGCTCCCCTCAATGTTCTAAAATCTCTAGTCGAAGCTTAAAAGGCAATATTAGGGGTAATTAACAAATTACTTTTCCTTTAGCCATCGAATAAATTGTTTCAGGAGTTCGGCGTAAACGTTGGACAATTATTACACTAGCCAACAAAATTTTACTTTTTTTGTAACATTGATGAAAACAGTTCAATTTAATGTTTTCAAGGGTGATGATCACGGAATTTGAAAATGCAAGTTTAGCTCTTGTTTTCTAGTTATTGAAGCTTTTAAAATTGCACTTGAAAGCCTATGCATGTCTTTACCTTGTAGTTTTCCCTCGGAGGAAGGTCACTGATGGCGCAGTCGATTTGCCTGCCTATTGTATTTTGTTGCAGGTGATTCCCTGATAAGCGTCCAGCAATAATCCGCTAACATTGATTCACTCCACATTCCCTGGTATCTTTCTTCCCCGCCCGAAGTGAAGCGTTCGCGATGTTCGTCGCCATCAGCACCACAGTTTTCGGGGAAGAAGTATAAGTGTGAATGTAAGAAGTGTAACTTTAAAGATATGTTACATCCCAGTCTATCGTAGCGCTGCAGAAGATTTTTCACGATATCGTTATAGTTTTCTGCCTCATGATATCCAAGGAACTTTTTGGACATTTAAACAAACTACAGCTAATCGGGGTGTTTCATGGTCGCTTTCGAGATCAGCGTGGTAGATTTAGTAGATTACAAGTGAATTATATGCGAAAATAATCCTTTTGCATTAAAATCTCACCAAGATCATTTCATTCGAGTAGTAGTAGTAGTAGTAAACGGAATGGGGGGCTTGTTTCCAGCCTTTGATGTCACCTGGATCTATAAGATCTTTTGTAACTACCCACTTTGTGGTTAGGTCAGAGGTCAGCTTGTAGCTCAGTACTGCTTACCAGTCCAAGTAGATCTTTGACCTTCAAGTTGGGCAGATCGCTGGGTTCGAGATAGGCTCGTCCCAGTAAACTGCGTCTATTTGCGGCGAGGCCTGGGCAGCGACCAACGATGTGTATGCTGTCTTCAGGTTCTTCGCCACATATTCGGCAGTCTTTGCTCTCGGTCAAGCCAAGGTTAAATAGATGTGCTCTAAGGGTCGTGTGTCCGGTGAGTAGGCCGATAGTGGTTCTAAGGTTCTTCTTGCTCATGTCAAGTAGGGCCTTGGTTATCTTTTGTAGTGGTTGCTCCATCATGGCTTTTGGCTGGTGACATCCCTGGCTCTGTTTCCAGGATGCGCGATGTTCCTGCTCCAATCGTTTCCTGATGATTTTCGAGTGATGATGTTTCGAGTAAAATATTTCTGATTTATAGCTTCTCGACGATTCAATAAAATAGACAGATTATGTTTCATTGGAGAAGTTACACATGGTACGAAACAATATATTTTTTTTTGTATATTTAACTCGAAAAGAAACAGAGAACTGATGAGTAATAATATGTTAAAAAATAAATGATTATATTTTTTTTTACATTTATTTATTATATATTTTATTGATAATCCATACAGGTACATTATAAGTGGATTGCAATGCAATCGACTCTATAAGCTCTGGACTTGAGTAATTTTAGAATATTTCAAACGCTATCTTTAAAATGCTTCACATCGGTAGGTACCCGTCTGTATAAAATCTTTCGTATGGTGACTCTTGGGAATTTTAATGTCTATGACGTGCTGATCATTGAACACATAAAACATAAAGAAATGAGAAAGACAGGACATCAACTCTTGGGAATTTTAATGTCTATGACGTACTGATCATTGAACACATAAAACAGAAAGAAATGAGGGGGAACAAGTAGGGGGAAGTCCCCTAACGCCGGACGGCACCTAGCATCGGAAAATGTTTTTAATAGTTTTGATACTCTAATATTATTTTTAGGTGCTTTTTACCATGAGTATTATATACTCTACCCTAGTAAGTACAAAGCTTAGTTAGGCTGACTTAGTAACAAATTGACATTTACAGAATTCGAATTATCATGCCTTCTTTTATCCGTTACGTCACGACGCGTCGTTTTACCTCGATTGCATCTAATTAACTGAAGAGTTTTATCTCATGTTCCATAAAAAAATATTTTTTTAATCAAAGGTTAGCCAATTTATTAGCAATATTATTATCATAAAGCGTTTTTATGATCACTTAGAATTGCGTTTTTAATCCTTTAGAATTGAGTTTTTGATCCTTAAGTACTCTCCTTTTTTTTCGGTAGTCATGTAATAAATTCGTAAGAACCGAAAACGGTTATTTAGAAATCGGTAATATTTTGTGGAGAGTAATAACTAAACACTTTGTATAATTTATTTTGCTATATTAATATTCCATATACTTCTCTTTGTACTCGACCTACCGGGTTTATTCCTGACAGCCGCGAAGAGGAAGAACAAAAAAAAATAAACTGTCAAATGATGACTATCTTTAACGCCAACGCGTAACACGGCGATTTATATTGAAGACGCTGCTTTCTCCTTATTTGAAAGCAACGGGTCGCGGCACGTACCCTATAACACTCGGGATGACATAACGATTCTAACATACCCCATACTTCTAAATCGGTAGAAGCGTTTAAATCTTATGGTAGAATAAAGAAACGGAAAACATACATACATGAATCTTAAACACATAACTCTCCTTTTTTTGGGCAGTCGTGTAAATAAAATAAAAGATAAGGTGGCCCTATTGCCTACAGGCAATATTATATAGCTATCCTATACTTACTAATTTTCGTATCATAAAGAGTATATAAGAATAAAAATGCAAGAAAGCTATATTTTTGAATTGTTTGTGAGAACAGAATGTGCCACACCAAAATAATGTTAGGTAATAATGAAGCAGCGCTTTAAAAAAGAGCCAGAAAAGGCAGGGCAAGTTATGTAAAAGATTTCAAACGCAATCTTCATAAATGCTTCACATCGGTAGGTACCCGTCTGTATAGTATCTTTCGTATGATGACTCTTGTGAATTTTAATGCTATGACGTGCTGACCATTGAACACATAAACCAGAAAAAAATGAGAAAGACAGGATAACAAGTAGGGGGAAGTCCCCTAACGCCGGACGGCACCTAGCGTCGGACACTAATAGTATATCGACAAGTCGCGGCGCGATCGATACAAGGACGTAGGAAAAGGAAAAGCGTACGCTTCCCCACACCTTTTCATCCGTCTTTGTATCGATCGCGCAGTGACTTGTCGAGATACTATTAGTGGACTTCGGTGTTAGAGGACTTCCCCGTAGAGTAACAAGAAATCCTTTATACTACACTGTATGTTCACATAGGAAAACATCCTAAGATTTAAATATGGTTATGTATAATAATAACAACAGTTGCAAGTGTACCAGCATAAAAAGCTGCAATCCACACATGCTTTCTATAAGCTGGGTGATTTTTTTGAGCATGCCAATTCTTTGAAATGGGAATAACATTAATATGTAACTTTCAGGTACCTCATTTTAGTTTTTATTATTTAATTATAATATTATGAATTTAATATTTAATATGTAGATTACAATGTGTAATGTAACATACCTGATCATATACATACGTTGTTTTTTTCCAATTTTGTTTCGATACTTCCAATTGTGTGATTATTTTTTGTATAAAGTGCTTGATGACTATTAATATTCTTATAATAATAATCTATTTTATATGTATACTCATGTACATGGATTCAGCTCTATTATTTTTTTTTTAAAAAAATATTTGTCTGTCGTGTAAAGCCGACTTTAGTCAATGCTATTGTTGAATTAATATTTATGCTTAAATAGTTTTATATCTAGATATAAACTGACGAATTCTAATATGCGATAATTAGCTTTAATTCCTAATTCATGCTGTTATTGTATATTCTGAATAAATAAACTGAATACTGAATACTGAATACTGAATTCAATCGTTTACTCAAAAATACTGACCGGTGAAAACTAAATGTGATTTCGGTCCAATAAGGCATCTGTGTACCAAACTTCACGTCTTCAAGTCCAATATTTCGGATTGAAATATGACTAGTGCGTCCCTTGGTGGAGCGATTTCAACCTCAACCTTTTCAACTCTTGCCATGACCAAATGATGCCTGCATACCGAATTTCAGCACAATCAGATTAGGCGTTTGGGCGCTATCACGGAGGAATACACACATACACACAGACACAGATACACACAGACCGACTTCCATGTGGAAATGATCCTAATCGTCTCAGGGGCCCCAAAATAGAAATTTCCGCTTCCATATACCGCTTTCCCTCCATAGTTAACCAAAGTGTGTTTGATGGGTTCAAGCGAAATTAATGGAAAAATTGAAGCAAATTGAAACATAACCACTATAACCATGATATATCTATCGCCCTGTAGCTTGCATCTCTCTGGTCCAAGGAAGCAAACTCTGGAAGGCCAAGGATTCAATAACGACACCTGGAGCTGCGAACTACAACGGGCGAATCCGTCACGATGTTTTAACGATATTCGATCGTTCTATATACCGTGAGGTGTGCGTAGAAGGCTAGGGACGAAAACAGTCGCCTTACCGCGAGAAACCGGGTTTTCACGCAGCGGGCCGACTTTTGCGCCCTTACTTCCAGTTTCAGCCAGATTTCTCCGGCCTCCCTACTAGTTACGAGTTCGAGGAAGCTTGCGCGGTCCTCTCCCCTGTGCAACGGTGATTCGGTGTCTACCGAATCTATCGCGGACCACGGCGTCTTTTGCCCGGCTGTTCAACCGGCATCGGGTAGCTGAATGGTCGTTTCAAGAGCGGCTGCCACAAGGTAAACAACCGACCCCGCTCACTGTCTGTAAACAAAGAAATCTGTCAGAATGTACAGTCGATTGGCTTACGCCGCACGGTGCGCAAACCGTCTAGGAACGCCCGAACTACGATTCCCAGGGTAACTAGCCCGCAGGCACAGAGTCCTACCCTGGCTCGCACATCTGCTTGGAGGGTACCGGATCGGTGTTGATCTGTGAGTTCGGCCGACCCTAAACTTGGATCATAATGGCTCAACTGCACTGGTATGGGCCCATTAGCTCCCAATGACGACAACAGAGTATGAGGGATTTTAGCGCAACTGGTGGCTTACCCAAACCACTCCGCTTAACAATGGCGGTGTAATTACTTACCAATCCTCCGGGCAAAACGTGCATTTCTATCGCAGTAGACAATGTAGAATAATAACATGTACCTACTTTGTTTTTTCTTGTTATATTATTTAAAAAATCGTTTATATTTGATCAACCCTCGTACAATACCGAACTTTGTAAAGTTTTGAATGTTTTGAAATAGGAATTGAAATGTTATCGCAGTAAAATTATTATTCTGTCTTTTTAAGTAGGTATTTTGTAGAGACGCTTGCATATGATAAGGAGAACTTACGTCAATTCCATATACCACAAGCACGTGCGACAAGCAATTTTGCAAGTGTCCCGGTGATAACCTCGCCCTTATTGGGAAAAGTGTTCGCTTTATCTATTCAAGAATGCGCGATAATAACTCGTATAATTTATTGCCTATTTCCATTATATTTCATGCTTTTGATTTATACATAGTATGGAATAATAAAACACTTGTGTGCCAATAATAACAATAACAAGGGGTGAGTGATAGTGGAAATTGTTAAGGATTATAAATAAGATAATCTGTAATGTGATGTATCGTGTTATCTTTGTTATTTCGTTGGGATAGATTCGTCTTAAATATTATTAAACAGATGGAATTATTATTACTCAAAATAAATACATTTTCTTGCGAAATAATTGCGTCATCAAGGTAGAGTACCAAAAAAAGATGCATTCAAAAACAAGAAAATATTGAGACATTTTAAAAGAACGAAACGAAATGAAACCTTTTAAAAGCCAATGACCTTGATAAGACGGGAGCAAAGGGAACGCTATACGGCCCTGAACTTTGCTGTGGCGTACCTACCAAAAAGCCTTGCAAACCTAATGCTCACACAAATATGTTTAGAACAATCCGTCAACCACTGGAACAACGCGCCAGGGTTGAATCATTCCAAAGCGCTAATTAAGGCTTACGACCGTAAGACCATCTACGCATACTGGTGAGGGCGCTCACGAGGCATTGTGGCCTGAACAAAAACATGTTCAACCTCAAGCTCAGAGACAGAAAAATGTGCAGGTTCTGCCAAGGGGCTGAGTAAACTCCCCTGCACCTCATATGCGAGTGTGGCCCGCTAATGCGTAAAAGATACACCCACTTGGGTGGTCATTACCTCCAACCTGAGGAGGTAAAACAATCTGGCGCCAAAAGCCTGCTGCGGTTCTTAAATGACACGAGGCTTAGCGCAGAACTATAGTAGGCGGCGAACACAATAGATCAGTAATGGTATCAGTGTTACAAGGCTCGTAAAGACCTTAGAAAAGCCCCACTCAACAAATAAAAAATAAAATATAAAAGAGTACCCAAAAAAAATGCATCAAAGACGAAAATATTGAAACCTTTTAAAAGAACGAAACGAAGAAATAGGAAAAAGGTAAAGAACTATTAAACCATGACATCTTGTTCACGTTTGTGTGGAAACAAAATTTATATCTGGAAACGTACAGCACATACAATATACATACTTTTAAAGACGAAAAAAAAACTTTGATACCCCGATAATCATTTTCTGCGATGGTTACAATTTCATGAAATATTATCATACTTACCTTAAAAACATAATAGAATGTTTAATTAAGGCAAGGGTAATGACTATGTATTCGGCGTTCATATACCAGTGTTTAATGTATACTAGACAGCACCTCACAGAAACTGCAATTAATGCAGACATTCACTCGCATCATACCCGCGGTAGCTCCCTTTTATTCGTACCCCGAATACGACTGGCAAAAGTACAGAAAAGCTACTTGTACCTTAGCATTAAATTCTATAATCTACTTCCTACAAAATTGTGTTTAACTGTGTTGTAACTTATCACTAGATGGCGCTGCAGTACATCAACTTCGATACCGCTCAACCGATCGCCATGAAAATTGGAAAACATTATTCGAAAATATTATTCATGCTCAAATGAGCACGGATAATTATTTCATGCTATCCACTTTATCGCAACTTGCTACTAGATGGCGCTACAGCACATCAACTTCTATACCGCTCAACCAATCGCTATAAAAATTGGTATACATAGGTATTTCAGCACCGATATAACACGGGTAACGCCGAGTAATACTACTAGTATGGTTATATAGATATATAATACAGATACATCTTACAGTAAATGTAAGATATAGATGTTTATATTAGGATGTCTTGTAAGATATAATAAGACATCTTATTTGATCTCATTGGTCTAAAACCGCACATGCGCTGGACATAGCTACAATTATCCTGCGATACCGCACTTTGCTCGATTACATCACATGATCGGTTGCGGATAGCTACATAGATGTCCGTTTAGATTTTAATTATCCAAGTAAACAGAGGTCACATTCAGATCAAAGGTTATAATTCACTATCGCTGACGTAAATGAGTCAAGGTGTCAATTCGTATGTATGTTTCGTAGCATTGTTTTGATGACGTCAGCAACAATTGGGTCAATCGAGTACAAAGCCCTTTGGGCACCAGATAACACAATTGGTGACTGTGTTGCCCACAATGACGATTATCAGAATTCAAAACAAGCCTGGACCTCAAAAAGGATTTTATATAATAACGAGTAGTAATAATTGAAGAAGTAATTCAATAATAACATGTATATCGAAGAACCGCTAATTTTATCATATATTAGTAGTTATTAACTATAAGTTCCTAAATTGGGACCTTGAAATGAAAATTTTAAAACAAAGGTAATAACAAGTAAATATATTAAAAAGAATAAAAAACACGACTGCTGTTACAGAAAAACTGCTGTTTTCTTTTAATATTTGTGGTTTATGCATTTATTTATTCAGAAACATTTCCGGAATGTACTCAATCAGACCTTTTATTTGATAATAAACACGGTATATTTATATAAGTTTATTGCTATTTATATATTGGACAATTAAGTTACCATATGTCACTCGGGATGACATAACGATTCTAATAATTCCACACAATTCTTAATCGGTTTAAGCGTTTGGAAGTTATGGCGGAATAAATAATAAAAAAAACCTACGATGAACAGTCGTGTAAAATCTCAGCGATGCATTTCATTAAAACTACCTATTTTCCACTTACATATTAGCAACTTGCTCATGTTATTTCTGTTATAATTTGAACATGCGAGCGTTGTAATTTTTTCATAGTATAGTAATTTACTTTTCTAGTAGTAAAACGTGATTTACATTTGTGTAGGTTTTACAAATAATCTGTCATGTATTTACTGTAAAATTAAATAATAATAGTATTTGTGGTAGATTCTTCTTCTTCTCGAAGTGCCTTTCCATAATTGGAGGTTGGCCGTTAGCTCTGAATACTTTTGTCGGTCTTACGCCATCTGGAAAAGCTGTTCCGTACCTACTGGTGATCCCGGTCCACTCTCTGACATTGCACAACCACGACTTTTTACTCCTTCCAGTGGTAGATAGCATTAATTTTTGCAAATGTGTCGCTCGAAAACGACTTGAGAAAAAAATGTATTTATTATAAGAAAAAAAATTGGTACCTATAATATTTACATTACAGATTCTAAAAACATCTAACCTTATTCAGGCTCAATCTCACCGATTTCCTTTACATCAATAATTATAGATAAAAGTTTTTGTTTGTCAGTAATTAATAATAGAACATTTTTTTTAAATTCAGGTGACAAAACTATCCTGCACAGAGTCAATGGCAGACTTCAGCCCAAAAAGTTGATCGCCATTATGGGTCCATCGGGCGCAGGTAAATCCACGCTTTTAGACATTCTTTCTGGATATAGAATAACAGGAGTGGAAGGAGCAGTTTACGTCAACGGAAGAGGAAGAAATTTAAGTGAGTGTTATTTTTTTTATTAATCATATTCATTTTATATGTATAGGAAAATTTTCATTATCAAAATACCTAAACAATATTTGAATCATTGTTAATCAGTAACGATAATAACGTAAGAATGTCCTTGGATTAAAAGGGTAATCAGCAATTGCTTTGAGATCATTTGAGTCGATGATTAAATTAATCGCTACCTCACGAACGCTGTTTTTGTCATTAAAAAATAATATGGCGATAAGTTACTGTCTCGTCATGCCTTAAAAAATCACGAAAATTCGTCAATTTAAATACAAATTGCCATAAAATTATGCATTAGTTGACCATTAAAAATATTAAATATTTTTTTGTGTATTTTCTATACATGTTTTTTAATCACTGTTTGATTCATGCAAATGGAAAAATTAGGTAGGAATTAGGTTATCAGTTCAATGCAGCTTCAGCGTATCTGTCACCACCGACCTTCGGCAGCCTTTGAAAACACAGTTTTACAATAACTTCAGATTTTAAAACATATACATACCTTTCCCTTGTTTTATTACAAAGGACTATGGTAATGTTGAGTCAACCCACCAGCAGAGATGAGACTTATGTCAAATGACAGGTTTTAGCCTGTACGTACTTCATTTCGTACTATGACAGCTAAGTTTACTTAACTTGCAAAACTGAGATATTCGTATATTTTGGGATAATATTTGAGGCACTTTTTTTATTTACTTTATATTTTCTTTTAATTATAACTAAACGTGTGCACAGGTAAAATATTATCTGGTATGCCTGCTTTAGTACAGGTCTAGGCCTAGTTAGGCGGCGTTGAAGTAGTGATCAAAGATGCTGCAGTATGGCTGCTGTGTGGTTTCTTTTTTGCTACACGGTATTTTGTAATGCTACAGGAGTGTGTATCTTGTGAATAAATATAAATAAATAAATTTAAAAAAAATCTATAGCCATTCCAGCTATATTTACAATGAAAATGGGCATTCAAAATTACTGAACAAAAAACTGCAATATAACGAATATTGCGATATTGATTGATAGCCATACTTGCTATATCATAAAAGTTTAACTGTTTTTTAGTAATAAATATAAACTTGCCAAATTTGCTGAATTAGAGAAGAAAAAAAACAGCTGAAATACAGAGTATTTCAAAAGTGGTGGTACAACCCAAACCCTGGATAACTTACAAAATTAGGACAGAAATGTAGTTTAACTATTTTTAATTTAGCATGGTTAACGAAAAAGACATATTTTATTAAAATATATATTATGATATACTACGTTTTGCTTCTTAACTATCGCTAACTGTCGCTAAATATCGGTGAACTTAGCACAACTGTGTCCATGGTGCAAGACTCTGGAACGATCTCCCAGCAAATATACGAAACTCGCCTTCTTTACCATCGTTTAAGACTCACCTTAAGGATTACTACCTTTCTAAGAAGTAACCAGTTCTTCCCTTTCTCTCCTGTTCCTCCCCCAATTTCCTCTCCTCGGGCACTATTAGTCTTAAATTCTTCCACTTGTCTGTATGTTATGTAATAATCTTTATTTTCACAATGCGCGCATGTACCACTATGTTTAGGTTAGCTGTAAGACATTGCCATGTGGCAATAAGCTCGCCTTTTTTGTATACTTTTTAAGTGCAAATAAAGAGTTTATTTTATTATTATTATTACAACTGCAAAGTACGGTAATTGCTTTTTTTAGCAATCAAGAAATTAGACAAATATGTAGTATGTAGTATTACAATTGTTAAAAAGGAGTAACTAGTATAATAAGAAAGGTTAGATAAACGTTAGATATACATATGTAAGTATAATCGTTTAATATTAAGCTCTAACGGATTCCTCTGTCTCGCTTGCTATAGTCTAGTAGAATAATAATCTATATATTAGAATGATAGTAATAGTAATGGAGTAGAGTAATAATTATATTATTAACAGTAGAATTATAATAATAGTCTATAGTAGAAAAATAGTTACAATCTAGAATAATAGCCTAGAAAAATAATTATCGATTTGGAATCATCTGTAAGGTTAATTATGTTTTGGGAAATAAATAAATACATAAATTGTCGTATAAACAAACTAATACATCAAAATATTCTTTGTGAAAAGCTAAATCGACTACATATATAGTTATTTTATTGATTTAGGCCTTCGTTACCGACGAAAAACATATACCCAAATATTGTCACAAAATGTACCAATATATCATTTCAGCAATTGAATTAAACTCAGCTGCTATACCATAGTTGGTAGCGAATGGTTTCGTGCAGCTTGGGCCATAAGATCCACCGTGTTTCCGGGTCGGCCCAACTCACGATTCAGCTCCTATTCAGTAGCCTCCTCTAGGGAGGGACTATCCCGGGAAGGACTCTCGCGTCCCGGGCCTCACGGCTTGTGAGTAGGTTTCCCCTGGGGGAAGGCCATTCGGCACTACTGAACGGTTTGCG
Source organism: Micropterix aruncella (assembly GCA_944548615.1). NCBI lineage: Eukaryota > Metazoa > Arthropoda > Insecta > Lepidoptera > Micropterigidae > Micropterix > Micropterix aruncella. The sequence goes on along the minus strand of OX155953.1, from coordinate 23,893,219 downwards.
CACCGTGCGGCGTCAGCCAATCGGTTGAGCACTCTGACTAATTACTGAAGGAGTGTGGAGGCTATGGAAATATACTGTCTCCTAAGCAGCGGGGGTGTCATGCCACTCTTAAAACGACATATCGGCCACTTGATCCCGTGTGGCATTACGGGCAAAGGAAACCCAGTTCCGCGATAAATTCATATTGAATTACCGCTGTAATACAACATGTAGAGGTCTCGCAAGCGATTTTTGTCTCCTGAAGGTATCCTGAAGGTTAATTCCAGACGGAGATATCCTGCCAAAATTGGTACCCAGGGGGCGAGGTGACCCCACTGGGTTACCTTCCTAGTGCCTCGCAGTAAGGCGTAGGCAGTGGGCTGGACACACCCGACGCCCCAAATAAACGCTATATGCGCTTTGGTTAAAGCCCTAAGGTGCGTACAGATTTGGTGCTCACCAAAGGAGGTAGATATCACGAGGCGTGGGCGTCTGCCGGGTTCGAGGATTTGCTGGACGGTAGATTTGTATCGTCCCAAAGTCTTCTACGCTCACCTCACGAGAGATAGAAAGATCATTATCGTTAAAACTTCCTAAGGTTAGGGGTTCGCTCGTTGTCCTTGACACCTCTAAGTGCTATAGTATAACATGAAGTACACGCTAATACTTTCAATAGACATGGGTGCCATCTCTGTTTGTTCGTGGCCCAGGCTTCATACCAAAGCGGCCATGGTCCTATGATTGCTGGATTATAATGACTATCACATTTTCCTTAATAATTCTTATCAATGATCAAAACTGTACAAGATTAGAAAATATTTAAAAAATATACAAAATAACAAAATGAAGAATGCAATATAAATATACGCAAAAGAACATATAACTGTAGAAATGCTGTATTTTTTTTCTATTATACAATAATATGTTAGCATACCTTCTCGTTATATTATGATTGTATATATGCACAGAGCCAAGTGACCATCAGTGAATAATCAATAAGGAAAACAAATACGAATCGCACAAATTAATCAAACTAAATTAAACATACTCAATTACTCACTATAGGTGTAAAAACTATGGAAATACAATAAATTAACACGCTAAATTATTTACGGAATGTTTGTCATCAAAAGTTAAGGTGCAGGTACCAATTCACGGTTCATCTTCATTTTTATTGTGTAATTTATTAATGTTTGCGAACATAGTTAACAAAAATAAATAAATTAGAATCATTCCTACTTTTGATTAGATTGAATTTAATGGTTAAAATGATCATTACACAAGTAATATATTAAAAAGAATAAAAAACACGGCGGTTGTTACAGAAAGTGAACTATCTATAATACATAAACCACAAATATTATCAAATATTTGTGGTTTATGTATTATACATTATATAGATACATGAATATTTCCGTAATGTACTTAATCAAACCTTTAATTTGACACTAAACACGATATATTTATGTTAATTTATTGACATTTAGACAACACTTGATATTTGAACAGTTAAAGTAACCTATGACACTCAAGATGACATAACGATTCGAACAATACTACGCACTTCTAAATCGATTTATGCGTTTAGAAATTATGAAGGAATAAAGAAACGGAAAACATACATAGATGAACGCTGAACACATAAAACTCTTTTTTTTTTGTTGGGCAGTCGTGTAAAAAACCAGATTACCTTGAAAAATCTAGATTCTTAAGCATTCTTTGATTTGATGATAATGCGAATGACAACCTTTAACTAATGTAACTCACTAATGACAACCTAGTCTAATGAGTAGTTCAAGTAACTAACATTTGCAGGAAATTAGATAATATGGATTTCTAAAAGAACAAAACAAGCTCCATTTTGATAAAGCAGAAAAATACGTTAATAATAACATAACATAGATTCTGTTAATCCTATTAAAAGAAACTCAAGGCCTATTTGCAAAAAAGTAGCTCACCTCGTGTATATGCAACGAGTTGTTATGTAGGTACGCGCAAAACTCGTTAGGTTCTCTGCCTGCTGCTACTATTCTCAATTTTTTTCCCCTTTAGATGCCTTCAAAAAAATGTCGTGTTACATAACTCAGGATGACAGATTGCAGCCGCTCTTGACAGTAGCAGAAAACATGAAAATAGCCTCCGATCTCAAATTGCCAACTACCATGGATGAATACGACAAAGGAGAAATCGTAAGTATACGAAAATTGGGAGTACTTAATGACAAAAAGTTGTAGTTATAGCTTTTATTTTTTTTCTTATAGATAGAAGAAATTTTAACAACTTTAGGGTTATACGAACATCAGAATACGAGAGCTGGACGACTGTCAGGAGGTCAGAAGAAGCGATTGTCAATAGCATTGGAGCTGATTAACAACCCATTGATTATGTTCTTGGATGAGCCAACTACGTATGTATTCTTCTTGTTTATCTCCACGACATTAATTTGAAATGACCTAAATTATTTGTCGTTCGATACAGTATATTAGATTATATATCGCTTATTATTTTTTTGTTGGTAGGGAGGGTTGAGATATGAGGTGGACACAGATATACTATGTCACTTTAGGTCAACAAAGTGCGTCAAATTTTACTATGATCATCGCTATTTCGTTGTTCATCTTGTATACCTGATGCTGGAGCTCAAAGGTTACTGGTCGCTTATTACTATAAGCTAATAAATGACCAGGATGTTCAGTCCGATTCAGCTATGCTGAGTGTCTCTAAATATACTTCCGTTATATATCGCCAGAAGGGAGCTAATGGGCCCAGTGCAGATATGCCATTATGACCCATGTGTAAGGCTCGGCCCAACTCACAGGTCAGCACTTATCCGGTAGCCTTCAAACAGAAGTGCGAGTCCGGGTGCCTGCAGTCCAGTTCCTCTGGGAATCGTCCTTCGGACGCTCCTGGACGGTTTGCGCAACGTGCGGCGTCAGCCAATCGACTGTGTATTCCGACTGATAACCGGGGGAGTCTGGAAACGACTTTGTTTCCAGAGGGTGGTTGTTAACCTTACATCAACTGCTTTTGAAACGACTCATAGGCTACCCGATACCGGGTGAACATCCGGGCAAAGGATGCCGTGATCCACGATAAATTCGGTAGACATCGAATCACCGCTCGAACCCGTAACCAGTTGAGAGGCCGGAGAAATCTGGTAGTAACTGGAAGTAAGGGCGCGAGAGTCGACCCGCTGTATGCACACCCGGTTTCTCGCGGTAAGGCGCTGGTCTCTTACGGGCGAGTGGCGTAACTAGACAGTGGACTGTTTCGTTCCTAATTTCTACGTTCACCTCACGGGAGACTGAACGATGAAATATCGTTAAAACTTCATGGGGTGGCGGGTTCGCCCGTTGTAGTTGACATATCCAAGTGAATCGTCAGAATTCTCTGTATCTAACTCTATTGAATCGAATCCTGAATCTGCAGTACCAAGTAATTTTTGATGGTAGTATCGATTAATCACATGAAAACTGACCACCATGACGAGATCCCCGAATAGAAAACTAGTAGGTACTAAACAATAGACCTAGTCAGTGCCACATATTTACTTAGTGTATTATTGGACATACATTGTGTCTGAATACAGAAAACCTTTTTTTAATAAGAGCCAGTTCACGCATATCCTCATTAGGATAATCTGAATTGGTGTCCCTGGTCATTCTCCTATCATCGTCCACCGACAAAGACAGCCTCAATAGATTCCCACAACAGCTAGTGTTCAATCAATCAATCCTTTCTTGTCTGCATCTGCAGAGTGCTCATCAAACTCTTTACACTCTGGCTCGAGAAAGATGCTTTTAGCTTTCGACAAAATCACTATAATATACATATGTACCCCTAACTAAGATATTAATACTTTACTATAAGACCACTAAAATAAAAGAAGTTCTAATTCATGTTAGATATATTTCACGTAGCTTATTGACCTAGCGTATCAACGAGGTTAAAGCCTTACATAATTTTTAACGATGACATATTGCTCTTAGAAAAATTCACATAGAATTATTTTGTAATACTAATAAGAGCCATAACAATTTCAATGAATAACAATTAGAATACCTACTTCAGCGATTCTGAAGATTTGTTCCTATCGAAATATAGTCCAAATCGTCTCCTTCATTTTTATTTTCCTTTTGCAGCGGTTTGGATAGCTCGTCCTGTTCGCAAGTAGTGAAACTCTGTCAAAATCTAGCAGCACAAGGAAGGACCATAGTCTGTACAGTCCATCAACCGTCAGCTTCTCTCTTTGCTCTATTCGATCAGGTGTACGTTTTGGCAGCAGGGCAGTGCATATATCAAGGAACGTCACAAAACTTAGTACCCTATTTGGCGGCAGCTGGGTTACCATGTCCGATGTACCACAACCCTGCTGATTACGGTAAGAAACAATAAATGGGTGTGTCCAATACGAATACTCTGCAAATTATAATAAATAATTTGTTAATAATAAATACTCATATTAACTAAACATATTAAAAGGAATAAACAAAACGACTGCTGTTACAAAAAGTCATCTAATGTATTTATAATTATTTTAATTACTTTTTTTAATGAAATATTTGTGTTTTATGTATTTATTAATATAGACACATGGGTATATATTTTCGAAATGTGCTCAACCAGGCCTTTCATTTAACACTAAACACGATATATTTGTGTTAATTTATTGACATTTGGAGATTTGGACATTTAGACTACTATTTACTTGATATTTGAATAGTTATCGTACCCTATAATACTCATGACGACATACATATTCTAATAATATTATATACTTCCAAAACAGTTCGATCGTTTAGAAGTTGTGGTGGAATAAAGACACGGAAAACATTCATAGATGAACCCTGAACATATCACTCCTTTTTTGTTGGGCAGTCGTGTAATAACGTTTAGAAGCTATGGTGGAAAAAAGAAAAGGAAAACATACATCGATGAACCCTGAAAACATAACACTACTTTTTTATTGGGCTGTTGGGTAACAACAATACCACATACGCCTATATAAGTTAGAGCATTTAGAAGTTATGGTGTAATTAAGAAACGGAAAATATACATAGATGAACCCTGAACACATAACACTCCTTCTTTGTTGGGCAGTCATGTAAAAAGTTTCCTAATTGTGTACATTTTATTAGAATTAACAGAATTTCTATCTATTTTATCAAATCTCGGGTAACATATTTCCTTTATCATATCGACGTTCAAACGAGTAGTTAACTAATCTTATTTTCTGTTTGATTTAGTTATCGAACTTGCTTCCGGTGAATATGGAGAGGACAAGATAAAGCTGCTGACCACCGCAACGCAAAATGGAAAGGGCCTCGAGTGGTTTGAGGATTATCTGAACGTCCCAGATATGAAAACCCTTAGGGCGCAGTATCCTCTCTCCAAGATGCGTGGACAAAGCACTGGTACAGGTCTTGAAGAAACTTCACAAATGAATCAAATGAAAGTGTTGCTGCAGCGGGGATTTTTGAAAGCCAAAAGAGATTCGGTGAGTTTTGGATTTTTTGGACATTATCTAGATTAGTGTTTGGCAACCAGTGGGTCGCGACCCCCTGGGGGGTTGCGAAGAGACTCCCGGGTGGTCGCAGATTATCTAAAAATCGAAAATAATACAATATCTTTAAATACGCAAACATTTACAGATTCGGAAGAGAAACATATGTATTATGTGTTTTTTGTTATTTCTTTTACAAAATTTATGTTGATCTTAGATGGAAACAGGTAAGTACAGCTTCGAAAGTAAAAAACAGTTAAAATGTCATGTGGTTTTCGCCATTGTTTTTACAAAAAAAAAAAAATATTGAATGCTTACAGATACAGCTCTGGAACGGGGGGGACTAAGGGGGGTCGACTAAGGGGGGTCGAGAAAACTAAGTTAGTGTTTAAGGGGGGTCGCGTAAGAGTTTTATTTTGTATTCACCAAAAAGGGGGTCGCGGTCTAAAAAAGGGTGAAAACCTTATTGCTAGACATTAATCAAATAAGAAAAAAAATATTTAGCTAACATGTGCAATTTTCTATTTACTTATACTAGTATCTTTTTTTTCACAGACACTTACACATTTGAGGATTATAGTCAATATATTAACAGGAATTATGCTGGGATGTCTTTTTATTAATGCCGGAAATGAAGGGTCGAGAGTATTAGAAAATTACAATTTACTATTCGCCATTTTGATGCATCATATGATGACCACAATGATGTTGACTATACTAACCTGTAAGTCAATAATTTAGTGAAATATTTGCTAGCGGAAAATCGATACAAATTGCGATTAATATTTAATATCGTTTAATTATTTTGTTACAGTTCCAATGGAAATGTCTATATTGTTAAAAGAGCACTTCAATCGATGGTACTCTTTACAATCGTACTATATATCTGTGACTGTAGTGGATTTTCCAATATCAGTAAGTATGATAATAAGTGAAGATAACGATAATAATAAGGTCAAAATATCAATTATATCTTATTATAATAAAATATACGGTGCGGTTTTATCCAAGCGATTAATACTGATAATAAGAAAATATAGATGACGACTTCCTTCAGATTGACCTCTTATGCCCGCTCCACACATTGGCCAGCGTTGGCCGCATCGCTTATGTCCCTCTCGCTCTTTCCCATACATTTTTCTGACGTCACACTGGTGCCGACTCGCTTCCACCTTAGCAATATTTGCCAACATTCGCCAACGTGTGGAGCGGGCATTATAAATAGTTTTCCAATAAAGGCGGGTCGATGTTGACAGTCTGTGCAATAAAACAAGCTGTGTGTGAGGTATTAACGAAATTCTTCTTTTATTTGAAAGGCCTATTATTGTATGACATTACCTGGCAGCCAAGGGCCCTTGCTGAGTTGGCCACGAAGACCCATTCTGTTCAGGGTTGGTCACACACACACGGGTCAACACCCATCCGACGGCCTCCACGCATGAAGTGCGAACCCGGGTAGGACTCTGGACTTAGGGTTAGTTTCCCCTAGGAATCAACCTTCTGGCGCTCCTGGACGGTTTGCGCAGAGTGCGGCGTAAGCCAATCGATTGTGTACTCTGACTAACAGTCGGGGGGAGTCTGGAAGCAGTACTGTTTCCTATAGAGCGGGGGTGGTTGCGGACCTTACGGCGACTGCTCTTGAAATGACCATCGGCTACCCGATCCTGGGTGAACAGCCGGGCAAAGGATGCCGTGGTCCGCAATAGATTCGGTATACACAGTTTCATCGTTTTGTAAGGGAAAGGACCGCGCAAGCGACTTCGAACTCGTAACCAATCGAGAGACTGGAGTAGTCTGGTCGTAATTGGAAGTAAGGGCGTGAGTGTAAGCCTGCTGGGTAACACTCCTGGCTATCTCGCGGTTAAGGCGTTGGCCTCTTACGGGTTTGTGGCGGAGCTTGACAGTGGACTGTTTTGTCCAAGTCTTCTGCGCTCACTCCAGGGAGATAGAACGACTAATCGTTAAAACTTCCTGAGGTGATGGGCTCGCCCGTTGTAGTTGGCAACTCTATTTGTTTCATTACCTATGAAATATGACATGCTTCAAATGTCCACCGCGGTTTCGCACGTCGGCACGGATCCTAGAGGTTCAATTTTCAATGACTGCCGCATAGATCCGGTTGAATTTAAGGCATGGCCTGGGTTATGGTGACTTTAAAAACCCCCACAAGAAAAGTCTAGTGGGGTCAAATTGCACGTCCTGGTGGCTCATTCCCGTTACCTCCGCGAGAGATAAACATGCACTAACGAACACTCATTTCGATAATAAAGTTTTAACATGCTGCTGAATCGTGTAACTTACCATGGTGATTTGGCAACAGTGACTGAATAATAAACAGCAGATTTGACAGACGCCGACTAAACAACATGGCCGCCACAGACTGTCAACATCGACCCGCCGTTATTGTATATAACCCTATACTACTGAAATGTTTTTTAATGTTTCGCCAATAGCTTTATAATACCTATGTATAGAATCTGTAGATCTTTACTTATTCTATTATTTTCCACATTAATTTATTATTTAATATTTTGAAATCTATTAATTCTTTGATATTCTCAGTATTCTATATTTTTAAAAGATTGTAAAATGCTTTCTTAAGTATGCACCCTACTATTACAATTGAAATTTATATCAATTATATTAATATAGATATTCAGTTAGGTTTTAAAAGATTAGATAATGTGCCCATAAAAATATAAATGAAGGTCATCGTTACGTGTTACTATCTGTCAGTTATCTTGATTAACATATTATGTGATAAGCGTACTTGTAGTAACAAGTGATCGATGCGCACACTGATTTGAATTTGCCAATATTTCATATTATTCATAGCTAATACTCATATTATTCATAGCTAATACTTTTCTCAGTCTCAAACATGTTTTAGAGATGTTTTAGAGAGTTACTCAATACGATTTCCGCATTTCAGGTGTTCTGCTGTGTGTTATTCTCGGTAATAGTATACCTCATGTCATCGCAACCGATGGAAATTTCCAGATTTGCAATGTTTTTCACAATATCTATGTTTGTGGCGTTCGTTGCGCAGAGCATTGGCCTCATGATAGGGGCCGTCTTCGGAGTAGTTGTAAGTATATCTACAATTATTATTTAATTATATGATATTTGGCTTACTGTCGCGTCGTGGCGATGAGGCATGCTGTTACATTTATTTATCTATTTATTTATTACGAACAATAAAATTTACAGCAGAATGGCTATGATATTCGATAAACATTATTATAAATCGTGCAGGAGAAGCAAATTAAAAGGTGTAGACCTTGACTCATCGCATACCTAACTGAGCAAAAACGCCTGTATCTAGGGATGCTGATATTTTACATAAGATGACGTTCGGTGATATGAAAAAAGTTGTAAACATTCACACTTGTATGATACTTGCACGCACTATGTATTATACAATCGTTCACTCACACATTAGTTGTGTAGCTTTTAGTAGCCGTCTTGTTGAGGATTGATGTTAGGTTCGAAAAATAAATTAATTCCTAAGCTACATAACAACACACTTCTGTCCAAAAGAGTTAATTATGAATAAACATTTTGACAAAATAAAAACGAAGTGTGGAACTATCAGAAGTAACCATTTTAATAACGGACTAATAAACATACAAAACCATTAATATAATATTTGCAACATTTGAAAAAAATCTAGAACGTGACCTACAGATTATTTCAGTTATAAGAGGACTAACTCTTTGATTTAAACGACTGGCTCTAAGTTTCTGGCTCTGGACGCTGAGAATTCTAGAATTCTGAACATGTTAGGAAATCGGTTGTGTTACCCCAATACTATCCCGGCAAGTAACCAGGGACTTATTTTATCTGAATATTAATTTCATAAATAAAGTCGATGAGCAGTTGGTGAACATTCCTATTAATATGCGACGCAACGCAACGAAAATTAATATCAAACTCGCGACATATCATCAATTAAAAAATCAAATTAAAAACGCAGGTCGCCACGAGCATTCGTATTTTTAACGAGCCATGCATCGCAAGCATTGGCGCTTTTAAGGGCCTAACCGCAATCTTTTCAACTCTTGTCACGAGAAAATGATGCCTGCATGTTAAATTTCAGCTCAATCGGATGAAGCATTTGGGCGCTATCGTGGAGAAATACAATACACACACACACACACTCACACCCACACACACACACAAACACACATAGACAGACATCACACAGATATACTTCAGAATGGTATTAATCACCTCGGGGGGAGGAGGGGGGGGTATCAAATTGTATATACCTATCCGTCTTCATCTCGAATAAAAAATAAAAAAATAAAAATGTTCTGCTGAAAGTCTACGATGACCTCTGGTGTCTACAAATTGCGTAGCATTTACTCTCTCAAAGTTACCCAAAAGATACACGATTTTCCAAGTAACGTCAATATGCTTTGATTAAAATTCAATAATCTTTCTACTTTATCATAAACTAGCTGACCCGGCGAACTTCTTACCGCCCAACAGTCAATGAATGTCGTATTACAGATTAACTGAACTTAATTTATGATTTTAAGTAGCCTGATATAGTTTATAAAAAATAAATTTCTGGACGCACGCATAAATATTTGACAACCAATATATATGTCAATCCTTTTTCATTACTGACATTATTCTACATTTTTAAAATGTAAAATACGCCATTATCTGAATATTGTGGATATATTATTATATGTTGTCGATTCGAAACCTTTATTTGAATACGTTCTTTAATTTGAGGGGAGAGTTTTAAATGTTTGACAGTTACGAAACTCATGAACATTTTGTATGGGAAAATGTTTTTTCATTTATTTTATTTTTTCGTTAATTTTCCAATATTTTTAATAGTTATTCAGCTAATCGGGACGGAGACAAATACAATATATCAAAACCCATGAAAATCGGTTCAGCCGTTCTCGAGTTATAAGTGTTCGAACAAACCCGACTTTGTTTTATATATGAACTGTTTTATGTGGAATCCCTAGAAATACTAATAGCATCAATGTCTAGAATACTATACTTAGACCTATAGTTACATGGATTATATTTGTAGCGATATATATCTGGAATAATATACATCACTATTATAAACTGTAGAGATATTTCTTGAAAATCTTTCTAACGACAATAAATGGTTTATACATAGGCCAGTCTCACCAATGAATGAAAGTTTAAGCCTCCTTGTCACTTTCGATTTTTTTTCCTGTGAACAACTTAAATTACAGTTACATTGAATTTATTTAGTGTCAAGCTATAGATTTCAAATTACAATAAATATGTGGCTTTAGTTATTCTAAGCAAACGGGAATTTTGTAAAAAAATCATATTTGCAAAAAATCTTTAAAATCTTATGAATGAACAGATAAATATTTATAATCTAAATTAACACTTTTTAATTCCCTTAATTGTATGCATGGAATCTTGGTTCACCAATAATTTGGAAGATGACTTAAAAAAAAAGTGACTTAAAATATTTGGTATATTCGGTAAACTTTATTAGTCTTTGTTTAACTTTGTCTGTCAGGGTTGCCAATGTTGTTAAAACGCGTTACGTTGGTAATATTATATGGATTGTCCTAATACACTCCATACTTCGACCATTAAGTTCATTAAAAAATACTGTAATCTTTTCAGAATGGAACATTCCTCGGTCCCACAATATCAGTGCCTATGATGATGTTTGCTGGATTTGGTGTTAGTCTTCGAGATCTCCCATCATACCTACATTGGGGCTCTTATGTATCTTATCTTCGCTATGGACTGGAAGGATTCGTTGGAGCTATATATGGAAACGACAGAAAGACCTTGGACTGTGCTGAAAGATATTGTCATTACAGGTAATTAAGTTTAAAATAAAATGGACAATAAGTACCGTAGCTTGACACAAGTATGAAAGTCACAACTATGGTCCAAACCATCGCATGCACGAATAGATGGTATTTTTAAAATCAGCGACATCTATTATACATTTTCATTACTACTTCAAAAGGCATTGTAGTCTGTCCGAACGCTCTTGGCAGGCGTACTGAGCAGGTACCGGAGCCCGTCCATTATACGCCCGCCATAAGACCCGTAAGTACAAGGGAGCGCGCAATATGTGCTACCCCGTTCCTACCTTTTATAACTCCGCGTGCCAGGAGCGTTCGGACAGACTATACTCAAATTATATTATAGACCTGTTAGGGTGCTCTTTCGACACTGTTTCTTGAAATGTTAACTAATCAATGCAAGTTATCTTTTATATCAGAGCTCGTCGTCTGCAAACTTTCGCTGCTACTGGTTATCATAACGAACATGTTGCTGTTCCTTCTGGAACCTTTGATGGCTGGTTTCATTGAGTCACATATTGAATGCATATTTTGACATTTGCACTTGTATGATTATTGTTTTTACAAAAAAAACCTAAAACATCTTACTTTATGTTGAAATTGTCCAATTCTTTTTGTGGACTGTGCTTTTATGGGCTGTGTGCTGTGTGAACTGTGGACTTTTTGTGGGGTATGTGCCAACTTTGTTGTTCATGTTTACTTTTTAAAATCTTTATTATCGCAAGTTTTGCTAGTTATGCAGTATAGTATAATTCTTTGCAGAAAGATCTATAGGGTATAAAAGTCATCAAAAAAATTCACAGAAAAATAAACCCTAAAGTCTAGTATATACAACATTACCTATCAATAAATAACAGTTAATTTGAAGGCACTGTATAAGTCAAATTAGGCGGTATATGTATATGTATTTATGTATCTAAAATAACATGGGATTTTTATAACATGCATTGCCAGATCTCTTAAACTATAACTAGTCTAAGAGCGAAAATTCCAATATTTATCCTAAAAATAGTAATTCCAATATTTCTTCTAAAACTAGTTATTTGTTTTCATTTGTTTATTATCTTTTTATTTCTCGTTTCCTGTTTGTTTCTTTTTTTATCAATTTATTTTTTAGTTCTTTTGTGTAGCCAACGTAATAAATATATTATAAACTTAAGCTTAAGGTTAGTTAATAGACATTTCCGCAAGGCAATAAGCTCGCCTTTTTTATTTGGAAATAAAGAGTTTTTTTTATTATTAAAACGACCAATTAAGTAACACGAGATAATTCATTTAAAAAATGATATTGTTAGTAGAAAATCGCCCAAAAGGGTGCGGCGCCGTTTTTGCGAGCGAAGGCTGGCTTTCAAAAGGTTAAACAATATTTATTTCTAACGTCGATCATCTTTTGAGTATTCGTGTAGATACTAAAAATGCTAAATATGCCAATGTGAATATGCCAATAATTACTAAATTATCAATAAAAGTATGCCTGGACCAAAGTTTCATTGTACCTAATAAATAGGAAAAAAAGAATGAACGCGTGGGTATGAAACTACTTTTTGTTACAATAACAGTCTGTATTATTTGTAGGATATGATATCATAACCTCCCATTTTAAATGATTAACCGCCTTGCCTTACGTTTGGGTTATTATTCAAAAAGTCGGTAAAAAATTCTTGGGTTTTATTCATTACATTTCTCATTTTCAGGTATTGAATGTGATATATCAATCAACCTAATTTATTTTATTTATTTATTTATTTCAGGATTAATTACTATTAAAGCATTGATTTTGCTTACAAAAATAACAGGAACCGAATGGCAAAACCTTAACCTTTTGCTTATTTGATTCACCCATCTGGGACTATACTATCCGCATTACAAAGTGGCGAGTCAGGTAATTTATCATCGAGATCGTGCTATCTCTTTCGCACTTGCACGGCCTTATGGAGCGATACCTGTAACCGTAGTGTAGGTAGTTTACGCATACAAAAGGAATGTCGATAAAGTAATGAAACGAGGGAAATAAATATTATTTCAGTATTATAAAATCGAAGACTATCGCGGTTTTTTGACATTATAAATATGATAGAAAGCGAATTTACCGCATCATTTTCTATCCTATTTATATTTCAGTATTGTTTCATTACGATAAATATTAAATAAGTTAAACATATAAATATTGATATTGAATTATTAAAATAAAAATATAAAAGTATCAAATTTATAATAGTTGACAATAAAATAATTGTTATACAAAAAAAAAATAAAACTGAACAAAGAAAGTCAGCAAGCTATTCATATTCGTGTTCACTGTCACTATCGTCTTATAGATTAATAACATGAGAATGGGTGTCAATTATATTATGTGCTTTGGCCAGGTCTTCGTTCTGGAGATTTTTGAATCGATTCCGAATTCGATCTAGAGTTCGTTCGCTCCTTCCACAAACTAATGCTGCCAACTTTCTTGGTTGTTGAAAATCAATTTTCCTTATGACATCAGGGTCTTCTTTCAACTTATGAAACCACTTATAAATGTTGAGAATGACATGCCGCTTTGCTGGTTAACATCACTTCTTAACTTGGTCAAATTAGTTTTGCAAAAATCTTCCATCATGATGTAGATTCACAAATAGAGTTCGTATAACGAATGAGTTATGCTCTTTGACATTAAGCCTTTTATAGCAGAATATTTTGTTATCAATAATGCCTAATAACCTACACAGTACGCACAATAATTAAAGTAGACGAAAACTAATTTGGCAAAAGTGTCGTTAAAATGTCATAAAATGTCGAAATCGAACTGTTACGGTTACTACAATTAATAGTCCTAATCGGTTAGCTACTTACATTACGGTATTTACTCCCCGCTTTTGGCTAAATCTAGGAATTTTATCTATCTAATTTTAGCAGGTAAAAGTCTTTTCAATTTTCGGATTAATATATAGCCTATGACACTCACAAATAATGTGGCTTTCTATTGGTAAAAGAATTTTCAAAATCGGTTCAGTAGATCCAGAGATTACTTCCTACAACATCACAAACTTTACCTCTTTATAATATTAGTATAGATAAATATTTTATCGACATGATACCATTCCTATGTTAACTGTCTCTAATTGCCCCAGTCGCCAGTTTGTACTGCGGATACTATAGCCCGTTCTAGGGTGGACATCACTCTAATATTACAATCAATTATGCAAAAGTTTTAGTAACATGCTAATAAAACTAAATTACCCTAAAATGTGGTCATCAAAAAAAATTCTCGTTTCCATTATATAATCGCCATTAAATGGAACATTACATTCGAGAATGACAAACATAGTCTTAAAACTAACATAAAGTTATAAGTAAGAAAATAAATAAAGTCGTTAATATTTAATATAATGTTAAGTAATATAGAATGAAATATAAAAATACCTAGTCAAAAAAGTACGATTCACAGTCAAAACAATATATAACAACAAAGTTAAATAATTGTTGTCAAATCAATGTCAAAATATGATCAATATAAATATTTAAAAATATATTAATAATTTGTGCACCTACGTTTTATTAACCCGTTGAGTATGATACGACAAAATCTGGTTCTGAAACAATTATCCGTTGAGTATGATACGACCAGATCTGGTTCCGCGTTTTTTTCACTTCTTTGACGTTCTCATATTTATTCATAAATATCTAATTGTTTTACAAAATGATATTTCAATATTCTATATTCGAAATTTCAATGCAATCATTGTGCAGTTGTTCTTTTGATGATTGGTGTAGTAGTTTCGTAGTTATAGTACTTTAAGGTCGATGTCGCCGAAAATCCTGCAAAAGAGACAGATGCATCCATGAAAATACCCATTTACTCCAAGGGTTAAGCTATAATTTATAACATTTGATGTGTGGTTATCAAGTCGGTCATGACTCGATAGGTAACCATTTCATTATTTTATTTTTGAATTCCCCAAATGTAAAATTAATTTTTATTTTCATATTTTATTATAATCTCGATACATTCTGCAAACGAACTGCTAAATTATATGAAGAGGTTCGTGAATTATCACTATTTATTAATTCTTCCCTCGTACAAACCACTCTCAAAACAGTTTTTTCAAAAAGTTTTTTTTTTATTAACTTCGGGATAGGGCTAGTTGCGTTTGGACGATAATATAGCGGCCGTATATCACGTACGTTCGAATAGATTAAAGCGGTTAAAGTGTTTTATTATTGTTAATATTGTTATTATTCATATTGATAGCAATCTGCAATGGTCGACTCACCTAGAAGAACTGAGCAAAAAATTAAGTAGCGCCACATTTGCCATAAAAAAAATCAAATTGTTATGTGGCTTTGAAGCTTCCAAATCTGTCTACTTTGCCTATTTCCATTCCATATTAAGTTATGGCCTCATGTTCTGGGGAATGGCGGCAAATGTTAAAAGGATCTTTCGCCTACAAAAACGAGCGATTAGAAATCTGTTCTCAATATCTTCGCTAACATCTTGCAAGCAGTACTTCATCGAGTCTGGTATCATGACTTTGTACGCCGCGTATATATACCAAAACATCATGTATACGAGAAAAAATATCGAGACTACCTCAACTAACTCAAATATTCATTCGCATAATACGCGAAATAAAGAGGACTTGCGTCATTTTAAGGTGCGTCTGAGTAAGGTTCGGAATAGCTTTATCTGCCAATCTTACTTATTCTACAATAAACTTCCATTACACATTAGGGGCCTTGGGGAGGTTCACTTTAAGAAAAAGGTACAGGGTATTTTGACTAAAAACCCCATTTATAGCATTGAGGATTTCGACAATATCAATTTTTCGCAGCTCTATTGACCTACCTGACTATTATTATTCCTTATTCTTTTTATTATTGACTATTTTACAATTGCGACTATTATTGACTATAATTATTATTACTGATTTCTTTGTATTTGTGTTTTTTCTTTAAAAAATCTTCCCGTATGATAATTTGTGAAATTATCCAATATTTGTTTGATTATTTAGTACTTAGGATTATATAGAAAATTAGATTATATAGAAAATTTTACGAAATTACTTAAGAATTTTGATTGAAAATATTGGAAAATGTTGTTTCCTCTACATATATAACCTAGAAAATCTGCGCTTGGATGTTCAACGTTCATACCTTGCAATACCGACGTTTATATCTTATACCTTAATAGGTATTTATATTATACTTGTTATTTTTATTACTTTTGACATAACCAAGTGTAGGAACTCCTATCAACTGGTTTAAAATAAAAAAATAAATAAAATAAATAAAAATTATTATTTTCAGATATCCACAAAAGTTCCTCAACGAGATTGCCATGGACGGAGGCATGTTCTGGTGGGATGTTCTAGCTTTATCCATAACAGTAGTCATTTTAAGAACATCTGCTTATTATTTGCTCAAGTGGAAATTAATGGCTGTAAGATAGACTTCTAAGAAGTAAGATTTGTTCAAAATTACGAATGGTTTTACTTCAAATTCGTTGAACTCTACACATGACATTGCTATGACACATATTTATCAAAAATAATATAGGTAGATAGTTCGTTTACATTGTAAGTTTTTATACAATTGTATAGCTACAATAAATTATTTACTTAAATGTAAATTTGTAAGGCAAATTGTCAATTACGTATAAGGTAAAAATGAGTTGAGATTTGGTGCTCTATTTATGAATTAAACCTATTATTTTAATCTATTAAATATAAGTAAAGTACCTACCTACCTAAGGGGCTAGTTTATAAATGTATAGGTAGGTATGTATTATAATATTTTCAAGAGGCTGAATTTTGGGGCAATGAGAAAATAGAATGTGATTATTATCATAATTAATTAGTATAGATGGGGCCGATTGCGTTTCCTCGTGAACTAAAATAGGAACTTAGTTCAACCAAAGGAGACCGAGAGAAATACGTTAGAACGGAATATGAAATGAACTGTCGTCGATTTTCCCGCAACAAGACTACCTGTCGAACTTATAAACGCCCGAATAAGTTCGAGATCATTTCGTGCGGTGTTAGATTTAGCTGCTTTATCTTCAGCGGGTAGTTTTAAGCAATAAAAGTGACAACCGTTCATTTCACATTACGTTCTGACGTACTGCTCTGTCTCGTTCACACGAACTAATTTCCAATTTTAGTTCAACAGAAACGCAATCGAGCCCATAACTAAATGATGCTACGTATTTACTTTTTTTTAATGATTATTTTCGTGATAAATGTTTTGTTACAAGCTTGCCAAAAATACTGTTGTGATATTAGTAACATTCCGGATATTTTTTGATATTTCATAATTGATTTAGTTTTTTTAAATTGTCTAATTATATTTTTTTGCGTCGCGCCATCTGCGGCCAGACGCAAAAGATACTTGCAAGTCGTAAATAAAATGTCGCAGATAGTACAACCTTTTTCCAACATGTGGCGCTGATAAAAGCGAAATTTTCAAATGTTTCTATATTATTAGTTTACTGCTAATATTAATTTAGAAGTATTTATTAAACATTAATGTGCAATTTTGTAAAATGACTAATGAATAAATATTGTTTTCTTCTAAAAATTCGTAAAAAATTAACACGCAGCCGCGCTCTCCCTACTCCCGAGTTATCCCGAAAGTGCCCGAAATCCCGCGAGTGACTGTGACATTTTGTGATTTTTCGAGGTTATGTTTGTGTTTTTGTTTTACGATTGATTAGATTGGTGCGTTACATAAAATAAATTCGATTCGATGGAGAAAACGCGCGCGATTTAGCATCCTTTACTGTTTGGTGAGTCAAAAGTACATTGTTTTTAAGTCGATTGTAGTAGGTATTGCTCAGTCAGAATCTTCGAAGATTATTTCCTTTGGCTATTTTTTTATTATAATTTGTAACGATATTTTACTTAAGAAAAGGTGTTTGAATTAGTGGTTTTTACTTATACCTAACACCATCTAAAACAAAATATTCCCGTTCTAAAATTAGATCACTGAATGTGTCAGATTTTATTTTGCAATCGGGTTAATAAACGAACATGTTCGTTAAGTACATAGTAGAGGAGAACTCATGGATAGGTTTACGGATAAATAAAAAAAATGGAAAAAGGAATTTCCAAGGAAAAAGGAAGACAAAATAGCAACATCAGAGATGTTGCTATTTTGTAACGAACTATCATTGCCGAGTATTTATGAAAATTTATAAAAAAAGGTAAGGTAAATCATGCTTACTAGCGTAGGTTAAAATGTATGAATAAACAAGAAGATATATTAAAAATAATAAAAACACGTACCCTATGCCGTCACAGAAATTGAACTATTTTATTTATAATTATTTTTAATATGGTTTTTTATAAAATATTTGTTGATTATGTATTTATCCATATAGTACATGTACATTTGACATACACGATATGTTTTTGTTAAGTTATTGACATTTCGTCATTTGGACATTTAGACAACTACTTATTAAATTTTTATTTAAATAGTAAAAATATTTTATTAAGTAAAAATATATTTTAAAAAAACACGACTACCGTTACAGAAAGTCCACTATTGTATTTATAATTATTTTTATTACTACTTTTTATTTATATATTTGAGGTGTATGTATTTATCCATATAAATACATGTATATTTCAGGAATCTAATCAATCAGACCTTTCATTTGACACTAAACACGATATATTTATTTAAATTTATTGACATTTGGACATTTAGACATCTACTTAATATTTAGGCACTATAACTTCTAAACGCTTGAGCCGGTTTAGAAGTGTGTGGTATTGTTAGAATCGTTATGTCATTTCGAGTGTCATGGGTTACCTTAAGTGCAACATATTAAAAAATTGTCTAAATGTCCAAATGTCAATAAATTAGAATAAATTTATCGTGTTTAGTGTCAAATGAAAGGTCTGATTGGGTATGTATATGGATACACCCCAAATATTAAAAAAAATACATAGTTATAAAAATAATTATAAATACAATAGTTGACTTCCTGTATCGGTAGTCGTGTTTTTAAAAAATATATGTTTACTTGTTAATTAATATATTTATTAAATAACAGTGACACAAACATAAACACTAAACTAAGACAAGAAACAAAATAAATATATAAAAAAAACAAATGTAAATAAATAAATACAAACGGAGCTGCCATGGAATTCACCGACCGGAGTCGGGCCCATCATAATACTATTTTTTACACTTCTGGGGGGTGAGCAGTGGATTCCGGACTTACGAACCGGCTGTGGTAGGTTTAGGACAGCTGTCTTGCCACATGTGAGCGTTCACCTTGCCACCCATTCACTCCCCCTTCGAAGCCATAGAATTTGAGATGCGCAAATCGCAGTTTTAGATAATTTTTCTAAGAAAGAGTTGATTATTTTTCTGGAAAGGCCAAGATCTTTAAAGAGGTGAAATAGAGATTTAGCTGGCAGGCCACGAGCGCCAACTTCCACCGCGTGAAGGTGAACAGTGAAGCCGTTCCGGGTTACGGCATTTGCAAGATCATGGTATTTATTTAATTTGTACTCGTGGTCTTTTGGGATATTTGATTCCCATGGAACAGTTAATTCTACAATAAGAGCCACCTTCCGAGATAGAGAGTAAAGAGTTATATCTGGACGGAGGGCTGTGCATCCGAGACTTTCAGGGAATTTATACTGCTTAGAGACCGAATCAACCTCCAGAATCCAATCTGTAGCTTTCTCGATTATTGAGAAAGGTTTTGTAGTTAAATGTTTTTTGCCTTTAGAGCCATCCCGCACAAACTGTATTGGGGGTTTGGAGGATACTGTCAAACCCTTGTTGGCACGAGCCACTGAGAGACTAATTACCTCGCGAATAACAGCGAGAACTTTATCATGGCGGTAAGTGTACCGTCCTTGATCTAAGGCCACCTTGCAGCCAGCTAGAATGTGTCTAGCTGTGCAAGGGGTATTGCTACAGAGGGGACAAGAACTATCCTCGGCAAAGCTCCAACGAGCGAGGTTACTGGGGTCTGGAAGTGTATGCTGAAAGGCATTCAAATAAAATTTCAGCATCTCTGGCGTCCAGTCATAGAGCATTACCTTCCAGTGCATTGGAGGCGGAATGCAAAAGTCCCCAATTGTTGTCCAATCATTCTGGCATTGAAGGCCAATAGCATGAGCCATACTCTTGCTGTCGTAATCTCCCCGCAAAAGAGACTTCTTCAAGTCCACGTCGCTCGTGGTTGTACTGCCATACCCCAGACCAGTGCCATTCTGGCTGATTCCAGTAAGGAACTTTTTGTGGAAGTCTACGCGGGCTTGTAGATCATTTGAATCACTACGGCCACTTATTACGTGCTTCGATATTGCCGGATCTTTGGAATTGCACAGAATCGAATTTTTGGTTATTCTGGAGTTGGCGTAGAGCAGAGAGGGCAGTTTAAGCGCTAGCCCAAAATTTTGTTTGGACCTGAAGAGAGTCGAGGGGTCAGCTGGTTTGGCTAAGGACAGCCAGGATTTTAAACTAGCTGTCACCAGCGCATCTAGACGGGACGGTTGGGTTTTGGTAAAATCGTAAATAAGAAAGGGCCATGACAAATGTGACGTTAGATAATTGTCATAGATCCAGGCCTTACGAGGGCCAGAAATTAGCAAGGCATCTATTTTCGCCAGGCAACTTTTGAAATGCTCTATAACATGATCGCCCGAGACGTCTTTTCCCTGATGGGTGATTTTTCTGCCGAGGAATTTGAAATGATTGTTTGGGTCTATAAGGGAGATATTAGAGCCCTTATAGACCAATTTGGGGTCATAGGATGTATATTTTGTGCCCATGCGGGCGAGTCCAAGGCAAAAACATTTGGAGGGCTTCACTTTTATACAGCCTGACCAGTCGCAGAAAAGCTCCACTTTCTGTAATAGCAGGGAAAGCTGCTTGGGGCTTCTGGTGATGAAAGTTAGGTCGTCGGCAAAAGCGAGGCACGACGAGGTGTATTGGCCGTCTGTTTTAAAACGGTAGCCCCACTTCCTGTCAAACTGGGTCAGGCTTTCCAGAAGTATATTAAAAACTATATTAAAAATCGTCGGGGAGAGGCAACAGCCCTGAAATAGTCCAATTGAATATGGTATAGAGCGGGTAGTCCATTCTTGCGTTTTAACATGGAAAGTCAGACAGTTGTAGTAGGAGGCTACAATGTCACGCACGACTGGTGGGAAGTTGTACCAGCGGAGTGCAAAGTGGAGGAGACTGTGTCGGACTGACCCAAAGGCATTCTCTAGGTCGAGCCAGCATACATTGATTTGGCGTTCGTGCTGTCTCGCATCCTTGATGGCAGCAGCCAGGAGAGAGTTGTGTGTATGTATTAATTTAAATATTGACTTTTCTACAGTTGATCGCAGCAAATTTGTCGAAAATTTGTTTGATTTGGATTTTGTCTGCGATATTGCTTTCAAGAGCTTTCATTGCAGAATTTGTGTTGGGCAATACTGAGCAGCATTTATGCCTATTTCTTAGCTGTCACTTTGAACTATGCATAAGTTATAACATTTATTTTTTGAAGTTAGTTAACAACCTCAAGCTCCGAGACACAAAAATGTGCAGGTTCTGCCAAGGGGCAGAGGAAACTCCCCTGCACCTCATATGCGAGTGTGGCTCGCTGATGCGTAAAAGATACACCCACTTGGATGGTCATTACCTCCAACCTGAGGAGGTAAAACAATCTGGCGCCAAAAGCCTGTTGCGGTTCTTAAATGACACGAGTCTTAGCGCAGAACTATAGTAGGTGGCGAACACAATAGATCAGCAATGGTCGCAGTGTTACGAGGCTCATAAAGACCTTAGAAAAGCCCCACACAACAAATAAAAAAATAAAAAAAATAGTTATTTAAAGTGTCCGGGCCAGGTTAGGACACGTCTTTAAAAATATGAGGCCTAAATGGTCTAGTTCGTCTCTTGTAGGTCCTGGTGTGTGATGGGGGTTGACAGCTGCGGGCAGGATAGGGGGTGGTCTTCAACCTGCAGCGTTCCACAGTCGTTATGTTGGATTCGCTGTGTAGTCCCAGCGGACTAGATCGGCTCGGCATCTTGTCATGCCTGGGCCACAGTCACTAACGGGAAATGCCGTTAATTATTGCGATGATAAGCCCTTCAACTTTGGTGTGGCCACCACTTATCGCGATAATGTTACAACGGCATTAAGATTGCCGTTTGACGTTAGGCGATAGCTCGGGTGGCGGTTCATCAAAGAGTTTAACGCGAGAATTAATGCGTTGAAGCGGCCACACTACGTTTGCCTTCAGTAATATATCGCACGTGTTTGTCTTCGGTAATATATTTTATATGGAGTGGATTAACGAGAAAGTCATTGCGTTTCTCGAAATTCTGCAAACAGAACCATGTTTGTGGGATCCGAGACACAAAAGTTACAATAATGAATAATGAAATTAGCTTGGCGACGAATAATGAAATTATTACCATTTAAAACAACTATCGAAGAAATTGAAAAGAAAAAGTAACCCGTAAGAAGTAAGAAGTAGTATAATGGTTTATTATAGAACCCATCTAAACAAATCTAAACATTTTCTTTTTTTGTGTTCTTTTTTCCTTCATTCGGTAATGATAAAATATATATACCTATATCGTTTTTTCATAAATTCCCTCTTGTTATCTAGTAATTAATCTGGTTAGTCGTTTATATTATAAGGTACCTATATATATATGGGGGACTGCCGAAACGGTTACGCGCGGATCTGTCAAACGACGCAAAATGCCTCCGACGTCCGACGGGTTAACACTAATTTTATTGCCAAGAATGGGGGTTGACGTTGAACTTTCAAGTGTGGCCACTCAATTTAACGCGATAATAATTAACGCAATATTTATCGCGACGATTGGCATTGACGTTTCCCGTTAGGTGTGGCTCCAGCATCACAGAGTCATTTGGCCCGGTGGTAGAAGGATTGGCCGTAGAGTCTATACTCGCCGTTTCTAGGGACGCCCGATTATTCATGGTCGCAGACTAAACGGTCGAAAATGTGCACAATCTTCTGGGAGGCTCATTCTATGTCCCATTTTATATTATACTACGATTTTACTAAGGAAGTAATATCGTTTTTTTTTTAAAGTAATATCGTCGATATTACTGAAAGGAACTGAAAATTTTGAACATGACTGGTTAAAAGATCAAATTGGTCATTTACCTAATTTAATCAACAATAGCAAGAATTCAAAATGATATTTCAATTTATATTCCGGGTTATCCGGTCCTTTGTTTGGACATGCATAATCGAACACACTTTTTTACGTTGATGCAATATAGTTTGTTATAATCGAGGACACGTTCCTAAATCGTTTGGTAGTGATTTTGCTATTTCATGTACAGTATCATAATTTTTTAAACAATTGCAGTCTATTATTAAATTAAAATGTGGTTTTTAAGCAAGTGTTGCTTAAATATCATACCGGATAATAAGTGAACAGAAAAATTCAGAATCTTTAATTTTGAGTGCTAAAGATTACATAAGCTTCACATTACGTCCTGTCAATTTTGTCGTCTTCAAAAACTTCCATTAATGCATCCAAAATTTCTCTCAAATTATTCCTTTAAGGGCCAACGACGTTAATTCTAGTAATTATGTATTTTTTTATCACATCCTATAGTTTGATAATGCACTAAAAATATAGACTTCTTATACTGTGATGAAATAAACTATCGTTTCAACATTCATTTTATCCGCGTCACTCACTACTAAATTTAGGGTATGTGCTGTACATATATGGGACAAACACTGCACGGGGTTTTTTTTTTAATATTCGTATTTAAATTCCACTATTTTTCCACACATGGTTTTTCCCACTACGATTTATTACCTTATCAACAACAGAAAGAAAAAATGACGTTTTACATTAATATTCCGGGTGATTCGGTCCTTGGTCTGGACTTTCATAATCGATCACACGTTTCTTACGTTTATGCAATGTAAGTTTGTTTGTTTTGAGGACACATTTCTAAATCATTTGCTAAAGATTTTGCTATTTCAAGTACAGTATCATAATTGCTATTTTATGTACCGACAGTATCAGTAACAATAGCAATTGTAGACTTTTTTTAAATTTAAATGTGGTTTCTAATGCAAGTGGCTAACAACATATTGGATAACAAGTGAACAGACAACTTCAAAGCGATATTCAAAAATAATTTTGAGTGCTAAAGATTAAGCTTCACATTTTGTCTTGTCAATTTTGTCGTCATCATAAACTTCCATTAATGCAATGCAAAATTTCTCCCAAGTTATTCCTTAAAGACGTTAATTCTATTAATTTTAGTATTTTTGCTTCACATCCCATTGTTTGGTAAATACACAAAAAAATATAGACTTCTTATACTGTGATGAAATTAACTATCGTTTCAACATTAACTTTAGCCGCGTCGCTCACTACTAAATTTAGGGTATTTGCTACATATGGGGCAAAAACCGCACGAGGTTTTATGTTTAATATGCGTCTTTAAAATCCACAATTTTTACAAGCTTTTATTTACCTATCAATGTATGTTAGTTAGTTGGTATACATATGTTTGTTTAGGTGTAATCTTGCAAGCTGAATTAGAACCAGTTCCTCTTATCTTATGAAGTTGACATTTTACACGTTGGTTCAGTTCCGATGACAATGCATTTTTATGGCGAGCATGACCTGATTCTACAACCAGGATCGGCTCTCGACGAGGCTACTCTTCCACGGTCAACAGCAAAGACACACAATTTTGTATACGCATTTAATCATGATAGCCCGTTCTAAATTTCACCATGACATGGCTGCTGGACCCAGGGTTGGCTCCCGGCGAGGGGACACTTCAACGGTCGACAGCGCAGAAACGAAATTTTGTATACGCATTCAATTATGATAGCCTGTTCTAAGTTTCACCGAGACAGTGCTGCTGCACCCAGGGTTGACTTCCAAAGATGAGACTCTTCAACAGTCGACAGCACAGAAACAAATTTTGTATACGCATTCAATTATCATAGCCCGTTCTAAATTCCACTATAACATGGGTGCTGCACCCAGGGTTGGCTTCCAACGAGGGGACTCCTCAACGGTCAACAGCACAAACACAAAATTTTGTATAGCATTCCATTATGATAGCCCACTATGAAACTCCACTATTTCATGGCTGCTGCACCCAGGGTTAGCTCGGAACAGAGCATTTTAATAAAAGCTTGTTTTTTAAAAAGATGTGTTTTTACTATTAGCTTATTTCTACACATACGTTTTTTTTCTACGCGGATTTATTACCGTATCATTAATAGGAATAAAAAAAATCATTTTATATTTGTATTCCGGGTTATTCAGTCCATGGTCTAAACATTCATAATCGAACACACGTTTTTAATTATAATGCAATGTAAGTTTGTTTGTTTTGAGGACACATTTCTAAATCATTTGCTAAAGATTTTGCTATTTCAAGTATGGTATCATAATTAATCTCATTTTCATATCTTTGCCCACGTAAATCCTCAATGTATGGTTAAATCATTTAGTTTTTTAATTATATAAGTATACAATCCTTCTCCTGTAGAATCTACTGGAACATTACTTCTGGACAATCTAAACTAGTTTTAGAAAGCGCCTTTCTTAGAAGGCGTCGCGGCGCCTTCTGTCTGATTCTGATTCTGATAAAGAAGATTAGTAGGAAAACTTTCGTCACAAAAAGGCAATTATCAATAGAATATTTAATCACTGATGTAAAATGGAACATAGACAATTCTAACATGCTTAATTTTCCAAGAATCGCACCCCGGGCATATGTCATCAGTTCGCCAACCTTCGTGACCCTCGAATACGCGGGGGCCGTTGAATAATTCCGTAGTCAATTTCCTCGGCGTCATTGTTCCGTCATGTCGCCGTCGCTCAAATGGCGTCTCACCGTCGATGTCCAACTTCATTATGGATGCGACATTTCGATCAACAGCTTTTTTTTATTTTCGCCACCAAGAAAGATAGACGTACGAACAGCCATGTTCTAAAAAGCAAGGCGAACGAATTCCCAAACAAGCTTGGATTCGAAAAAATAACCATGGACGATATTATTATTAATAATATTTATTTATTTATTCCGAATTCTAAGTAGGTACTATTTTATGTGCTATACAGTTTACCTATAAGGTGTACAATATTTACTATAATTACCTAAATATATTGTTACTTCACACGTCGAAGAAAAACAAATCCATAAAGTAAGTATTAAGGTTTAGATATATATTTTTTTATTATTTGTTGTGTGGGGCTCTTCTAAGGTCCTTATGAGCCTTGTAACACTGCGAACATAGCTGATCTGTTGTGTTCGCCACCTACTATAGTTCTGCGCTGAGCCTCGTGTCATTTAAGAACCGCAACAGGCTTTTGGCGCCAGATTGTTTTACCTGCTCAGGTTGGAGGTAATGACCACCCAAGTGGGTGTATCTTTTACGCAGCAGCGGGCCACACTCGCATATGAGGTGCAGGGAAGTTTCCTCTGCCCCTTGGCAGAACCTGCACATTTTTGTGTCTCGGAGCTTGAGGTTGTACGGCTACAATGCCCCGTGAGCGCCCTCACCAGTATGCGTAGTTTGTTCCTATTTAGCGATAAGGCCTCACGGGCCGTCGTAGGGTTGTAAGCCTTAATTAGGATTGATTCAACCCTGACGTGTTGTTCCAGTGGTAGACGGATTGTTCTAATCATATTTGTTTGAGCATTAGGTTTGCAAGGCTTTTTGGTACGCCACAGCAAGGTTCAGGGCCGTATAACCGTGAACGTTCCCTTTGCTCCTGTCTTAGCAAGTTCGTCGGCTTTTTCATTTCCCTCGATTCCTGCATGGCCGGGAACCCATCTTAGATGTAGAATTAGCATATTAACAAAAATAACAATTGTCAGAACTATTGTCTATAAATAGTTATAGCAAAAAAAATATATGTAGTATTTCCATTACTATATATTAAGTAGAATGAAAATATAATCGTGGAATTATTAAGTTATCTACGGTTTGTCAAATTTAGAACTAGAATGAAATATACATAGGTTTAAAATGCCTGAGAAATACAATAAGAATAATGTTATAATATTTATTTCTCATTATCGGTTAAAAAGTCAATCCCGCTGTAATAACCTTTATTTTTGAGCCAGTGCTTTGATGTATGTTTGATTCCTGTTGTTGTTGCATTGATTTGATGTTGTGTGGAATAGAGTAAAAATATTTAACACAACAGAACTGAGGTCCCTTTTTACACATTTCTGTCATCACTGAGGGACAGTTTATGAAGTTTCTATTCCTCGTACCCCTTGAATGTACATTACTCTTCGTAAGGAGTAGATATCCGGATTATTTTTAATAAAATCACAGCATTCCAGTATACAGGATGATTGGTTCATAAACCGACACATTTTTTTCGGGGAATTGGGGGTCATTTGCTAGCTTTTACACATAAACCATTGCTAGCTTTTACACACTATGTCCTAAAAGCCACGGTAATCTTTATTTAGTTTTTTTTTTAAATTTATTACCTGAAATTTTGGGTTTGTCATCATAACTTTTTTGTTTGTGGTTGTATTAGCACAAAATAATTGACCAAATACTGAATGTTTACTGTTACATGTAGCCTATTATTAGAACTGCTGTAAACTACAGAACTTTTTAAAATATAATATCTATGTTCAATATACCTTTTAAGTTTCTTTTAATAATGAATTTAGATTAGACATAACAATTATCATACATCTACACATTTTTAAGATTTTGGAAGCTCAAGAGTCATTCTCTTGATTTTTTTTGGCATCAAATAATAATTTGTTTGGAATAAAAATACATTGCAAAATACAACACATGTTATTACGAGATATTATTACTACTATAAGCTAAAACATTATGATGAATTTACCGCAAAATTTCGGGTAATAACAAAAAATAATTATTTAAAAAAACCGGTGACAATTAGGACAAAGGATCTATGGGTGAAAGATAGCAAATCACCTCCCTAATCCCTCAAAAAAATGCGTCGGTTTCTCTGCCATACATCATGTATAAGGAAAGGGCAGTCGACATACGAGTATACATACTGCTGAAGAGAGGCCTGCAGGAAATGTCTGGCGCTATTCCGTATAAATATGGAAGATAACTGAAATAATCGATTGTAACATATCTGCTAACACGCCGAGAAAAAACGTCGGTTGTAATCTTGCGTGCAGTGCAAGTGACAGATAGACGCAGGGTTACAGATATGATATTAATATAACAAACGAAAATGTAGTCCACAACAATACGAAGGGTCACGGGGAATAATGATCAATATAAACTTATATTTTTTTTTGGTACTTCCATTTTTGAAGTTTCGGCATGGTTTTGAATGAGAAAAAAAGGAGTCATGGTGAAACTTAGAACCGGCTATAATAATTGAATGCCTATATAGAATTTCGTGGATGTGCGTTGACCGTTGAGGAGTGTCCTCGTTGGTAGCCAACCCTGGGCGCCACAGTCCTGTCTTGGTGAAACTTAGAACGGGCTATCGTAATTGAATGCATATACAAAAAATCGTGTCTGTGCTGTTCATCCTTAGGGAGTCCCCTCGTCGGGAGCCAACCCTGGGTGTAAAATCAGGTCAAGCTTACCATAAAAAATGCATTGTCATCGGAACAACCAACATGTAAATTTTCAACTTAATATGATAATATTTGAGGAGTTACCTTAATTCCTCATGAATCCCATCATCAGAAAAGCATGTTGATAAAAAATAGGACCAATCTGGAAGTCTGAGACCAAACCTTTTAAATAAAAACAGAATTTTCTAAATCAGTTCATAAATAATGGAGTTCTGGGGAAGTAGTAGTAGTAGTAGTAGTAGTAGATGGAGTGGGGGGCTTGTTTCCAGCCCTTGATGTCACCTAGATCTGTAAGGTCTTTTGTAACTACCCACTGTGTGATTAGGTCAGTGGTCAGCTAGTAGCCCGGTACTTCTTACCAGTCCAAGTAGGTCACTGACCTTCAAGTTGGGCAGATCGCTGGGTTCGAGAAAGGCTCGTCCCAGTAAACTGTGTCTTTTGGCGGCGAGCCCTGGACAGCGACCAACAATGTGTATGCTGTCTTCAGGTTCCTCGCTACATATTCGGCAATCCTTGCTCTCAGTCAAGCCAAGGTTGAATAGATGAGCTCTAAGGGTCGTGTGTCCGGTGAGGAGACCGATAGTGGTTTTAAGGTTCTTCTTACTCATGTCAAGTAGGTCCTTGGTTTTCTTCTGTAGTGGTTGCTCCATCATGGCTTTTGCCTGGCGACATCCCTGACTCTGTTTCCAGGAAGCCCGATGTTCCTGCTCCAAGCAGTCCCCTTACCTGTAGCGAAGGGGACCCCTACAGCTGGCTCCACTGGGCAATCCAGTGTGCCCAGTTTTGCCAGTCTGTGGGCCTCTTCGTTTCCGGGTATGCCTTTGTGACCCGGTATCCATATTAGGGTGATTTTGTTGGATTTTCCCAATTTGTTGAGCTCCTGCATGCAGTCCCAGACTACAGAAGATTCTGTGGTGGCTTTAGCCAGAGCGTCCAGTGCTGCTCTGCTGTCAGAGGAGATGAGGATTTGTCTGTTTTTTACCTCAAGTCGACTTTGTAGTTTTATGCATTCCAATATGGCAAGTACCTCGGCTTGGAAAACCGTAGCGTATTGTCCAAGGGGGATGCTGATTCTGTGGTTGGTTTTGGGTCCGTACACGCCTGCCCCAAAACGTCCATTAGTTCCTGAGCCGTCGGTGAACCTGGCGTCTGCGTTGTGGCTTTGAAGCCACTGCGGATTTTTCCATTCTTCCCTGGTGGGGATTAGGAGTTCTGGGGTAACAAACATTTTAAAAAAATGCAACCGAATTGATAACCTCCTCCTTTTTTGGAGTCGGTTAAAAATCGTTGCCTTTTCGCATGAGACAAACGTCTCCTTTCTATAGAGACATTGAATTATTAATAAAATTTAAATTTAAAAAAACTAAAAAAACAACACATTTGTAGCAGTGTGAACTAAAAAGAAAAAAATATTTTTTAAATGTAAAGATATTAGAGTTATATATTCGAGTTCAGCAGCGATAGAAATTATCCTAACTCAATATATTTAAATGTGTTTGAATAACTTTAAAATGAGAAAAAGCAATTGACAAAAAAATATTTTTTATTTAAAAGAAACGTGAGGTGCTTCCTACTTTATTTTTATAAAAACTCTATATTTACAAATAGCCACCAAGAAAATATTTATAACAAATGATCCCCAAGCACCTCACGCTTTTTTAAATTTAAAATTGTTTTTTTGTCAATCACTTTATTCTCATTTTAAAATTATTTAAATTAAGACAATAAAAATTGTGGGAAAAACGCGTTGAGCACGATGCGCTTTCTGCCGATATTTCCTTCTAGCCTATTAGCGATATTTTACCTACCGATAGATGGCGCCGCGAACTCAACGCTTGTCAAACGTTTTTTCAATAGATGTTACAATTACAATTTTGGCAAATAAAAATAAAAAATGTTTATCAAAAAAAAAAACAATTTTTCAAAAAAAAAGCATCTAAACTTGCTTATTTGCTCATACTGTTTCACCCCCTTCAAGAATGCCGGTAACTAAAAACTCATCATGTATATTGAGTTATGAGGGAAATGTCTTTATATTTCGAAATTATTTTTTACTTTTTAGTTCACATTGCTATTAAAGTGGGATTTTTGAGTTTTTTTAACTATAACTTTATTTTTTCTTTGTAGTCTCTTCAGTTTTCATTGTCATTTTATTGCCGGTTATAATAATATATCTAACCTATAACATAATTTTTTTCTTTTTATAGTACATTAGGACAAAGTTATGAAATTATTGCATTGTCTTCCATTCATAATACACGTGCAAAATAAATTATTCAGGCGTCAAGAAGTTAGTGAAAATTAACTTGATAGATAGAGAGATAACTACATGCATACAGGTCAAGGTAATAAAAGCGTTATTAAAAATATCAGAATGAATTATTCGTGTAATCACGCACTACACATTTACATTCATAGTTCTGTATGCTGACTCACATTAATGAGCAAGTAACTCCTATATTTAGTAGGTAATATTTATTTTTATAGGTAAACATGTTTGTATTTTCAACGATCTATTATAAAACAGGAAGTAAGACTAAGCCTTGTTATACTTATTTTCGTCTGGATATCGTAATATTTTGGTGTAATTATGTTTTTTTTATTGTAACTGGTTCTATTTTTGCTATTAAAATGCCAGATCACGACTTAGTATCCTTCGCCTTCAATTGTTCGTTTGTTTGTTTGTTTATACTCTTTATTGTGAAATGTCACAATGGGCGGGTTTATTGTCATAAGACAATATCTTACAACCAACCCTACTATGACGTGTTATATGTTTGTGTGCGTGTAACATGTCTGTAAGTGTGTGTCTTGTTATAGCATTCGATCGACAGAATTGAAAATGCAATTCCGTTAATTTGATCCCAACGGAAAATAGTGACCCAGCTGGGAATCGAACCCAGGACCTTACAATGTAAGATCAGGCGACCTAACTACTATGCCATCAGCTCATCTTGTGCAACCTGAATACGAAGACTTGCGTTTTTTTATGGTGTCAATAATTTTTAATCCATTCAGTCACGTTCAGGTGATACAGATTGGACATGATTTAATAAAGATTAGATTACCTATAAAAATAAAAATATGTCTGGAAATCTTCACATGGCGTCTGCGAGCTGTCGATTCTGATAACAGATTCAAAACATTAATAACAAACACAATATCTCTATGAAATGTCTTTCTTACATCTAACTATGGGTGCTGGTGTACGGAATATACTAATTCAAACGAATAGAGCTGTCAACTACAACGGGCGAACCCGTCACCTCAGGAAGTTTTAACGATTGGTCGTTCTATCTCCCGTGAAGTGAACGCAGAAGACTTGGACAAAACTGTCCACCATCAAGTTCCGCCACATGCCCGTAAGAGGCCAACGCCTTATCCGCGAGATAACCAGGTATGTTACCCAGCGGGCTTACACTCACGCCCTTACTTCCAATTGCGATCAGATAACTCCAGTCTGTCGACTGGTAAGACTTTGAGGTCGCTTGCGCGGCCCCTCTCCCTTACGACGCGGTGAAACGGTGTAAACCGAATCTATCACGGACCACGGCGTCCTTTGCCCGGCAAGTTCCACCCGGGATCGGATAGCCGATGGTCGTTTCAAGAGCAGTCGCCGTAAGGTCAGCAACCACCCCCGCTCTATAGGAAACAGTACTGCTTCCTGACTCCCCCGACTGTTAGTCAGAGTGCGCAATCGATTGGCTTACGCCGCACGGTGCGCAGACCGTCCAGGAGTGCCAGAAGATTGACTCCTAGGGGAAACTAGCCAAGGGCAGAGTCCCTACTCGGGCTCGCACTTCATGCGTGGAGGCCGTCGGATGGGTGTTGACCCGTGAGTGTGACCAACCCTGAACAAATGGGTCTTCGTGGCCTACTCGGCAAAGGCCCATTAGCTCCCAAACTAATTTAAACGTCTTGTTTTATTGTTTTTTTTTATTTAACCTTTATACCCTTTACGGTTACGGCTTACCTTAATGTCTAACGACAAATATCTTACAGGCCACCGGCTTTATTGCCTTTTACTTGCCTGGTATCAAAAAACATTGTTCGTTCTATGTATTTTTGTTCTTTTCCATTATTCTATACAGGGCAAGTACGGTAGGGATGGACCACTTTTTTTTAGAGCTTCATTTTTTTCCTGAATAACTAATAGTAACCACATAGTGCCCAAGCTGAATAGTACCCATGCACAGAGACATTTTCTTTACTTGGCACCGTCGTTGTTCAATAAAACTAAGGATATACCCGGCATTTATACTCAAGGTATTAATATAAAAATAAATATAAATAAAAAAAGACTAACCTACTGGTTGATCACCCAGGGAAGGAAAGAAACCGAAAAATTAATTTGCTTTATTCCTATCTAACTTAACAATCCTAACACATTATTATGAACCTACCATATATTTATGATTATTATTATTTATGATTATTATATATTATTATTATTATTATCACATACCTTTTTAGATTATTTGAAATTTGATTTTTTACTAAAATTTTACTTTACTTGGTTTTATTTTTCACGGCATTCTTCAACGTAATTTTTTATTTAGCATTAGGCAGTACCTAATTATACGAATCTGAGCCTACCTTAGTGCGGACGTCTCGTGCGATCCAGTTAGGTTAGGTTTAATTCATTTGTAACTGATACTATGATTTTTTGTAAAATAAAGAATTTGAATTTGAATTTGAACTAAAACACCAGCTTATGGTATAATAATTAAATACTTTTATTAATAACCTATTTATAAAATATGATATATGTATATGGCAAAACGACAGTTTCGTCAAAGTAAAATTTGTGATCAAACTGTATGGGGGAGATAGACCACCCACTAAGGAAAGATCCACCACTACTAAACTACCTTAATAACACTTTGGCTCATTTTTAAACACAAAGATAAGCAATTCGTTAACAGCAAAAACAATTTTAAAAATAAAAGGTACTTGTACCTACAGCCTTCATAAAACCAGCAGTTTTTATATAAATAAAAAACAAAAGAAAATACTATCGACTTGTTTCGTACACATTGCAACTGGTTTGACAGCAATACGTCAATGTTGCCAGTTTTAAAAATACTTGTTCTTTCGGATAAATAGCGATGGTCCTACGCACCCGCTGGTCCTTCTTGAATTACCCTACTGTTCAAAAAGAAGTGTTGGTTGGAAAAGATACTCATTATTCGTATAAAATAAATTTACTTCAATCTCTTACAAAGTGGTCCCCTTGGTGTACAATGCTCCTCGCGGTTCCACCATAGTGAAAAACTCTTCTGGAAATCATTTTCTAAAATGGTGTTCAACTGTGCCGTCGCTTTATAAATACTGTTGTCTTGGTTCGACTCGGTTCCTTTTTAGCGGCGTTTTAACTTGGAGAGTTAGCCAAAATTCAGACGGACCCATGTGCGGGGGCCTGATCAACTCCTGGAATGCCGGAAATGCAGGATTATTTATAACGAAAGTCTACACTTGGTTAATTACATTGTCATTTCGGTTTGTTGTGGGCCTACCGGGACGTGGTTCGCAGTCCACTGATGCACGGCATCATTTCTTTATCCGTGAGATGCTCATGGCGGCGTCTCCGAAAGCCTGTTATATCTCGTGAAGGGTATTTCACCTGTGTATTTCCAACCTTTGATAAAATTTGATACAACCTTTTAATAAGTCCTTCCACCCTTGACGATTCGATAGACATTCAGTATCTTTCTCACTCCTCGACCGATTGCTAGCAGTAGTCAGGGAGCTAGTGGTTTTTTTCGGTACTGATTTTCCCACTCACCAAACGTCGACTGGATTATTTAGTGAAGAGGGAGCAGACATGTATTTTATAGGGGGGTTCTAAGGTGGGTTGAGCTGGAAAATGGTTTTGAGAATAAAAAATGTGCCACACTTATTTTACTACTAATGAAAATCGTCGATAACAAAACATTGATTAAACAAAATAGTCTGGCTGATGTATACGTATGGCGCCTGAACATAAAACCGAACAAAATGGTGGCTCTTTTTGTTGCAAACATGAAAATTATGATACTTAACATTATAACGATAGCTTAGGATAACCTCTGGCTGTGAGGTGCGATCGCCAAAGTCTTGCCAGACTCGTTGTACGTCAAAGCGATTCGCATTATACGAGTATGACACGAATTAAACGAGTGACTCTCATAAAACAGTGCGCACTGCCGCAAACTTTACGACAGTCTGGCGAGGCTTTAGTTATTGTGAACATCAGCCAGATGTATTTTTTTCGTTGAATTATAGGATAAATTATCATGGCCAAAGAATTTCAAGACAGTGATAATGAGAGCAATGACTTTATTTTTGTCTAATTTCTAGATCCCGCCAGACGCATTCCGCGATTTGTTAAAATAGCCAGACTTCTTTTAAGTGATAATCTGTGATAATATCTATTTATATTATTAGTGTTAAACGTGAATATATATATATATATATATATATATATATATATATATATATATATATATATATATATATATATATATATATATATATATATATATATATATATATATATATATATATATATATATATATATATATATATATATATATATATATATATATATATATATATATATATATATATATATATATATATATATATATATATATATATACCTATATATATATATATATATATATATATATATATATATATATATATATATATATATATATATATATATATATATATATATATATATATATATATATATATATATATATATATATATATATATATATATATATATATATATATATATATATATATATATATATATATATATATATATATATATATATATATATATATATATATATATTTAAAATCTATAATATTACATGTATTTTTAAAATTCAAAGCCATCCTAACTAGGCCTCGCCTGTACTAAGGTAGGCTTAATATAAAAGAAGGTAGAGTGGTTTTCGTAGCTTGCTGTATTATCTTTGTGTTTATGTTATTATTTAGTATTACGTTACATTTGAGAAGTTAGATATATCTCCAAAATAAGAAAGCGTAATAATATTAAATTTAGGTATATATATATATATATATATATATATATATATATATATATATATATATATATATATATATATATATATATATATATATATATATATATATATATATATATATATATATATATATATATATATATATATATATATATATATATATATATATATATATATATATATATATATATAAATATACACTTAAATACATAAATAAATATATACTTTATAGATAAATATAAAATAATACTAAATATATATATACATATATCTCACAAATCGTGCTCTATTTTAATATATATATATATATATGTTATTAA
This sequence comes from Micropterix aruncella, assembly GCA_944548615.1. Taxonomy (NCBI): domain Eukaryota; kingdom Metazoa; phylum Arthropoda; class Insecta; order Lepidoptera; family Micropterigidae; genus Micropterix; species Micropterix aruncella. Next base: position 23,856,964 of record OX155953.1, on the reverse strand, counting down.
TGTCTCCGTTTCTTGTCGCTGGTTCTTCTTTAGGCTGTGACTATTCCTAGATTTTATTTTTATTCCTAGACTAGTCCTGCAGGAAAAACACTATTCATTTTGTTGAACAGTCGAGGAGCAATGTAAGATTTTTTTTTTGTGCAAAACTTGTTCTCTTTTTTCGGATTAAGTGCTGTCTGGTTGTTGTTACTCGTGTTCCTTTATGGTGTGTTGAATATAGATGATAATTCTTATGATTATAGTAGTAGAGTAGGACTACCTTAGCGTATATTTGACGAACGTCAAGGACTATATAAAAATAAGGACGACGTATCAGTAAATCACATCTTTTCAGTTTTTGTAATTGTTAGAATTTGTTTAGACATCTGAATTTTGCTGACAAGATAACTCTGAAGTGCGCTGTAACCCTCCGCCCTTCTAGAATACCTAGAACATTAATTTTAACACTGTAACCCATAGCTTTGTGCCGTGTTCTTAAATGCCTTCTCTTTAAAAAAAAAACGTGCTAGCGCTTGAACTTGAACAATCTTTATAGCATTGCTGACATTGAGTTGATGTAACATCATCGTCATTACGGGCTATTACTGCGTGTTTATGCAGATATCATCTATTACTCGCCGCACACGTAATTCGTGTTGTCAAAATAATGTACCTTTTAAAACAGTCATCCACCGGCCAACCAACCAACGAGGAGATAAAGTATTGTGAACGCGCGAAAAAAATTATTCGAGATGAACACGGATATATACATTTTCCCCCCCCCCCCCCCCCTTACCCTCTCCCCTTCCCGAGACGAATAAAACAATTTCCAGAGTGAAGTCTGTCTGTGTGTGTGTGTATTCCTCCACGATAGCGTCCCTACTCTCTGATTGTGCTGAAATTTGGCATTCAGGCATCATTTGGTCATGACAAGAGTTTGAAAGATTGTGGTTGATATCTGGCCACCAGAGGGCGCGCTAATCATACTTCAATCTTAAAATATTGACCAGAGATATGAAATTCGGTACACACGCATTGTTAAGCCGAATTTTGGTTAGAATATATCTTATACAAGGGACACAAATCGCCGTAATTAGGTTTTATTTTTCATATTGTTAAGCCACATACCAAGAAATACTACAAATATAATACATTTGCCATTGTAATCAAGATAAAATCACTATCGGGGGGGGGGGGGGGTGGAAAGGGAGGGAGTGTCACGGGGGGGGTCTTGTCTGCTTGCCGGGGAAGTCTTGAAGACACAACCGATTTTTATCTACGTGAACACCTACACTGACAAAAATATAACGTTGTAATACATGGAAATACGCATGTTTCAACAAGGTTTACTTATATAACTCGGGCTGTGGTCCATATGTTTGAATTAACATGACGCGTAACGGTGTTGGCGTGACGGTAGTTACCGTGTTGTAATGTTAAAACATGATGTTATTTCATTACGTCGGGACCTTGGGATCTCGCTTCTAACATGACAGCATGTAGGAGAATAGGTACGGTTATAGTCGGATGCATGAATCATGTTGAAACTACAGTATACTGTTATTTCCGAATTAACCGTGAGGAAAATGTTGAAATATATAATCGTGTTAATTACCATTGGAACATCGTTATTCTGTATAAAACCGTAATAACAAAATAGTAATGTAAGAATCAATCCAATATTTTTCTCAGTGTAGGTACTTCACGAATGGCTTCCGCTCAATTATTTCTTAAGCACGAATAGCTTACGCTCAATTACTTCTCAAAGTAAGTACTTCACGAATGGCTTACGCTCAATTCAACAAAATTATCATTGAAACATCGTTATTCTGTATAAAACCGTAATAACAAAATGGTAATGTAAGAATAAATCCAATATTTTTGTCAGTGTAGGTATTTCACGAATGGCTTACGCTCACTTAGTGCACAGTACAAAATTGGCACAACTGTGACCAGTTTTCCATTTTCGACTCTATACTCCTAAAAAAAATATACCAACCTATATAATTCCAACACCACGTTGGTAACATTAGTCATAGATGACTGAGTACAAACTTACCGCAACAATAAGTTCCATTATGTCGATGCGATATTAACATTGCGTCAATTTTCTGCATAGTTAACTCCGCATTTTCATTAATCCAAAGCCAAGCATTTCTCAACGCGCCGTAAACTGATAACGTATATTACTCCGTATGAAGCGTTCGGCGGTAATGGTTATTATTTTGTTATCGGCAATGTTTTTTGTATTTCCGTCCGCGAAAGCGATCGAATGGTGATACTGAACATTGAAATATTAAATGGGAACAAGGAGTAAAACACCACAAAATTTATGCAATTTCCGTCCGCGAAAACGAAGGAATGATTATGCTACTGAACATCAAAATATCAAATTGGGAATAAGAGGTTAAAACACCACAAAATATATGCATTGTTTATGGATTTCCGTCCGCGAAAGCGATCGAATTATTATGTTACTGAACATCGAAATATCAAATGGAAATAAGGAGTATAACACCACAAAACATATGCAATGTGTATTATTTCCGTTCGAGAAACCGATCGAATCATTATGTTACTGTAATCAAAACATCAAATGGGGATAAGGAGTAAAAACACCACAAAATTTATGCAATGTTTATGTATGTCGTCCGCGATAGCGATCGAATTGTTACGTTACTAAACATCGAAGTATTAACCCGTTGAGTATGAGTCAACCAAATCTGGTCGCAGAACAATTATCCGTTGAGTATGAGTCGACCAAATCTGGTCGCGCGTTTTTTTCACTTCTTTGACGTTCTCATATTTATTCATAATTATCTAATTGTTTTACAAAATGATATTTCAATATTCTATATTCGAAATTTCAATGCAATCATTGTGCGGTTGTTCTTTTTATGATTGGTGTAGTAGTTTCGTAGTTATAGTACTTTAAGTCGATGTCGCCGAAAATCCTGCAAAAGAGACAGATGCATCCATGAAAATACCCATTTACTCCAAGGGTTGAATGAGAATAAGGAGTAAAACACCACAATATGTATGCAATGTTTATGTATTTCCGTCCGCAAAAGCGGAACGGAAAAAAAAACGAATTGTGATACTGAATATCGAAATATCAAATGGAAACAAGGAGTAAAACACCACAAAATTGTTTCGAGAAATAGACAACTGGATTAGACCGTGTCCACCAGCTGGAATTCTCAATTTCCAGTCCAATACCAGCAGGCATAATAAGTCGACGAAATTTCATCTGGACTTCGATCAAACCCTTCTCACAACCAACATGTAAAATACTGACCTGTTTCCCTCTAGAGGCTGGCACATCTAAAGTACAACTTTTTGATTCATCTTTCCATCTTTTTTTTCTTAACGTCGGCTTTGTTAACGTTGTCGACTATAACAGGTCAATAAATTACTCCACAAAGAATAGAGGTGAAATGACTTTAACTAAGGTTAAAGGAAAGAAAAAAATGAGCGCCACCACGTTTTAAAGTAGAAACGCGGAAACTACGTTTCAAAAAGAAGAAAAAAAACTATAGTTTACCTACTCAAACAAGAAAAAATCTCAGGTGTAGCGTACGAAAAATTAATAGATGTCTGCACGCTTTTCTTTGGGTAGATTACCACGCACAAAAAACACAAATTTTGTATTAATTCAAAGATGTAATGAAGAAAATCCCCACTCTTTCTTACTCGACGACAGTAAAATGTTTCTCACCCGCGCTAATGCAGCAAGGCATTTAATATTCAACAAGTTCTATTGTCGATTTTAAAAAAAGACGATGAAATTAACTTCGTTCTGTCTCAATAACAACCGGGATGTGTGGGCCCTCTTACTAGGTCGGGGTTTATTTTACGTTTTTAGCAATAAAATGAGTCGGAAATTGACTGGCTACACTGATTTTTCTACACTACATATTTTATTTTAAAAAATGGCCGTTAAACGGCCATAACTGAAGGCCGATGCCTTTTAAAACACTTTCGGACTACCACTCCGTGTCAAAAATCACCCCTCGGCCATGATGGGCCGCGGGGTGCAGAAAATAAGAAGAAAAGTAGAGGGCGGAAATAAACGATGGCTTAAAGAAGAAAATAAATTATGTGTTTATTCCATTAAAACGAAATGAAACTATTAGTTTTTATTTATTGTTTTATTTTTATTTAATACTCCATAATTAATTCGTGGTTTTTTTTCTGTTATAGAAACACGGATGTTGACAAACCTGTCAAATAACTTGAGGTTAGGGAAATTACGACTTTAAAGAAAATATTATTATTTAGAAATTCTAAACTAACGAAATGATCCTAAAAACTAACGAAAATCCCTACAAATATTGCACATTGCACGAAAAGCGAGTTTTGTTACACGACATAAATAAAACAATTAAAACACGGCTATATTTTAGCAAGACAACTGACTTCTTTGACAACGGATTTTGACGTTTTAGCAGATAGACTGCTCCAGGACATTCAGTGCGTGAGAAACGCAATTTCGGCAACGACGTTAGACATGCCAGCAATGACGTTACACCGTTATGCTTCATATATTGCCAAGCATGGTATAATTTCTACAAAATTGTGTCTCTTTACAAAGAATCTTCCATCTCTTCAAGTTCGTCATGTTCTTGTTTGCGGGGTCATCAATTTAACGAGTCTTTCCTTCGTCGAAAGAAGTTAGCTATTTTTTAACGACACTGCGTTCTTTATTCTATATTTTTTTAATTATACGACTTTCTTCTTAGTGTTGCAAGTTGCAATTTCTATTTTAGTGTGTCCATTCTAATTTTCTTATGTTGATGCTCTTTTCTTTTTTCTTGTTATCAGGTGCTAGGAATGATTGCCACGGTAACGTATACTGTCCTTTCGTGCAGTATATTTGTTGTTTCTTTCCATCACTGTGAATGTTGGTGCGCTGAATAATTTATCCTGTCGCCTTGTTGGCATATTGTGGGCTTCTATATCTTCGCAACACGCTCTTTGGCAAATGTTAGCTATCATGATATTTCCATTTTTTACAGCATAATGGTTTTGGAATATCTATTCAGAATTATCCAAATCTTTTGGGTCATATATTAGGTTTTGACTAATCTATGGACTATATTTTTTTTAAATTTGTTTTCTACAAGACTTCTGATATACGCAGGAAACATTATAAAAACAAAGGCTTTGGTGAAGGAGTTTAGGTCCAAAGAAAAATTAAAACCACATATATTGGTATGACAAATATATATATTTAATTAATCGAAATGTTGACCTCTATTAACTACACAGTTTTGCCATGTTGATGCGAGTTGGTATGCACGTGTGGTAGAATGTTCATTGATAGGAATCATTGAATGATTTAAAGGCGTCTCTTTGGAGTTGATTTTTTCCACTTGTAAAAAAATATCCAAATAAGTACCGAAAAATGGAAATCCGTTAGAGCAAAATCTTGCGAAAATCCACAACTTTGCGACTGTCTGCTGTAAAGTGTGTGGCTGTGCGTTATCAATCAAAGGAAGTGGCGAAGAGCGATTGACCAGTCTTGGTTGTTTAAATGCGTGCTTCTCCAGAACAAAGGATAATCTCGGCACAGGGCCTCTATTTGAAAATAACGCGAATTTCAATCTTTCCATGGCTGCACGTCATGACAGCAGTAACTACTATTTTGTTAGTAGTTACTGCTGTCATGACATGCAGTCATGGAAAGATTGAAAGATTGAAAGTCAAATGAGTAGCTCATTTTGAAAATCGAATAACATGGCATTGAATTAAAAAATATTTGGAATTGGGATTCTAATTCAAACTGGTTAGGTTAAAAGTGGTCAATGTGAAAAACGTCTATTATGTCATAGCATTAATTATACAGCCTTAGTTTTAATTTATTGGCATCCTATGGGTAACTCAGTACGAGCAACTAACCAAATTTTTTAAAAAAAGGGGGAAAACCAAAAAAAATAGATGTTTTTTTTTTTAAGTATAAAAGCGTTAAGCGCGCTGTGCCATCTAGCGGTAGGTAAAATATAGCGAATAAACAATATTCACGATATTTTACCAACCGCAGGATTACGCAGCGCGCTCAACGCTTGTCAAACTTTTATTTAAAAGTCAAATTGTTCAAATTTACAAAAAAATATATATTGCTCGTACTGATTAACCCACTTTAATGATGCCGGTAAGTTAAAACTCACTCTGTATAGCATATTAGATAGCTCAGCGTCTTACTACAATTTGTATACCAGAATTCTACTATGGAAAGCAACGTGTGGTTCATCAAAAGCAACTCACGTCTGTAACGGACCTTAAGTCCATTACATGCGATCAACAAATGCATCGATTTCCAGTGAAATCCACAGACACAATTCAGCTATTATTTTGACTCGTGCAGCTATGAATCAGCACGATGAAACAATACTTTTACTCGGAATATTTTGGATTGCATCATTTCACGGCCTGTATATACCGGCGAAAAAGCAACCAAATTATCATTCCTCGAGTGGTCATGTCTCCAGATAGCGACGGCACACTTCGGTGTCCCGGCTTCTCGGTCACATGTCATTCCCCGAGTGATCACCTTCCCCCGAGGTTGCGACGGCATTCGGCGCTCTCTCTCACGAGTTAGGTCAACGAATCCGGCTCTTTGGTTTTCTTTCCGCATTCTCCCTGAATCTTGAAGCATCAGTCTGTAATCCTACAGACTCGAGCCTTGCCCAGTACAGGATACTAGGAGCACACGCAGAATCCTCATCCACTATTCCCACATAACCTCCGTCGCGCGACCCTCGCGTCTCGATAAAGTAATCCGGGCACTCGTTACTTCGGCAAGCGTTATAACTGGCAATATTCAAACCTTCGATCAATAAATTCCTTCTACTTCATTCAAAACCGCCTTTCAATACGGAGATAACTCGCAAGTTGATAGCACCACCTCACACCGAACAATTTGGAGTCTTGTGAGGGGTGGTCCCTCACACGTCCAAAAAAATATTAATATTTTATTATTATGTTCAATATGGCGACTTTCGTTGTATAAGGCGGCGCACTGTAGATGGCGCTTTAAAAACGCCTATATTATATAAAATAAAAATAACAAAGAATTTTTAAATCGTATCACTTAATATGTTATACATAAAGATTGGTATTCAGGTTTTAATACGTAATAATTACGCACTGTAAAGTACAGATAGACTAATAGATGGCGTTTTAACACTCCTTATTATATACGTGATGTAAGTAGCCTATAGAAAAAATGTGATAGATAGCACTAATAATTGAATGTTGTTATTGTTATCATTGGTTATATTATTGGGCTTTTATAACCAAAAAGTTATTATAGATGGCAGCATAAATTGCTATTTATTTGGCCGTCAGTGCTATCAGGGCCACCTGCATTTCGCCGTTTCAGAAGGGTTGCTAAATCTTAATATGGATTTAATCAATGTAATACCATATACATATAATGGTCATAGGTGATATAATGGTCATGGTATAGGTGAGGGTCTAAATGTAATCGAGAAATAATTTGAGATAAAATAAGAAAATATACAACATTGCAAATAATGTGAGCGCATTAATTTGCCACATTTTGTTTTGTAATAATTACTTAATTATTATCTATATATTATCAGAGCCATAATGACAATAACGTAAGCATTTTAGTTTTCATTTCCGACCTCGCCTCTGGTTTCAAGATTTTAAACGGTGAGATTAATGGCTGCTCAAAAATTACGCAATGTATTATTTTAAAATATATCCTTTATGTCATTGCAACCAAAAAAAGACGTCGAATACTCGCCGTAAATAAAAATGATAATGTTTATTGTTAACTTATCAATCTGATAAGGAGTAGGTAGGTATATTCTTGACTGTCGCTTTAAAATGCTACAGCCGTCACTCATCCTCACCACAAAACAATGAATATTCGAGCATTACCCTCGAAATGTTTACGACCCATAAGGACTAATCTAAAAATATATTCTTTTTGCATATTACTCCAATCGACGGCGTTATCCTGACACATACTAATTTTGAAACGGCTTTTACCCGTTCGTTTTCATTTTGTTTGTGATTAGATTTACCTAAGTAGATTTTTTATGAAGTTTGAATTGTAAAAACACGCTTGCTATGAGGAATTATCCAATATATTCGATGGTTCAAATGTATTTTAATTTATTTTATATTTGCGTATACAAAAAAAAACTCGTTTTTTTTATTGTGAGGCCTTGAGCCGGTGTTTTCCGTTACAGCTTCTTGCGGTCTGGCACAAAAGTTAACGCAAGTATTCTGTGAAGAACTGCAAGCAATGACGGAGAGCTCACTATTTAATAACCGAGCCTAGTAAATCGTTCTTCACTACCTCTTCTGCACGACAACGCATGACGACACACTTCAGAGCAAACAATCGTAAAGTAGCAGGAGTTGCGACTGGAGAGTTTTTGTCGTCCGCCGTATTTCGTATTTTTTAAAATTTAAAATTTAACTTCTAAGAGGCAGTGAAGAACGCCTTCAAAGAGCTGTTTTGTTAGCAAACATGCAAGACTATAAACATGTAAGACCTATTATAGACAAAACGTTTAAAAACAGGGGTATATTTCGATTTAATAAATACCTACAGGGTGAGTTTTAATTAACCGGCATCCTTAAAAGAAGTTAATCAGTACCTGCAGGTAAGCAACTTTTGATAAAAAAAAAACAAAAAAATGTATATTTAGAAGCTTTTTCTTATTACAAAAAAAAATCAATATAGTATAAAAAAACTTTTGCTGTTGACCTGCCTGTTTTTTCATCCCCCTTGAAGGATGTTAGTTAATTGAAACTCATCTGTATATAGGGTTGCCAGGTGAGTCGCGAAAAAATACCGGACATGGGGGGGGGGGGGGGGTGTATGCTAGGTCAAGGTGGTTGCGTCAAATGCAAAATATGTTAAAAAGAAGTAAGTTGGTACAACCTAAAAGTATCTAGTAGTACCGACTTTCCTCAAAATACCGGACATTGTTCTGTCCGGTATGACAATTTATTTTTTACCGGACAGGCCTCGAAAATACTGGACTGTACGCTCAAATACCGGACATCTGGCAACCCTACCTGTATATGTATATTTTTCATATAAAATTTTTGGTCCTAAATTCCTTTCTAGAACCGCAACATCATAGTATTATATATAGGGTATTAGATTGCTCATTGACGTAGTAAGTTTTGGAAGCCCTTCGGCGCCGCCAACACGCAGGTGGCGCTGATAGCATTTTCCGGCGATACTGATTGCAATTTATTTCGCCTTCTATAATAAAATTGATTAATGTTTTTTTATAAAGAACTGATTGATTACAAAACACATCATTCAACCAATGATAACAAAAAATATCATTCAGTTATTAGTGCTATCTATCGCATTGTTATATCTTCTGATTATATAACAGAAATAATGCGGAGAGATTAGAATGCCATCTATTAGTCTGTTTGAACCTTAAACCGCGTATTGAAATCTGTATACCAAATTAAAAATGACATTTTGTTTAACTAATAATAAAATAATGAGAGCTATGATTTAAAAAAATCGTTTGTTATATATAATACTCGTATTAGTATTTTGTTTTGAGAAAGATTATCGAAACGGCGTGTTTAGAACGTAAACAATTGACCCACTGAACATAGGAGATGATTAATCAATGTTTTGAAACTATGAGTGCGTTTAGTAGTAAAATCCTAGCTGCCTAAGCGTAGTATGTCATTGAGCAATCTAATACCCTACATAATCAATAAACGTAGGTGAGAACCTAATAAAACAAACAGTTTAAGGGTAGGTACTTTTGAGAATGGAAAAATATTTTTTTTTTTATTTTTTTTATGGATTCTCCATTTTCTAAAAGAAACACCTTCCGACCCCCTTCCTCAGTACGTCAGTATATTTTTCTGTGACCTAAATCTGAATAGGATGCAGCTGTCTTCGTTCAGGTCAATGAAATTGGTCTAGACGTCCTCCCGGAGACAATTATGTTGCCCCGTATCTGCCCTTCGAAGTCCATTATATTGATGTGACCCCTTTTTTCGAGTATTGTGCGATCGGTTAGTTGCACAACTCGCCACGGCATGGCGCCACTGTTGAATTGATTAATCTGGGGTCAAATACACCATATTCGATGCCCACATTTGCTTTTGTCCTCTTTAAGCATTTGGGACTTATATCGTCCCTCTAGCATTCTATCGATTTGTATTGTGCCATGTTAACTGGCCAGTAAATAAACATAATAAATTACGGCTGTTACTCATCAATATTTAAAAATAAAAGTGTTTACAGCCTAATTCGTATTACTTCAAAAAAATACGAATTAGATGGTAAATGGTAAAAAAATCTAAAATCGTATTTAATTTAGTTATAAATGTAATAATATCTAATGAACAAAATTAGACGACGATTTTGTGCAGTAATAATTATTGATCAAATATATTAAAACGGCCTGTGTTACTTAAAATGGTGCTACTTAAAACGCAATTGTAACAAGTAAATATATAAAAAACAATAAAAAACACGACTGCCGTTACAGAATGTGAACTATTATATTTATAATTATTTTTATTACGTTTCTTTAATGAAATATTTGTGGATTTTGTATTTATCCATATAGATACATGTATATTTCCGGAATGTACTTAACCAGATCTTTCATTTGACACTAAACAAAATATATTTTTGTTAATTTATCGACATTTGAACATTTAGGCCACTACTTAGCCCGGCGCGCACTTGCGGCCTGGCCGCGAACGGCCAGGCCGCGGCGGCCAACGAGATACTACAAAATGTATGGACTCGCCGTCGGGCGCGCACACGTTAACTTGATTTTTGGCCAGTTAAGGCGACATGGGACCTCAGAAAAAAATCCAAAATGGGCGTACACGTGAAAAAATAGGCGGGTTCCATTTTTTTGTAGGGTTCGACCAATAAAAATCTAGCGTTGACGATGCGTCAAGCACAGATTTTACGTCCGCTCGCGCCGGCTACTAGGCGCATACTAAATATATAGTATGCGCAGAATAACTGTCTTTACGCAGTGGTGGTATAAGTGTGTTAATGGCAAAGCGTATTTAGCGTAACTCTCAGAGAGCTCTCACGTTTTAATTAATTGTAATTAGTTTAGGACCTAAATAAAAAATGTGGCTAAGTGCCGTCCTAGAGAATTAACTAATTAATATAATGAAATTATAATAAAACACACTCACCGCTTACATTGTAGGGGTAAACGCGCCTGAAAGTTTTCGAAGTCAGTTTAAAGCCTTAATGTCCAAAGCTATGAGCAACTTTTTTGAGTCGATTTTTTTTTTTTAAATTACTGCCTATATTTAAAAAAACTCATAAAACGAATATTCTTCAGATGTGGTCGTTTCAAGGTATCATGTCGCCTTAAGGTATATTTTGTATAATTTATTTTGCTAAATTAATATTCCAAAAACTTCTATTCGTTACTAGGTCTACAGGTTTTATTTCTAAACCTGTAGAAAAAAAACACTAAAAACACGCTTTTGGGCTATGATGCGATATTCCATCATGGAATGCCAGTGCCTATCTTCCGGCTTCATCACCAGTGCTTGAAACCTAATCGTGGTCAAAGTTTTTTTCAAGACTTTTCTAACAAGTCAAAACACAGCTATGATACGATGTTCCATCATGAATTTCCAGTTCATATCTTCCGACTCCATATCATAATATGGTACCATCAGTTCGACAGTACCATATTATTGTATTGTCATCAGAACTACATACATACAGCTGCCAATTTTCATGATACTACGATCTTTAGAAGATGGTTAAATTAGTTACCTTAGATTCCATTACATAGTTAGTTACATACAGGTCGACCTAATAAAAGCGTGTTAAAAAAATAAACTGTCAAACGACGACTGTCATGTAACCAACATGTAACACGGCGAATTATACCCCACGTATTCTAAGACGAGATGACATAACGATTCTAACAGTACCACACACTTCTAAATCGGTTCAAGCGTTTATAAGTTATGGTAAAAAAAACGGAAAACATACATAGATGAACACATAACACCCGTTTTTTGTTAGTCTTGTAAAAGAAAGCAATAATTTACAAATCTTTGTAATAATTTTCATTTGAAGCAAGAAGTATACATTAAAGGTTGTAAAAAGTTTTGTTTTTATATATTCCAATGGGTTTCAATGAATTTAAGACGCATTTTCTACTTTAATCGGTTCCACCTTCGCATTAACCACCTTCTTAACCCCTTCAGATTTTTAATCGACCTTCCAATCACCCTATATTTTAGTCCCGCTATTATTTGTATTACATACCACGGTTTATCCTTGGTATATAATGCAAATAATACTGGGCCTACAATATAGGGTGATTAGAGGGTTTTATTATTTCAACTTGTTATTATTATCACTCTATTCCAAACTGCGTATTTGAGGCAACCAGACTTTCTCTGTTTAAAATCATTCTCCGATATATCAGTTATTTTTAATTTAGGCCAATTTTTTGATATTCTGTATTAAAAATCTTATCATCTTAAATATATTGATAACGATATCACCCAAGTCAGCATTCGAAAGTATTAAAAAATAGACCCCAGTTTAGGCTATCACATAATTATCACGTCTTATTAACTCCTTAGTATTCAGTATTCAGTATTCAATTTATTTATTCAGAATATACAATAAAAGCATGAATTATGAATTAAAGCTAATTATCGCATATTAGAATTCGTCAGTTTAAATGTAGATATAAAACGATTAAAGCATAAATATTAATTCAACAATAGCGTTGACTAAAGTCGGCTTTACACGGCAGACAAATAAAATAATAAAAAAAATTGAGCTGAATCCATGTACATGAGTATACATATAAAATAGATTATTATAAGAATATTAATAGTCATCAAGCACTTTATACAAAAAATAATCACACAATAGGAAGTATCAAAACAAAATTGGAAAAAACAACGTATGTATATGATCAGGTATGTTACATTACACATTGTAATCTACATATTAAATATTAAATTCATAATATTATTATTAAACAATAAGAACTAAAATGAGGTACCTGAAAGTTACATAATAATGTTATTCCCATTTGAAGGAATTGGCATGCTCAAAAAAATCACCCAACTTATAGAAAGCATGTGTGGATTGTAGCTTTTGTTTAATAAATCTTTTAAACGCCTTTGTTTCCATCTTTCTTGTGGAGAGTGGTAGCTGGTTAAAGAGCTTATAGCTCAAATATCCAAAGGACTTTTGTGTCTGCGTAAGGCGTACTTTAGGCAGGATAACGTCATCACGTCTGCGTGTATTGTGGGAGTGCATATTCCCGTTTACCTCTTGTTCGTTAATATTTGATTTAGCATAGAGTAGACATTGTAAAATATATTGAGACGTAAAAGTCAGTATTTTGTACTTAAGAAAATATGGTTCGCAGTGCGTGTCACGGGATACTCCTGCAATTGCTCTTAGTGCACTTTTCTGTAAAATGAAAACCCTAGAACTGTCTGTGGCATTCCCCCATATCAGTATACCATAAGTCATTTTAGAATGGAAACAGGCATGGTACGCAGTTAATGCAGCGATTTCACCAGCTAAGAATTTAATCTTTTTTATCGCATATATTGCCGAAGAAAGCGCACTACACAGTTCATTAATATGGATGTTCCAGCTAAGATGATGATCGATCATGATACCTAGGAACTTTGTCGATTTGCTTAATTCTAGAGTACTGTTGTCTAGAGTTATATTAAATGGTATAGCAGACGATTTATATTTTGAGGAGAAGTGCATAGTTACGGTTTTTTTTGCATTAAGCAAGAGATTATTCTCTGTGAACCATGAAGTTGCTAGGTTTAACGCATGATTGGCATTGGTCATTAGGTCGTTAAGATTGTTATCGTGAAACAGGAAACTTGTATCATCCGCATAGAGTAACGTTTTGGTGTAGGCTGGCAAGCAATTGCCTATATCATTAATAAAAAATAAAAATAATAATGGACCAAGAATCGATCCCTGGGGAACTCCGCAGGATATCGGTTGCGGTGTAGATCTAAATCCATCTATTTCTACTACCTGTGACCGGCCTGTTAAGTAGGACTTCATCATATTATTGGCTTTGCCCCGAATCCCATAACTGTTTAATTTATTGAGCAGTATTTCGTGGTCAACCGAATCAAACGCTTTGGATAGGTCACAAAAAACTGCCACGGGTTGGGAAGAATTTTCAAAAGTGTCGATAATGAAATTTACCATCTCCGAAATCGCCGAGGTGGTGGACATATTTTTCCTAAAACCATATTGATATTTATTTAGTATATCGAATTTATTTGCGAATAGATATAGCCTGTTATATAAAATTTTTTCGAAAATTTTAGAGAAAGCTGGAAGCAGTGAAATTGGCCTGTAATTTTCAGGATCAGTTTTGTTCCCTTTTTTAAAAACTGGTACTATCTTTGCTATTTTCATTAGATTTGGGAACACACCTTGTTTCATACAATTATTAAAAATAGACCTCAAGGTGTTGGAAATCGTTGGTGCTATATTCTTTATTAATTTAATCGAGTGTGCCCAGATATCCATTGATGTTTTTGTTTTGATGCCATTCAAGGCCTTATCAAATTCAATGGAAGTTATAGGATGCAACAGTATTGATGCTGGTATCTCACCTACAATTGTTGAAGAGGATAAACTAGGAGAATTTGTGATGCGTTTAACAGCGTTTATAAAATATTCATTGAGTATATTTGCCGTTTTTGTAGGATCAGAGACTTTAGAACCATTGTGAAGTAATTGAATAGGTTCATTTGCCTTACTTGAAATATTTCTCCCCTCTCTATTGATGATACTCCACATAGTTTTGGTTTTGTTATTCGACTGCTTAATCTCTTCTTCTATAGTATTTTTCTTGGCCGCTATTACTGCTTTGTCATATTTTTGTTTACAGTTCGTATAATAGTCCTTAAGTAATGAATTTGTGTTCTGATTTAAATTATCCTGCAGAATTTGAAGTTTTCCTAGATCGTTTCTAAGCTCATTATCAATCCAAGAAGGCGTACCGCCTTTTGTTGACACTAGTCTGTATTTCGAGGGAAAGCAAGCTTCAAAATGACGATTAAAAACTTTTATAAAATTGTCATAGTCAGAATTTGGGTCTAATGAATCAGTAGTAAAGCATTCTTTAGTTAATAGTCTAATAAATGAGTTAATAGCGTTAAAGCCGAATTGTCTTTTCCACACATGCTTACTGTTTGGGTTCGTCAAATTTGATTCTAAGTGGATCATCTGAGCATTATGGTCAGAAAAGGGTATAATTACATTATCAATATAGCAAAAATTTGCCGTTCTATAAAATATGTTATCGATGCAGGTCGCACTGAGTCCATTAATCCTGGTTGGAGTATTAAATGCCATTGTAAAGCCACATGATGTAAAAGAGTCTCTTAGCTTATTGCTATTGCCTGAGTTTTCTAGGATATTAACGTTAAAATCTCCACACACCACAATCTGCTTGGAGGAGTTTGAGAGTTTGTCCATAATCGATTCGAGGCGAGACATGAACACGTTAAAGTCACTGTTCGGTACCCTATAAATACAAACAATGACACATTTCTGGCTTTCAGGCTGTATTTAAGTTTGCTTGCGCAACCTTTGCCGTTCTCATCTGTAATTAAAATCACTTTCGGCTTCTTCTCGGTTTCATTTCTAACAACTTGCATTTTCTTCCCTCCTGTACTTATTTGTGTTTTTATCGACGTTTTCGTTATTTTGTACGCATTATCAGGTTTTTGGGCTTTGGAGATCTTACTTTTTTTTGTAGATTGTTTTTGAATACTTGATTGGCTTTGCACTTAGTATTTCAGCATTTGTTCGGTATGCCTGATTAGCGTAAATTGACAGTAACAGTAAATTACTTTATTTTTTCCGACGAATTCTGTGACTTTCTTTCCTGGAAGAAACCGCCAAAGAAAACTATGATTGTTACTATTTGTTACTTTACTGTTACTATTATTGTTGAGATACTTTTTTTCAAGTTCATTTATTTATTTATTTATTTATTTATTTAAAGAAATGCGCATTTTTAAAAACTACAGTATATTTATTACATATTATTATTAGAGGCTCCGTTGTAAATAGTACCAAAAAAGAGAGTAGGTACCGCAGCCCAGTCCATCTTTAGATCAACGCTGCCTAACTAGGTCTAGGCCCGTACTAAGGCAAGCGTACCAAGAAAATAGTGGCTTGTACATACTTTAAACTACATATGTTAAAAGAGAAAAAATATATAAAAATAGTATCTAATAATATTAGGACTTAACTTAAGGCAATACACAATGGGCCCGATTGCGTTTCTTTGCGAACTAAAACTAAAATTAGTCCAAGCGAACGAGCAGAGCAATAAGTTAGAGCGGAACATGAAATGAACGATCGTCGATAAATACTACCTGCCGAACTTATACTCGTCCGAACAAATTCGAGCATATTTCGTGCAGTGTAAGATTTGACCTTGGCGGGCAGTTTTAATGCGAAAAAGTGACAACCGCTCAACACTCCGCTCTAGCGTATTGCCCTGTCTCGTTCACACGGACTAATTTCCGATTATAGTTCACGAAGAAACACAATCGAGCCCACTGTATGTAGAAATTAATCATTACTCCAAAAACTAGGACATTGATATGTCAATGCGTCTGTCAGTCTGTCAGTCTGCAAATTATATTTGTAAAATATCTATCATTGAATGGTCCAATTGAGAAAATGATGCATAAAGCAGGAAGAAGAGTTGTATATCTCTGCGCCATCTGCCATCATCTGCGCCGAAGAGTTGTATAACGATGCGCCATCTAACGGTAGGTAAAATATCGCAAGTAAACAATATTAGCGATATTTTACATACCTCTAGATGGCGCTGCCCCCTAAACGCTTCTCAATCTTTTGTTTCAATAGATAAGATTCAAGAATCCTATTCGTTACAATAAATGGTTCAACAATTTAAAAATCCAAAGTGAACGAGAACAACAGTCTTTATACACAATCAGACAATTATTTTCCTAGTTAAAATAAAAGTAGGAATCTTACTTTTCCGGCAGAGGAAAAGTATTGTGAACGCGCAAAAAAAATCGTGATGAAGACGGATTTAGAGACGATTAAGACTATTTCCAGGCATAAGTATGTCTGTGAGTCTGTGTGCGTGTCTGTATGTGTGTGTGTGTATGTGTGAGAGAGTGTATGTGTGTATTCTTCCACGATAGCGCCCAAACGCTTCATACGATTAAGCTGAAAATTGGCATTCAAGCATTATTTGGTCATGGCAAGAGTTGAATTGTGGTTGAAATAGATCCACCAGAGGGCGCGGTAGTCATACTTCAATCTCGAAATATTGCAGGAGACTTAAAATTCGGTACGCAGATGACTTTGTGGACCGAAATGACGCTGTGAATATTTTGATTGGAATATCTCGTATACAAGCGACGCGAATAGTATTTAAAGCCGATAATATTTCATCTCCATACATGTCACGCATCGATCTATGACGCATCGGTCTACTGTGCCGTGAAATATAATGGTCGCAATGGGGGAATATCATGTCGCAAGTCATTTTTTTTATATGGAAAGTATTTAGGATTAAGCTAGTGACACTTAAAATTGCAACTTTATCCAAAGGACCTTGCATAGATCTGAACCGTCCCTCCGATAATATTTTGTATCCAACTAAATATTTCATTAGGCGCTTCTTTATTACTTTATGAACTCAAAATCTCTTTGCCTCGTGTATAAGCTGCATGCCCTCTCACTCCTTCACAAAGTCCTAATTAGTCTCATAGCACCTTCTTACTTTTTTGTTATTTATTTAAGTAATGCAAATATTAAAAATAACAGTAAACATTTTCAGCGTAGCAATTATGCATAAAAATACTTTCAAAATTGAATCAAAAGCAGAAAAAAGAATACGTCGAATAGTCTAGTGGCAACTTCACCTAACTAGGCCGGGACCTGTTCTAAGGTAAACATTTATTTTTGAATGTGCTTGCAACAATACCGTGTCTATAAAAATGGCATATATTCCATGTATGCATAAAATAATAGAATTGCAAAACCATATTAAAAATGACTAAATACTTAAATTAAATAATTAAATTAAAGTTAGAAGTGGAAAATTAAAATGTCAGCAAATAGATTCAAATCAGAGATTCAGATTCAATAAATTCAATTCAATCACTTGTACCTTAAAGACTTCTTTCACCCGTTCTTCTTTTTTCACCTACTCATTTACCGTCCATTCTGCTCGACTTTGTAACCAGCTTCCGCGTGTTATCCGCCATGCAACTTCGTTAGTACACTGCTTTAAGGCCTCTTGTCCACACACGTTTTTTTCGCCGTGAAAATCTACGGTTAATTCGCCGTGTCGTCAGTGGGGTACGGATCACTATTGGACCTTGTACAGGATCACCGCGGAAAAACGGCACGGCGCCGCCGCCGTATGAACCGCAGGGGCGGACCGTGCGTTTGTGGGGCCCTGGGCTAATATTACTTGGGGTCCTGCCTAATTAATCAACTAATTGCCATTTTGCCAAAAAACTGTTTTCGATAATGATGTATAGGTACACAATATATAAAAAAAGAGGACAATACAATATTTTATTTGTTTAATATGACAGACACACAAACACAACCGACACACACAACCATTTAAGTTTTTACTAAAATAGACAAAACAATATTAACACTAATTGTAATAATAACTTAATTAGTAGCTTAATTAAGCAAGTAGTTTTTTTTAATTAATTAATCGCCAACACAGCAATGGCTGTCATTGTTAAATTTGTACTCAATATTGCAGAGCTATTTTTTACGGATTTAGTTCGTTTTTTTTCCACACTGTCATTTATGAAATTGGTAGTTATGGCTTGTGGCAATGTTTAAGGTTTTCCTGGAGTTATTGTAGAGATGACCGGTGACTTATTGGTAGTTGTTGTAGTAGGCGGTGATGTAGAAGATGCATTATTGGATTTATCCTGGTTTTCTGATGATCTCGTGTTGTTGCTCATGGGGTTGTGTTGAATACAGCATACAGTCTCTTGTTCCGACATTATACAAAATTGTGATAGTTTCCCTTTTGGCAAATCCCCGTCAGTTTTTGGTCAATTTTCCGGCGGTAGACATACTCCTAAAACGCCATTTATTTCACATGACTCTTCACGGCAGTGTAGTGCCAGGTCCCTTGGCACTTCCGCAAGGGCTCTTTCCAATACTGGTAACGGCGATTATGTTGAAGAGGCATTGCTTGTCAGCTATCGTCACTTGCAGAGGTCCACCACTATCGCCTGCACGAGAGTCTCGTCCTCCTTCTAAGCTTCCAGCTCACAATTGATCGTCCGTTATACCTTGCTAGTAACCTCTTTCTGAGAGTCTTTGCATATAGTCTTCGACAGGTCGGCTGGTCAATCAAATCCACCACCACCTTCAGTAAGCCGTCCGATGTATTTTCAGCAAAGTCGATTTGCCCCCAGCCAGTAACGACAGTTCGCTTGTTTTCGATGGTCGACTTTGTCCATAGACACGCTGGTCGAATATTCAAAGTGAACAGCTCAGACCGATAAGATCCTTCGGGACGCGTCCCATGTTAACCGCGAGTGAATCCAGACTGTAGAATTGCACTATATTCTTATAAATTTATTATTTATTTATTATTTATAGGTGAGAAATTTTTTGAATATGTTGACACTTAGAATTTAAATTTCGAAAAAAAAAAAAAAAAAAAAAAAAAAAAAATTATCTGCATCCAAACTTTTCTCTGGTCGTAACGGTCTCCGTTCCATCGGGTTCAGAAGAGGGAGGAAGAGAGAGTGCACCCGTGGTCGCGCGCCCACCTGTGCACTATAATATAGCCTGCGTTCTTGACTGCTTCCGAACAATGGACTCTGAGAAGACTAAAGAAGTCACTAGAATCTCAATGCAGTCGCTATGACCGAACACGGCTAGAAGGATATATAAGCAAGTAGTAATATTATTTGTAAAGCTAGTTAATATAAGTAAAATTTAAACAAACATTAATTACTAGTTACCTATTGACAAGGCACTAGCCTCGGTAGGAACTCAACTGCTATACATAGATGTAAAAAAGGTATTGCAAAAGAATTTGTCGCTAGCGGTCCGCCCCATCCACAGAGAAATTGACACATGAAGCTTGTTCGCTGCGAATAACTGCGTTTGCAAGAAAATACACTGAAAACAAGCGGCGGGCGTCCCCCAGAATAGATACGAGAATTTGATCTCAGGGTTGCCAACCTTATGATAGAATTTTTGAAAATTTGAGATTTTGATTTTTAATTCACAATATTGCCCAATATTTTCACTGAAGGCTGGGGCCCTTTATATTCACGGTGCCCTGGGCTGCAGCTCAAAAAGCCCTTTTATAGATCCGCCCCTGATGAACCGTGTTTCGTCCTCGGCGAGCCGTGTTTATTTACGACGAAATTTGTATCAGTGTAGTATAGAGGCTTATGAGAGCTTATTCATACCACCAGACGTTTTCACGCAGACCATTATTTCGATCTTGAATGTTGTTTATAAAATGTATGTACCTAACGCGTCGTACGGCGAAAAAACCGTGCATTGGATTAACTCGCGTTTTTTTACGAAGCGGCTAACGCGAAATAAGCTGTAAAAGTGTTTTGTTAGTTTTTTATTTATTTGAAATTTAACTGAAACGATAAGGTCGCCGTTTGCGATAATTAAAAATTGAATTTGTTGTCTTTATCATTGATATTGTTTTGGTACAATTAAGCTATTTATGTTTGTTTGTTTGTTTAATATACTTCGTCAATATTTTTTTCTTAAAATTATCAACAGTTCCGCGAAATCTATGAGTCCTACCTAAATTAATTATTTACATTTACTTTTTACAAAAAGTTTGCGGAACAATAGCACTATTATGTGATGATTACGTCATTCCTGCAATTATAATCATCATAAATCCATAATTATACAATCTTCGATATTAGCCTTCGGGTATGCATACTTGTGCAAATCAACATATTTTAATATTATTAGTCTACAAAATAGATGCTTGAAAATTTATACAAACGTCCACATTTATTTTTAATCAACATTATAGGGATTTTGTGGTTCAATGAAGCCTGTGGATGATACCAATAACTCTTATTCAATTTCTCATATTTTTCAGTAGGTACGTAAGTATGGCCGTTTAAGTCATTTTAAGTCATTTTAAGTAATTTTAAGTCAATTTTGAGCCATTTCTGCATATGCCTACGTATGCCCTATATCGTCTTAAGATGAGAACGCTATTCGTACTTACTATTTCGCCTACGTGCTCTCCATACTCATGTATGGATTAGAGCTCTGTGGTCGTGCGGCTGACAGGAATCGTATCCTGATAATGCAGTAAAAGCCCGTCCATGCAATAGCCCAAGTATTTCATGATACCTCTGTGAGGCAATTTTTCTGGGACTCCGCTATATTGACAGTCCCCGCCCTTCACATCATGAAGGCCGCAGTCTACATTCGAAAGAACCTAACGTTCGTAGCCGCATTGAAACACTTGCTCCCGTCGGATCATCGTACATAGTTAAGCAACGTCGAGCGTGGTCAGTACTTGGATGGGTGACCGCCTGAGTACTGCCACGTAATGTTATTAAAGCCGGCCTCCTGTAAGATAATTATCAATACACACCCCTCGAATGTGAGGCTACCGATTCTGGTTGCCTACGGCAAAATGTATACAAAATGTATATAAATTTATATAAATGTAAATATAAATGTAAATGTGCGCCGCTCTATAGTAATCCGCTCTATAGTAATGCTATAGCTCTATAGTAAACCCCGCTCTATGTAAATGTAAATGTAAATATAAATTTATATACATTTTGCCGTAGGCAACCCGAGCTAATCGCCATTCATTTGAGGGGTTAAGCGGGGCCGTAACCTTATAAGGTGTTTATAAATCGTGGTATTCTTACGTGGTATCAACATATCTCCTGAGTACGCAGCTCTCGTATATATCACTCCCTCATTAGAAGTTTGTTGAATTGTAAACCGTTTATGAAGTAAGGCCAAATTAATGTACAGCAGTCTGATGTCCGGGACATTTCAATGATTAAAAAGTTCATTGGTAGGATAGCGACACGGCTTACGCTTCAAGATGCATCGTTGAGCCACTTCTAACGGGCGGAGGCTAGTCGTGGAACAACTTCCCAATCCTGTTATTCCATAACAGAGAATAGACTGAACTAATGCGTAGTATAATTTATCATTATTCCCGGATATAAAATATTCCTCATCCCTCAGAACATGTATGCTAGTTTCCTTATTTTAATCGCCAGTATATCAATATGGGTCTACCACCGCGGCAGCGAAGCGTATTATCGATTGTCATTCCCAAATATTTAATATGTTGTTTCCACTATTGGACAATGTATGAATTTTCAGATTATGATTTTATAATAATCAGTGTGCTTTTTGTGCTAAAATATCAAATTTATTGTGTTATAAAATGTCTTTTCATCCCATCTATTCGAAAAGGACGACTTGGTTCGCCTTTAAGTGCTCCCAAAAGTGGTGTTTTCTATTAGAAACTTTATAAGTGCGCCGCAATTATCTTTGCGGCTCACTTTTTGAATAAGTGCGCCGCAATTTATCTTTGCGGCGCACTTTTTGAATTTGGAACATCTTAGTCTTCAGCGCCGAAGAAATCGAACGCAAATATTGTTTGAATAAAGACTGGCTGGTACGACGGCCCCTAGCGCTCCGGCTGAATAAAAAAAAACAAATGAAATTAAAAACGCGCGAACGTCAATTATTTTTGTCGCCCGCGTTTTCGTCAATTTTCACGGATTGAAAGAAATTCATCGTTTTGTTTTGAAAAATGAGCTCTTCAAGTGACAGTGAAAGTAAAGATTTAACTCCTGAAAGCATTAGATCTGAGGCAAGAAATGTGATTGATTATATATTACCTGCAAAATCCTGGGAGAAATATATGACAGTCTATAGAAATTTTATTGAATGGAGAAATGCAAGAGGCGCCAAGAATTTTTCAGAATCTGTGTTTTTGGCCTACTTCCAGTACTTAGCCACAACTAAACAACCATCCATTCTTCGGAGTACCTACTCAATGTTAAAATCAACAGTCAGTTGTAATAACGACGTAAAACTGGACACATATTCGAAATTAATTGCGTATCTAAAGAGGATGTCTGATGGATTTAAACCTACAAAATCAAAAGTGTTCTCAATCAAAAACGTGGAGACTTTCCTTAATGAGGCACCCGACAAAGTTTTTCTTGCCGTAAAAGTAAGTAACGATGTATATGGTGGATTATTAAAGGATTAAAAAATGATTACTATGAGGCGCCTTTTATTTTCTCATAGAGGGTGATGAAAAGTAGAGTGTATCACTCGGGCGCAAAATATTTTTGGCTCGGGCGCTTTTTTGAATCCCTCGCTACGTTCAGGATTCTACTAAAGAATCCCTCACTTCGCTCTGGATTCAAAAAAGCGCCCTCGCCATAAAAATATTATTTTGCTCCCTTGTCTACTATTATGTTTGCGCTCTGTGGCTACACTGTTTATGTCTATATTTTTAACTATATATACTGACTATTGACCCAC
Organism: Micropterix aruncella; assembly: GCA_944548615.1. NCBI lineage: Eukaryota > Metazoa > Arthropoda > Insecta > Lepidoptera > Micropterigidae > Micropterix > Micropterix aruncella. Next base: position 23,833,380 of record OX155953.1, on the reverse strand, counting down.
CAGATTTTTTTTCATGCATACGTAAATCCAATGACAACTCAAAATATGTGCAGAGTGTCCGAAAACAAGCATGAAACTTTTTGCATGCAATGCGATTGCAGTCGTTCCGAAATGGAGTGCATTTCGTTAGGGTGGGCGTCGCTCGCAAGCGAATGCAAGGAAGGCTCATTTTCGCCCGTGTGTCGGTGAGAGCCATGAGCCACGAGGCGAGAGCCGCCACTGGCAGCGGCGGCGTCGGCTGGAGAGCTCGCTCGCGGCCTATTTCGCGCGCGACCACACAGTTCAGTTGCACGACCGCGATTTTCGACCACACTCGTCTCGTTTAGTCGACCCGGCGAATCGACTTTCCGCGGTATATTCGAGTCGCGATTAAAAAAGTGACAAATATAAGAGTTTAGTGCAATCATTTCTCGTGTATCAAAAATATTGAAAAAAAAAAAACAATAATTTGGAAAGAGGAAATTTGCGTCATTTTGTAAGTTTTTTTTATAGGATTTTTCAATTTATGGTCAGGAGTATTAGGAGTGTAATGTGTTCAGGGTTTATCATGTTTTTCGCTTCTTTATTCTACCATAACTTCCAAACGCTTTAATAGATTTAGAAGTGTGTGTTATTGTTATCTTTATTACACCATAACTTCTAAACGCTTTTACCGATTAAGAAGTATGTATTATTGTTACAATCATTATGGCATCCCAAGTGTCGTAGGGTACATTAACTGTCCAAACATCAAGTAAGTAGTTGTCTAAATGTCCTAATGTCAATAAATTGATATAAATATATCGTGTTTAGTGTCAAATGAAAGGTTTGATTGAGTACATTCCGGAAATATACATTGACTGCCTAACAAAGAAGGAGTGGTATGTGTTCAGGGTTCATCCATGTATGTTTTCCGTTTCTTTATTCCACCATAACTTCTAAACGTTTTAACCCATTTTGAAGTGTGTGGTATTGTTAGAATCGTGATGTCATCCCAAGTGTCATAGGGTACAATAACTCTCCAAATAGGTATTAAATAAGTAGTTGTCTAAATGTCCAAATGTCTAAATGTCAATAAATTAATATAAATATATCGTTTTTAGTGTCAAATGAAAGGCCTGATTGAGTACACTCCGGAGATATACATGCATCTATATGGATAAATACATAAACTATAAATGTTTCTTAAAAAACCGTAACAAAAAATATTATAAATACATACAATCGTCCACTTTCTGTAACGGCAGTCGTATTTTTTATTATTTTTAATAAATTTTTTTTTTGTGGGCGAGGGGGGGGGGGAGGTACACAGTTTATTTTTAGGATAAAAAGGTTTTTTAGTGCGGCTTGGAAAAAATAAATCTATTTAGCGTTTCCTACCGATTTAGGTAGCCATAGTGGAGCTGCATGCACAGTAAAGGAGTTAGTGTAGAAGGACGAGTGATGTCGGGTTTGTTCGAACACTTATAACTCGAGAACGGCTGGCCCGATTTTCATGGTTTTTTATTTGTCGTATTTGTCACCGTCCCGAATAGCAGAATAACGTGGAAAATTGTCGAAAAATTAAAATAAAAGAAAAAACATTTTCCCATAAAAATGTAAATCCGTGTTTTTCTCATGGTCATTTGTACGTGGCATGTTCACGTGTCGGCAAATCATCCGATTTATTTGTTTTTGCGCCTGATAAAAAAACAAGAAATGTCGTATATCACAAGGTGCTTCAATGAAGAGAATTAAACCGAGTGCATCCCATGCTGCACAATATGTAAATAGTTTAATTTAATCAGTCTTGCTGACACGCGATTGATATACTTATTTTTTGTACTTTTATACCGTAGAAAAGGCTTTAAAAAAAACTAAAAAGAAAACTTGCTAAGTATAGACCTAAATTGATAAAGTTAATTAAATGAAAGAGAAATCTCAAATACAAAATTTTATTTTCATTTTCAAACTTAAAATTATCTATAGCGCTTCTAAGTATCTATTCCTCTTAAGTCGTCATTTTAATGGTTGGTACATCTAATATCTCAGTTTTCTTTAGATTCTTCTATGTCGTCTATGTCCAATTTCTGAATGCATACAGATCTTATCATACTGATCAGGTCAACACGATCAAGTGTTAACTTTTTGCAATAAGTAATCATAATTGTGTATAAACATAAGTTTGTATTACATGAGATTTTTCATTCAAGGAGATAGAGATGATTATCATGGCTTGAGCACTTTTTTTGTACAAAATAAGAGTGTATCTAAAGTGTTTAAAAATGAAACCTGATTGTAGGTATTTTCTTTAAACCTTTTAACCCTAGAACCCTACCCATGATCGGCGTTTACCTATCTTACCATGGGTGCCAGGGCACCCTGTTATTTATTTTGAGATATTATTGTAAATAAAGGATTTTAAACATTGACAAGCAAAAATAGAAAAATTAACAAAGCAGTGTTGCCAATCATAAAAAAAATATCATTAAAAGTTACCACAGGGTGATACAGCACCCTAGGTAGGATTGTAGGATTAAGCTTCTCCTCAAATGTATTTTCTAAGTCTTTTCATATCTTCTAGTTAATCTGGCACTATGCATCAATAAAGGTAACTGTGGACTTAAGACGGTGGAAACATGAGTGATTTTTTATAGCGAAAGTTGCATAATATAATAATTTCCAAAGCGAAGCCGATAGTCAAATTAAATAGCTATGATAAATACTTATTTCTGAGACAAAATACTTTGAAACTCCTATGGTATCAGCTCGCCGGCAACATTCCCGTATCTTGTTTTTTTTATAACTCGGATACAATTTCAAATAAAGCGTAACACTTAGGTCAAAGCGTCCTCAAATAATTGTCATGCATGCCATGTTTAATATGTCTTGTGTAACATCGGTCAATAGCATCGGGTCGATAGGAAATCATTACCGTTCTTGCAATTAATCACAGAGAAGGAGACATACGATAACCTTCAATTTGTCGGGTTAAAGCTAAATTGTCCGTTGAAATATCATAATAATTAATTAATTTCTTCCTGGTCTAGGAGTATCATAATTGTGCATGAGTTAGTTTGCTAAAATTAAAGCGAGAATGGGACTTGAAAAAAAATGCGTACAGTAAATTAATTGGAGATACCTAATACTCGTAGATTACCAATTTGCGGAATCATACGCGGTTGACGCCATTACTTTTAAAAATATATCTGCTTTTTCTTTTTAGTTTTAACTCATCGAGTAGCGGCATAATTTCATAGCAGACCGCGGCAATTTATTGGAATTTATTGCAATATCGCCGCACTCGACAAAAAGTACTATAACTATGGAACTACTATAGCAATCATAAAAAGAATAACTGTTCTGGAAATCATAAAAAGAAAATGAAAACAATGATCGCATCGAAATTTCGTATATAGAATACTGAAATCTCATTTTGTAAAACAATTAGATAATTATGAATAAATATGACAAAGTCGAAAAAGTGAAAAAAACGTAATTTCTACCTTGTACTTGTCTTACGGAAAAATACGGAGACCTATTTAGATATTGTAAATACTATCGCGATCTTTATTAGATTCTCTATCAAAGGTAATATTTCGTTTTGCTTATTTACATACAAAAATATTTAGATATTAGCTCATAAAAACAAATAAAATTTTTAAAATAACAGATGATGTTTGACAATGGAATTTTACCAGAAATATCCGGGAAATGACGCGCAAAAATGATTAATAAACTGATTTTTGTAGTTATGGGACGGATATATTCATTGGTAGAATAGAATAGAATAATTTTATTGTGCTATAAAAACATAACTTAATGAATATTACACTGGTTTTATAAAAAAGAAAATTTATGCACAAATGACGGACTTCTCGCTATAGAGATATCTTACAGTCAACCATTTGATAAAATAATTCCTGATGTTAACCGTACAATACACAAAAAAGTAGTGAAGTCAAATTTAAAATAAACTTATACATGTATATGTCATGTCAATAACTTATGCTAAGGTTGCCCAGGGATGGATAAAGGAGAGGATAAGGTGAGGTATTTGGTTAGTGGCTGTGTAAAAGTAAATGTTTCTTCAAAAACTTTTTGAAAGTATGCAAGGTGCATGCCTGATGCAAAGAAGTATGCACGTTGGAAAGTATGCAACGAAGAGTGAGGGAGCTGATTCCATAAACGAGCAGAATGGACCAAAAAAGAGTGCGTGTATACAGAAGAATGATGTATCGGAATAGCGAGTGTGTTGATCGAAGTGGAAGACCATGGCCTCCCAAAGGGTGGAAATTCTTCTTGAGATAGGATGGTGAAGTGGGGTTATTGAGTATGTCGTAGAGTAGCGACAACGTATGCAAATTTCTTCGATCGCGAATAGGAAGTCAATGAAGTTACTCACGAAAGCAGCTAACGTGGTCGAACTTTCGCAAATTAAAAACATACCTGAGGAAGATATTTTTCAGACGCTCCAGTTTATTCAAAATAACCCCACTGGCATCTATATAACAAACATCACCGTAGTCAAGTATAGGAGTTAAAAGTGTGGACACAATCATTTCTTTATGTGACATGGGGAGAAATCTTTGAAGCCGCTGGAGACTATAAAAACCATGGAAAATACGACAACTCACTTGGTTTACTCGATCTTAAGGGTATGTACTTTTAGAATGGAATAATAAAATCTTTTATAGATTCGCCATTGTCTAAAAAAACAATCTAATACAGCTGACGGCCAATCAAATCAAATAGGTCTGGACATCCTCCCGGAGACAATTAGGTTGTCGGTATCTGCCCTTCGAAGTCCATTATATTATTGTGACCCCTTTTTCGAGCATTGTGCCATCGGTTAATTGCACAACTCGGCACGGCACAGCGCCACTATTGAATTGATTAATCTGGGGTCAAATACACCATATTCAATTCCCACATTGCTTTTGTCCTCTTTATGCGTTTGGGACTTTTATCGTCCTCTGGCATTCCGTCGATTTTTATCCTACCATGATAACTGGCCAATAAACTGACGTATTTAATTACCGCAGTTACACATCATCATATATACAGGCTGAGTTTATATTTACCGCCATCATTGAAGGGGGTGAATCAGTACGGTCAAGTAAGCAATTTTTGATAAAAATTTGTTAGATAATAAAATAAAATAAAAAAAAGATAGATAGATAATAAAATAAAAAATTTTTTTTTTTTGAAAAATAGTTTAAAAAGCGCTGAGCGCGATGCGCCATGTAAAATATCGCTAATATCGTTTATTAGCGATATTTTACCTACCGATAGATGGCGCAACTCGCTCAAACGCTTGTCAAACCTTTATTTAACAGTGAAATTTTTAAATTAAAACAAAATCAAAAATCAAAATTAAAAGATTATTTTTTTTTGTTTTTTCCATATTTTTCTATCAAAAGTTGTTTGGTTGCTCGTACTGATTCACCCCCTTTAAGGATGCCGGTTAATAAAAACTCATTCCGTATACATATTTCTTCTTCTTTGAGTGCTGTGTTTAGTAATGTAGGAAAAGAACGGGACATTCGAAACCCTTTCGGTTAACTGTTTTTTTAACTAATCGGTCTACATTAGATATAATGAAATTTAATGGAATGAAATTAAAAATATATATACGAAGGGCGTCCAAAAACAAGTCTTCGATGAAAAACTGCATAGGATTTTTTTGCGTTTTTCATATAGAACTTAACTTACTCAAACTAAGAAAAATACAAAAAAAAACCATCACGCCAAGTTTTTTGTGTAAGGGCCGGGCCACACGAAGCGGCGTGGCGCCTGAGCGGTGCCGCTGCGGCGTCCTACATACAAATATCCATGGTATGTCACACGGTGCGTTCCGGCGCCGTACCGCACGCAAACCGGTAATATGCACCGGAGCGGCACCGCTCAGTTATTAAGTGCAGTCGAAGGAGGGTACATGCTTGCCTGTTTCATTTGTTTTCACGTATTTTTGTTATTTTTTAATCGAAGTGTTTAAAATGAGTACCAACGAATAAGATATTGGCATTGACTAGCTCATTTCACTAGTTATATGTACAATTAACTACAACACTATTCGCCCACTGCGGCGTCGTAGTAACGTTGCGGCGCCGCACCGTGCACTGTACGTGTGTACACGATGCGGTGCGGCACTGCACCGCATCGTGTCGCATCTAACTCTTGTTTCAAATGTTATTGTTGTGTCACGCGCACGCCCCAATAAAACTCGCCGCGCTGCTCCGTTCCCGTCATCGCGCGATGCTGGTAAATGGAAAAAGAAATGAAGTGGAAGGGAAGGGATAAATTAAGCATATTTAAGTACGGCCTTGGTCACATTGAGATTCAGTTCACATTAAATTCAAATTAATTTCAAATTAGTTCAAATTATATATCAAGAACAACGCTGGATGGTTTGTGGAGACATCAAAATACTAACCATGTTGTTGGGCCAGCAAGCAGGATATACAAAATCTCTCTGCTTTCATGCTTTTGGGATAGTAGAGCCAGAGAACTGCATTGGACAAAAACTAAGTGGCCACAGCGAGTCGATTTAATCCCTGGCGCAAAGAACGTCATCAATACGACCTTGGTTCCACCAGAAAAAGTGTTACTACCACCTCAGTGGGGGCTTCCGGCAGCAGTACTGTTTCCTATAGAGCGGGGGTGGTTGCCGACCTTACGGCGACTGCTCTTGAAACGACCATCGACTACCCGATCCTGGGTGAACAGCCGTGCAAAGGACGCCGTGGTTTGCGATAGATTCGGTACACACCATTTCACAGCTTTGTAAGGGAGAGGATTCGCGCAAGCGACCTCGAACTCGTAACCAATCGAGAGACTGGAGTAATCTGGTCGCAATTGGAAGTAAGGGCGTGAGTGTAAGCCCGCTGGGTAACACTCCTGGCCATCTCGCGGTTAAGGCGTTGGCCTCTTATGGGTTTGTGGCCGAGCTTGACGGTGGACTGTTTTGTCCAAGTCTTCTGCGCTCACTCCAGGGAGATAGAACGACTAATCGTTGAAACTTCCTAAGATGACAGGCTCGCCCGTTGTAGTTGACAACTCTAGTTGTAGTTAAGGCTTATGCAGTTTATAAAGTCGCTACCAAAAGATGGGGAATGTTTTAGATATCTATGTTCCAAGTTTCCGAAACTATCTGAAGCCAAGTTGAAAGACGGAGTATTTACTGGCCCCGACATATGTAAACTTTTAAATGATCCCCTCTCTTTTGAAACAATGGGTAAAAAAGAAAAAGATACGTGGAGCTCTTTAAAGGATGTAGTGTACAAGTTTTTGGGCAATACTAAAGACCCCGACTACAAAACGATAGTAGGACGCACGCTAGCAGTGTATAAAGCTCAAGGATGAAAAATGAGCTTAAGGGGCTCTCTAGACAATCAAGCATGCTTGTCAAGCATCGCGTCGCGGGCTGGGAGGGGATCGTTGTACGGAATGCACTCAATCAGACCTTTGATTTGACACTAAACACGATAAATTTATGTTAATTTATTGACATTTGAACATTTAGACAAGCATTTTTTGACACTTGGACAGTTAAGGTTGTACAGTAAGTAAACTATTTTATTTATAATTCTTTTTCTTACGGTTTTTTATGAAATATTTGTGGTTTATGTATTTATTCATATCGATACCTCTAATGTGCTCAATCAAACCTTTCATTTCACACTAAACACGATATATTTTTGTTATTTTTTTGGCATTTGGTCATTTTGAAATTTAGACGACTACTTACTTAACATTTGGACAGTTATGGAACCCTATGACACTCGGGATGACATAACGATTTTAACAATATCACACACTTTTAAATAGGTTTGAGCGTTTAGAAGTTGTGGTGAAATAAAAAATCAAGGTTTCATCATTAATACATGTCGGATTTTTTCCAAGTACAATTGCCTAGTTTTATAATTTTCCAAAATATTGGATTGGAATAAATGTGTAAGAACTAAAAACGGTTATTTAAAAATCGATAATATTACACTTTGTATAATTTATTTTGCTAAATTAATATTCCAATTATTTCTCTTCGTTACTAGGCCTACCTGGTTTATTCCTGACGGCCGCGAAGAGAAAGAATTAAAAAAACTAAACTTTCAAATGATGAATGTCAACACGTACCGCGTGACACGGCCATTTATATCAAAGATGCTGCTTTCTCCTGAGAGCAAGGGGTCGCGGCAGGTACCTTATGACACCCGGGAGGACAACACGATTCTAACAATACGACACACTTCTAAAACAGTTCTAGCTTTAGAAGTTATGGTAGAATAAAGAAACAGAAAACATACATAGATGAATCCTGAACTCATAACACTCCTTTTTTGGGCAGCTGTGTAAAAAGGTTTCCGCGCGCTGTGTACCTAGAATGCTGGGTAACTAGAATGCTGGATAAAAACTACACTAAAAATGCTTTAATCGTAATACTTTTCGCCACTATTATAAGATAATTGCATTGATTCAATAATCAATTAGCTGCATGCCTTAAATACAATTTTGATGACACTAACATTCCGCTTATCGCAATATCAGCAGTTTTTTTTATTTTTATTATATCCATCTGAATTCAATTAATTGTATTGTCATCGCCGCTAAATGGATTGTTGGATTGTGACGAGTTGTAAGTGTTTTTTAAATTCCATATCTGGGTCGGACAATGAAGTGTGCGGGTCGCGTTAAGAAAAAGACAGATGGGCCACTTCATACATACCCTAGCATAGTATCGCGTAATGTTATGTTTATTTTTAAGGCGAAATAATACCTCAGAAAAATATCCGAAATGGGTGTACACGCAAAAAAATAGGCGGGGTTAATTTTGTAGGGTTTGACCATAAAAAATCAGCGTTGACGCAGCGTCAAGCGCAGATTCTACGTCCGCTCACGCCGGCTACTAGGCGCATACTAAATTGTCTATCGCAGCGCTAGCACAGAATAACTATCTTTACGCAGAGGTGGTATAAGGGTGCTAATGGCAAAGCATATTTAGCGTAACTCTCAGAGCGCTCTCACGTTTTAATTAATTGTAATTAAGGGCCTAAATAAAAAAAATGTGGCTAAGTGCTGCCCTAGAGAATTAACCAGTCAATATTATGAAATTATAATACAACACACTCACCGCTTACATTGTAGGAGTAAACGCGCCTGAAAGTTTTCGAAGCTTAACGTTTTAGCTTTAATGCTTTAATGTCCAACGCAATGAGCAACGTTTTAAATCCAACTTTTAAATTGATAAAATTTTTGGTTTATTGTGTTTAATTATTTAATATTAGCTGTCTAAATGTTGTGTATTGTAATATTCTTTGCATTTTTATTCATCATTAATATTTTAACTTAGCACCTTTTTAATAATTTTACTCTGAATTCGGTAAGAATAAATCACGCAGAACATCATTTTATCATTATGTCAATGACAAATAATTTTTGTGACATGTAGTGAGATAAATAAAGACTACTCGAAGAAAAAAGCCTGGTATTCTAATGTGGCATAGAATCTCTAAAGTTAGTGCTAAATTGCGTATTAACATAATTGATGTACATTTGCATACGCGGATCTTTAAAATTAAACTCTTCAGACGTAACTGCCAGGAATTGGTCATTTACCCTAAATATAAGAAACGCATAGGCATGTCTATATCTTTCTTAACATCGGTGGACAGTGCTATGCCATCGCCCGCGCCATGTCAATGCTCGCTTGATTTTAATTGAATTGAAGAAGCTGCAGTAAAAGTTATTGCTCAATAGTCAGCGCGAGGAAAACATAGCGGAAATACGTCGAAAATGACATACTTTTCGTTTAAAGTATGCCAAGATTTTTATTGATCCGAATTTAAAACACAAAGGATAATACAATTTAAAACACAAAAGCTCTTTATAAAACTAAGTTAATAGAATTTGAATCCTATCCTGACACGCACATACATAAGTAAAGTAAAAATCCTATAATTGCATATGTGTTCAAACATTTAGGAGCATATTTCGCAAATAAAATTATTAGTCTTAGAGAAATCTACAATTAATGTTTGTTGACAAGTCGACATTTTATGCATTTGAACTAAGCACCCCCATACTTAGAACGGGTTTAAATGTCGTTACAATTCTTTACTGAATGAACTTAAGTAAAGTACCATAAGTACCTTTGAAACTTTTCTCTTGTTTTCTGATAGTTTCTTGGTTCATGACTTACCTGCCACATTTTGTCCATCGTGTGATATGTCATTTTGTATACCCATACCAATATTCAAAGTTAATCATATAAAGGGCCCGATTGCGTTTCTTTGTGAACTAAAACTAAAATCAGTTCAAGCGAACGAGACAGAGCAATACGTTAGAGCGGAATATGAAACGAACGATCGTCGATAAATACTACCTGCCGAACTTATACTCGTCCGAATAAATTCGAGCATATTTCTTGCGGTGTAAGATATGACCTTGGCTGGCAGTTTTAATGCGAAAAAGTGACAACCGGTCATCTCACAATCCGCTCTAGCGTATTGCCCTGTCTCGTTCACATGGACTAATTTCCGATTTTAGTTCACAAAGAAACGCAATGGAGCCCAATATCCGGAAACCTCGTGTTATTTTTATTTTGTTATTTTTAAGTTTTTTTTTTATGTTAGGTTTGACTATCTCACTCTTTTTTTAAGCAATTATGATTATGTAAATACTAGCTAATTATGCATCTTTTTTTTTAAATTATGTTTAGGTTAACAATTTTTTATTATTTTACTTTTATATTATCAATTTTATATTCAATTTTTCAGCTTTTAAGAATTAATAATAACTTAATATATGAGTACACCAGGGAAAGAACGATGAATGTACCATTTTTCTTCATTTTAAACTGAGTATGAGGAAATGTGCGTTGTACCCATAAGAAAATTATGGCAAAATCGAATAGGAAATATCGATGATGGAACCGTCAAAAATGGACATTTTTGAAATAGCATGTTGGGGAAAAACGATGAGAATCGAATCGATTGTGGGGAATATTGATGTATTATATACACATATTATAATGTTCTTAAACAATAATATCAAGCCTAACTAAATATGACGTCAAATAATACTAAAATAACATATGACTCCTGACCATGAACAACTTTGTATCCTTGCCTCAAATCTTTAAAGTCGTTTTTCTCAGTTACACAAAAACATAACCCTCATCGTTCTTCCCCTGATGTCCTCATATACATTCTCCTTAATTTTCTATAGTCTACATTACCTATTTTTTTAAATATTTGTTCATAATATATTTACAACAATGTAAATGTCCGCCTTAGAACAGGCTATTGCCTAGTTAGGCGACATTAAAATAGGATGACTGGCAACAGTTTCCAGCATAGCATGTTATCGGACTTTTGCTACTGGATTTTTGTCTATGACATTGTAATTGTATATGGCCATGTACTGTTCATAATTGTAAATTACCAAATATATATTTTTTTTAATCTACTATGCAAGCATTTTCATGATAAAATGCTTGCGCTAATGCATAAAATATAACTGGAGACGTGACTAGCTCCTTACGTGGAGAATGTGGCGTTCTCACAATGACTCGCTGGAAGGTTGGCGCACCTCTAGGAGTACCTATTTGAACGTGTATTTCACAATAACAACGCTGTGTCATTGTGTCCATGCATGTCATTTTGTACGTCGTATCTACCCTACGTAATTTTATGATAAAATGTATTCCTGCATTTTCCATGGCATAGAAATGGCAGTCTAGCTACTGGGAGCGGTTTTGTTTTTAGAATTGAAATTTCCATAAAAAGTATATTATAGAATAACTAAAACTTCAATAGGCTAACGAATTAATACATAGCTGCTAATACAAAACTAATTGCTGAAATTATTGATATCAATTAATATTACAAAAAAAAGAAAAAAAAAAGAAGAAATGATCTTCTATACACAATAATATAAAAAAAACGAAAAATAAAATAACAGTTAAGTTAGCTCATTAAATTACAGCAAAAAAGAAATAAAAGTGGCCCTTAAAAAATAACATAAAAAAATAAATCTTCGACCCAATAACGGTTTTTTTTAGAGTCCTGAAATATCCAAGATTTTGCTTTCCAGGCCGACCATCCGACGAGAAGGGAAAGTTTTGTGAACGCTTTAAATTTATTTTTTGGGATGAAGACGGAAGTATCTATTTTATGTGATTAAAGTCGGCCTGTGTGTGTGTGTGTGTGTGTCTGTGTGTGTGTATGTATTCCTCCACGATAGCGCCCAAACGCTTAGTTATATTTGGAACACAGGTTCCTTGTTGGACCGAAATTACATTGTGTTTTTTTTTTGTTGGAATATCCCACTTACAAGATGCAGAAATAATATTTAAATTCCACTATACAACTGTATGGAGAAATCAAATAGTTAAATTTACGGCGTCGTGCGTTTGTTATCGCGCGGAGTAAACGTTCGAAAATTGAATCTTCACTGCTTTGTGTCGCTCTTTCGAAATAATTTGAGGGCGACGCGCGTTTGCAATTCAACCCCTCGCATGTGAGGCGTCCAATAACGGATGCCTATGGCAAAATGTATACAAAATGTATATAAATTTATATAAATGTAAATATAAATGTAAATGTGCGCCGCTCTATAGTAATCCGGTCTATAGTAATGCTATAGCTCTATAGTAAACCCCGCTCTATGTAAATGTAAATGTAAATATAAATTTATATACATTTTGCCGTAGGCAAACCCGAGCTAATCGCCATTCATTTGAGGGGTCAAGGTGAGATCCTTCGCTAATTGCCGGGAAAGTCTTGGGGTGACACGGCCGATTTCTTTTTGTCTTAAAATGACGTGATCTTTTTTTCGTCGACATTTCTCATTCTATTACGTTAATCCGCAGTGCGAGCGAAGCCAAACGATGGCGTTTTATTGATCCATCAGCGAGGTACAAGCAAGCTGGCTACAGACCGGTGTTTATCGCCATATTTTTAGGTCACGCGGGCCCCCCGTCCAGATTATACTGAGCTGTGCTGCACAAAGTGCATGGAGAAAGCTCCGCTCTCTTTCGACGTTGAAGCTGTACCACTTTTGCTTTCTGTTGCTTTGTCGTTCGTAATATGCTTGCTGTTGTGTTGTGTTGTTAGTCTTAGATGCCACCGTAAAATTATGCGATTATGGTATTTTTAATTTAAATATGATTTTAATAAAAACTTACGTACATCATATACCACGGCTGGGTTGCTTATCAAAATCTTGTCGCAAGTATCATATTTTTGCCTTATTATTTGTTTGTTTGTTTGAAAAGCTTTATTGCACACACAAAAGAATACAATGTGGTGGGCCTATTGCCAAGTGGCAATATCTACCGACCATACCGCCAGGGTTATTGTGACTGAAGATTTATGTGGGCAAATTAATTTACAAGTAATAAATGAATACACTTACAAAAAAGTCATCATAGTATAAAATATAATTCAGTGATTAGTAACGTATGCCAACTCGATATTGAAGGGAGGAGTGAAATATAAGGACAAGCAAAGGAGACGGGAGGGGAGGGTGGTATTCATGAGTTAAGTAAATGTCTCTTTAAAGATTTTTTAAACCCGCTCAGGTTTTCAAGTTGTCTTATCGGTAAAGGCACGGAATTCCAGAGACGGGCCGCTTGCACTGCGAAAGACCTAGACATGAAAGTTGATGAATGCTGAGGCATAGCCAGTAATAGAGTTTCCTGAGAAGATTTTCCTGATTTGTAACTTATTTCGAACAACATGTTTGTTCTACTTTCCCGGCCCACCAACCGACGAGGAAGGAAAGCATTGTGAACGCGCTAAAAATATGATACTGTGAGATGCAAGTGATACTGTGATTGTAACTTGTTTACTTGATTTTTACACCAAATTGAAGCTATTTTTTCTTGAACGCAGTGAATGAAGGTTGCTAGTATAAAAGCGGTCGCGCCTGATGATCGGCAGCATTTGAACGAAACAGTGGGCAGGAAGGAATGCGCGCGACGGTTTTTGTAATACTTGGTGAAATGAGAAGTTTTATTTTGTTATATTATGTGGTTTGCATAACTCTATTTGTGGGATGTTATTAACGAGTTTTACACTCTGTTTCTGTAGAATGATATTTGAGTTTAGAGTTCTTGAGTTTTAGAAATGCAAGCACTGAAACAATGGCAATAGTATTTGTTAGTGACTTTAAAATAAATAAATATTTTTTCAAGAATTATGGTTATTTTTACACGACTGCCCAATAAAAAAAAGAGTGTTTTCTTTCAGGGGTTCATGTATATATGTAAATTGTCCTTTTATTTTTCCACCATAACTTCTAAATGTTTGAACCGATTTAGAAGTTTGGTATTGTTAGTCTCGTTATGTCATACTGTCATATTGCTAGTCTCGAGGTGTCATAGGGTACCTAAACTGTCCACATGTCAAATAAATAATTGTTGAAATGTCAATAAATTAAGATAAATACGTTATTTAAATTAAAAACGTTTAATTGCTCGTGCACCGAGGACCACCGACTGCCTGAGGCTGGGGCGCTCGGCGCGAGGTTATATAAAGTTACACGAGAGGCGCGCGATCGTCACGAGATTCTGATACCTGCCCCAGGATGAGTTGACCTGCGACGACACACTCAGAATGCCGGGCGGAAGACGTCACGGCCCTTGGACAACGCCCGTCAACTGACTCGCACAATGCCCAATCGTCTTTAAGCACTGGATGTTTATAGAGATATTGTTTCAACAAATATTGTTTCAACGAAGAATATTATTCTCTAAAAAACTTGTAAATTGAACACTAACAAATTGCTTCTAATAATTATAAATACAATAGTTCACTTTTAGTAACGACATTTGTGTTTTTATTATTTTTTGTTTAATCGGTTATTTTATCAGGAACAGGCATACGTGACAAATACGAACAGACATATTCAATTTTATTTTATATGTTATATGCAATTGCTTCCGTTTAGTTATCGACGCTGATTTTTTTTCGGCTTGATGATAGTAGGTCGATCGGGTCACTCCGTATACATAAAGCGATAAAAACATTGATAGGCTATATGCAACTCAATCTATCGAAGTCATTATGGACTAATTATACGTGCACGGTGCGGCGTCGCAACGTTACTACGACGCCGCAGTGGGCGAATAGTGTTGTAGTTAATTGTTAGTAGAACTAGTGAAATGAGGTAGTCCATGTCAATATCTTCTTCGTTGATATTAATTTTAAACAGTTCGATTAGAAAGTAACAAAAATACGTGAAAACAAATGAAACAGACAAGCATGTACCCTCCTTCGACTGCACTTAACAACTGAGCGGTGCCGCTCCGGTGCATATTACCGGTTTGCGTGCGGTGCGGCGCCGGAACGCAGCGTGTGACATACCATACCATGGATATGGATTGGATATTCTTTTCTTAATTGTTAAATTACTTTTCTGACTCTTATTTCATTACTTTGATTATAATTATTTTTACTTAATTCAATTATTTAAATTTGAATATTTTTAGATTATTTTTTAAGCTATTGCATAGCTTTTATCGCGGGCCTAGTAGGCCAGCGCGGCGACCGAATGAAGAAATTTCTTAACGAAAATTAATTATTTTAAACTGATAATTACGTCTAAACGAGTACTGCTTACGATTCGAAAAAAATATATGTTAAACAAGAACATTTTCCTAATATTCTTAGCTTTGAATATATAAGATTTTGTTTATATTACATAGTGTAATTAATTTGTGAAATTAGGTCTAACCGAACACAAAAACGACTACTACGCAAATACTATCTGGCGTATTATTATGAAACCTGCACCATTTAAAAAATAATTTAATTATCTATCTTTTTATCTACGTTTTTTTCGAGTAGTAGTTTTATCGAATAATATCCGTTTTGTTTGCTTTATCGAATAAAAAATTCATGCGCGGCGCTCTATCGGAAGACGTTTAAATTATTCCGAATCATTTGCTTCCGAATAATTTCGATAAACGTTTCCGATAGAGCGCACTTATCTGATATCAGAAAAAATTAAATAAATAAATAATTATAATTGCATAGGTTGTTAAAAAATGCTATGCAATAGCTTTACCGCGGCGTCCCCGGGGGAGTGCCACACGTATTTTTTTAAATTATTATTTGTCAATTGATTTTATATTTGTAATTTAAATTTCTGATTTTTATATTTTGATAATTTTATTCGTATGTTAGTTTTATCCTTATTAACTGTAGTTTATGTAGAGCTCTTTGGATGCTTTCTGTGTTACTAGTTTTTATATATTTTTGTTATTGAATTGCTGATTCTTATAATATGTTTCTGATAATTTGTTGCTTTTTTTTATTTTTCTAGTTTTTATGTCTTTGTTATTGAAATTTTGAATTTCTATGTTTTTTTCATTATTAGTTTTTTTATAGACTTTTTTATAATTTTATGAGTAATTGGAAATGTAATTTTATTTGTAGAAATACCATTAGATATGTAATTTCTATACCCAGATCGGGTTTTTGAAAATAAATTATTCTTATTCTTATTCTATTCTTATTTGTATGTAAGACGCCGCAACGGCACCGCTCATGCGCCGAGCCGCAGACGCACCGCATCGTGTGGCCCGGCCCTTAGGTAGAGGAATTGGAAATCACATTTCATTAAAATCACATTTCAATTTAGGAAGATTTACGGTGGGATCTTAGGGTATGTTGTTGATGCTCGAAGACGGCATATGCAGGCTAACTTCTCATTTATTACTAGGTATTACTATACGAAAACCCTCCATTTTGAAACCCACATTATAAGAAAAGCGATATGCATCTAAAAGTTATATGGCTAAACACATACCTACGGATTTAATTAGAAATATTTTTACTTTAATAGGGTGGATGATTAAACAAACTCTAGTATATGCAGGAGAATAAGCTAGAGTTCAAATAGCAGGCACGTGTCTAAACTTTAGGCTAGGTAAGGGGACATTAATTAAAACAACGCGCGGCACCCACCAAATTGGAATTTGCCCATACAATGAAATGAAAATACGCCGGATTTCGGGGAAGTGGGGAAGAGGGTGTATAAATCTCAAATATCCCCTCCATCTCCTTGATACGTGCCTGTCTAAGGGTTAGCGTACATTAGACTTGATCAAACGCATACTTCTTTCAAATATCACTTAAATCACTTTGGGTTTTTAAAAAGTTAGGAAATATTTATTTTCTATTTATTTTAAGATTTTTTAAACAGTGAATAGTTGGTAAATTGCAAAAAAGCATGTTTAGATTTTTCTTCGGATACGGAACGCTTTCTGTCGATCGTGGTATCAACCTGTATATACTTGAACCTTACCCACGCGTTGCCAGCCGCGCCACACGCCATGCCGAACAATATGCTATTAAAATTGGCCCAAATGCTACCATGTCGGAAGTCGGTAATTTAGTATTCTATGGTTTAGTCATGAATGCAAATGATCGTATACGTAGACGCCTGATTATACGGGCACGGGATATGTAACCAGGCACTGACCGATAACACCAACGGATATAAAAACAAAACACAGATTGCGGTTACCGGTGCGCATTTTACAGTTTCTTGAGATTATACTTTTTAGGTACTAGACGATTAAATAAAATTTCTAAATATGTGAACGATTGAAATGTAATAAATCTTGTAATTTAGCTTTGTTGGCTATACCTACAGTTGGGAACTGAGCTAAATGAGCGGAGACCGGCGTTCGGTCTCCCTACCACATTAGTGCTGTGACATTACTCGCCCGGTGCTACTCGACAGTAATAGGTATAGGTATGTAAACTAACGAAAGAACGCGTGTTTTACGAACTCCGCTCTTTATATCTCATCCCCCGCTTATATTTAGCTCAGTCCCCAACAGTAGCTAGTACTTTACCGGTCTACCAACCGACGAGGAGGTGTAGTATTTAATATACATATACATAGATATAATATACATTTTGACACCCCCCGAGACCATTTAACTCATTGCCAGACTGAAGTCTGTCTGTGTGTATGTCCACGATAGCTGGTTGCACGATAGCGGCCAAACGCTTCATCCGATTGAGCTGAGTTTTGGAAAGCAGTTATCATTTGGTCATGGCAAGAGTTGAAAATATTGTATATGAAATCGGTCCACCAGAGGGGCCGCTAATCATACTTCAATCTCGAAATATTGGACTTACAGACTTGAAATTCGGTATATTTTGCTAGACCGAAATGACGTTATGGAATTTTAGTTAGAATATTTCGTAAAAAAGCGACACATTTAATAATTTAAGTCCGCCATATGGTATTTTTGAAAATATACCATTTTAATACCACGGAAAATACAACAAATATACTTCTCCTCCACCATTCCCCCTCCCCCTCCTCCTTATTCGGGGGTTACACGCTCAGTCTGGCGTCAGTCTGGTCATCAGTCTGGTAAATACTGATGCCAAACTGAGCGTCTAACCCACTTACTGATGGACTGACACCAGACTGGCGGATTTTTTAATATTTGAATAATTTTCGTCAGTCTGGTAAATACTGATGCCAGACTGATAGTGTAAACGTTTCATCAGTCTGGCCAGCTTCAGTCAGCTATCGATTTCCTCATGCAGGTGTCTTGTTTTATCAAGTATGGCTTTACCATAGATTTATTACGGTAGTATAATAAATCTATGGGCTTAACCATTTCCAATAGATGGTCAAAACATGCATCTTTCATCCGATAATAATTTTCGTAGTCATATTCTTCCCCAGAATCTCTTATTTCATTTAATAAGTTCAAGTGAGTGTAAAAATCTCTTCTCACCATTTCCGTTTTACTTATTTTTTGCAGTTAGAGCTATTATTATAGCAATACAAGTTTTTATAGACTTTTTTATAATTTTATGAGTAATTGGAAATGTTATTTTTTTTTGTAGAAATACCATTAGATATGTTATTTCTATTCCCAGATCGGGTTTTTGAAAATAAATTATTCTTATTCTATTCCTTTTTGTATGTAAGACGCCGCAGCGGCACCGCTCATGCGCCGAGCCGCAGACGCATATTTATTTTGAGCCCCCCTGATATGATTAATACAATTTCCGATAGAAGTCTGTCTGCGTGTCCGTCTGTCGGTGTGTGTGTGTGTGTGTGTGTGTGTGTGTGTGTGTGTGTGTTTGTGTGTGTATTCCTCCACGATTACGCCGAAACGCTTAATCCGATTGAGCTAAAATTTCGCATGCAGGCATCAATAAGTCATGGCAAAGCTGCAAAGGTTGTGGTCGAAATCGTTAAATCCTCCTACTAGTCATATTTCAATCTCGAAATATGGGACTTAGGGACTTGTAATTTGGTAGACGGATGCCTTGTTGGGTCGAAAACACATTGTGAAATTCCGCCGTTCATTTTAATCAAATATTAACGCCATCTGTTGGCGCTTGACCCAACCCCGCCCTTAGCCGAGAAACGAATTGCGCCGCCCGAGGCGGTTGCAATGGAACCCAACCGGGTTCGTCTGTCGACCAAGAGAGGACGCTCATCGATTTAATTTATGAAATTGATATTCAGATAAAATAAGTCTTTGGCTACTTGCCGGGAAAGTCTTGGGGTTTTTTATATTTTTACAAGCGATTTTTATATTTTGAGAATGACAGAACAGAGACTCAATTACATACCATTTTATTTAAAAAATACAACAGAGTTACTCTAAATAGTACTCAAATAATTGTATGTCTAAGATCCATCTCAAGAGATTATTATACGTTAATATTGGGCAATGTTGCAATAGTAGTAGTAACCGGACGACTTACTGAAGGTGGTGGTGGATTTGATTGACCAGCCGACCTGTCGAAGACTATATGCAAAGACTCTCAGAAGGAGGTTACCGCAAGGTATAACGGACGATCAATTGTGCGCTGGCAGCTTAGAAGGAGGACGAGACTCTCGTGGAGGCGATAGTGGTCGACCTCTGCAAGTGACGATAGCTGACAACCAATGCCTCTTCAACATAATCGCCGTTACCAGTATTGGAAAGAGCCCTCGCGGAAGTGCCAAGGGACCTGGCATATACACTGCCGTGAAGAGTCATGTGAAATAAATGGCGTTTTAGGAGTACGTCTACCGCCGGAAAATTGTCCAAAAACTGACGGGGATTTGCCAAAAGGGAAACTATCACAATTTTGTATACTGTCGGAACAAGAGACTGTATGCTGTATTCAACACATCCCCATGAGCAACAACACGAGATCATCAGAAAACCAGGATTAATCCAATAATGCGTCTTCTACATCACCGCCTACTACAACAACTACCAATAAGTCACCGGTCATCTCTACAATAGCTCCAGAAAAACCATAAACATCACCACAAGCCATAACTACCAATTTCATAAATGACAGTGTGGAAAAACGAACTAAATCCGAAAAAAATAGCTCTGCAATATTGAGTACAAATTTAACAATGACAGCCATTGCTGTGTTGGCGATTAATTAATTTATTTTGTTTTATCTGCATCCAAACTTTTCTCTGGTCGTAACGGTCTCCGTTCCATCGGGTTCAGAAGAGGGAGGAGGAGAGAGTGCACCCGTGATCGCGTGCCCACCTGTGCACTATAATATAGCCTGCGCACTTGACTGCTTCCGAACAATGGACTCTGAGAAGACTAAAGAAGTCACTAGAATCTACAATGCAGTCGCTATGGCCGAAGACGGCTAGAAGGATATATAGTAGCTCTTGGATTATCTGTTGGACAATATTGGGATTCTTCCTTCCAAATTTTATAAACGCTGAATCCCGCATGCCCTTGCATGCGGTATGCCCATGCATCTCGGTATAGTCGAGATCAAAAATTCTCAATGACGCGGGTTCACCGTATAGTGGGATCCCGCATTTTTTGATAAAAGTGGTTATCAGCGAGTAATTAACCATAGCATGCTTAAAGTTAGAAATATTTATTGGAAAAAAACAGGTACAAAAATAAATTTACTTTGCATTTTGGAAGTGTTTTCGCAGGACACACGACATTCTCAAAGATAACCGGCAGCGGAGAACGCCCGCTCAGCTTCTACGCTTGTAGGCACTACAGAATTTATAGCATTGTGCTAGCGTTAAGTATCTACCGATCGATTCACCTGATTCATAAAGAGTCATCTTTTTCTTTATGATGGTTTCGATAAGAGGAATTAGAGCGGGCGGTGGAAAAATACTTGTCATGGAGGGGTTTAAAGTTTGCTCTAGCTCTTCTTGCAATGTCAGAGCTCAACTAGCCGTGTTGTCTTACAGCTTCAACAGCTTGACACTGAACATTATTTTCAGCCACAACAGAAAAAGGCACTTCGTCATCATCAGCTTCGATGGAGGATGTCGAATTTAACTTAATTTTCTGGATTAACTGCTTAATTTTCCTTCGAATTACAATTTTTGTTGGAATAATGTGATCCCGCACTCCAATCCCGCAGTGAGCGGGACTGATGAAATCATGCGGAATCTCGGTACTTCGACATCTCGGTATATGGAGATTGGAAGCGCTACGCCGAATCCCATCTAAATAGAGTCATTAATTATGTAGAAGGAAAACCGATTCAAAAAGTTGCAACTGCGTTATGGCAAAACAGCAAAAATCAAAACAAAAAACTCCCACAAAGTGTGTGATTTACAAACTAAAGAATACCAATCGAATTCGCTATCATCAATTCTCATTTGGCGGTAATTATGAATCGAGATTTAAGTAGGTATTTATTTTAGAACCCAAGGTCATTTATGATTTAAGCGCTTCCGTCGTCTTTTGTATCTACTATAATTACCTATTACATGGTAAAACATGCGTAATTACCACTGTTAAACATACGAGTAGTATAAATACAAGGTCGAATTATTAGGGATTCATAATGTCTTCCTCATTCCTCTGTCTTCCTCATAAGAAAGGTGCAACTTGACGAGTAAATTTGCTAGATGTCAATGTTTTTACTTTCCCGGCCGACCAACCGATTGAAGGGAAAGTGTTGTGAACGCGCTGATTTTTTTTTTCAGATGAAGACAGAAATATCCATTTTGAGCCCCCGGAGACGATTAAGACTATTTCCAGAATAAAGTCTGTCTGTGTGTCTGTCTGTATGCCTGTATGTAGGTACGAGTATTCCTCCGCGATAGCGCCCAAACCCTTCATCCGATTGCAGATCTGCAATTCGGCATACAGGAATCATTTGGTCGTGGCACACTGAGAAAAATATTGCATTGATTCTTACATTACTATTTTTTATTACGATTTTATACAGAATTACGATGTTTCAATCGTAATTTTATTGAATTACAAGGAATTTGTTTAACTACATTATTCGATTATGTGTATCAACATTTTTGTACGGTTAATACGTAAATAACAGTATACTGTAGTTTCAATATAATTTATGTGTCCGACGATAACTGTACGTATACCTACTACTGCATGCTTTCATGTAAGAAGAGAAATCTACATGCTTTCATGTAAGATTTCATGTAAGAAGAGAAGCGTCATTTTAATTCATACGTATGGACCACTGTCCGACTTATATACGTAATCTTTATTGAAACATACGTATATCCATGTAGTATATCGTTAAATATTTTTCTCAGTGCAAGAGTAGAAAAGGCTGTTGTTAAAATCGGTCCACCAGGGGCGCACTAATGATATATCATCCTCGAAATATTGGACTTAAAGACTTGAAATTTAGTTTACTAATGCCTTGTTATTCCGAAATCACATAGTGATATAAAATAGCTAATAGGTCCTTGCTGAGTTGGCCACGAAGACTCATTTGTTCAGGGTTGGTGACACTCACGGGTCAACACCCTTTCGGCGGCCTCCACGCATGAAGTGCGAGCCTGGGTAGGACTCTGGCCTTGGGGCTAGTTTCCCCGAAATTTTGACACAACGTTGCATTCGAATATGAGCAACCAAAGTCTTCCTGCATTGGTTAAATCTTCAGTGCGCTTCGACATCGGTGCGTTTCCTATTCATTTCATATCACAACTAGAGCTGTCAACTACAACGGGCGAACCCGTCACCTCAGGAAGTTTTAACGATTGGTCTTTCTATCTCCTGTGAAGTGAACGCAGAAGACTTAGGACAAAACAGTCCACCGTTAAGCTACGCCACATGCCCGTAAGAGGCCAACGCCTTATTCGCGAGTTAACCAGGTATGCTACCCAGCGGGCTTACACTCACGCCCTTACTTCCAGTTGCGACCAGATTACTCCGATCTCTCGACTGGTTACGAGTTCGAGGTCGCTTGCGCGGTCCTCTTCCTTACAAAGCGGTGAAACGGTGTAAACCGAATCTATCGCGGACCACGGCATCTTTTGCCCGGATGTTCACCCAGGATCGGGTAGCCGATGGTCGTTTCAAGAGCAGTCGCCGTAATGTCAGCAACCACCCCCGCTCTATAGGAAGCAGTACTGCTTCCAGACTCCCCCGACTGTTAGTCAGAATGCACAATCGATTGGGTTACGCCGCACGGTGCACAGACCGTCCAGGAGTGCAAGAAGATTGACTCCTAGGGGAAACCAGCCACAAGGCCAGAGTTCTACCCGGGCTCGCACGTCATGCGTGGAGGCCGCCGGATGGGTGTTGACCCGTGAGTGTGATTAACCCTGAACAAATGGGTCTTCGTGGCAAACTCAGGAAGGGCCCATTAGCTCCCGGTGACAGACAGACACACAGGCGACTTTAATCTAGAATGGAAATCTTAATATTGTTTAAAAATACACCGTTTTTTTTTAATATCGCGAATGACCTACGAACTCTTGTGATTTTAAATTTTAAATAAATAAATAAAATATTGATTGCGAATTTTTGAAAATGTTTTTTTTTGTTCTTTTAGCGTATGATTTCTGAGTTAAATAATAAAATAATCAAATTTTGGAAAAAGTTGTAACTTTGCATCTTTATGGACCACAGAGACACGTGTCCCATCAATTTATAAAAAATCTGTTAAACCACTTTTCACAAAACTTGACATACATGTTTATTTATCAAAAACTTCCATACTCTACTTCAAAGTTTATAGCCCTCAAAGGGTTAAGGCCTGGTACCGTGCGGGCGCTCTATACGTCAGTCACGTCCGCACGTACATCTTAAGGAAAAACGTATGTCCCCGCCTTTAATGATACAATGATTAGAAAAACACCGAATGCCATCGCGCCGTAAAATCCCAAGATCTAAATAAAGGGCGTATTGCACATATGCTGAACTTCGTTTAATGGTGGCCATACACGCACAGGTTTACCTGACAGGTTTACCTGCGCGGGTTACCTGTTCAGGTAAACCGGAGCGTGTATGTGATAAAAGTGTACAGTTCTCTCGGCTTAGGAAGCTTCGGTATAACTGACAGGTATACCTGTACATGTATACCTGTCAGGCAAACCTGTGCGTGTATGGCCACCATAATGATTATAAGCCGTGTTTTACTATTTTAGAGGCGCTGACCAAGAATCCGATATTGGTATTCCCCTACCGCCTCAAGTTTTCGTGAAAAACTGGAAAAACATGATTGTTTGAAAGGTATAAAATGGCATATGTCTCTTACAAAGAAAAGTACACACTTTACTGAAAGTTTAAATATGCCAAATTACTTATCTAAATTAAAGTAGTAAAGTTTCCGAAGAAATCATTCATCCATCTCGAACCGTTTAGGATAATACATTATTAAAAAAGAAACAATCTGTAACACAAAGTAATATATTTTAATTTCTTCTAGAACATTAAAATACCCAAAAGTAAAAACCGCACCGAAACCTATTGTCCAGTATTTTTTTTTTAAATTAGGGAGAAACAAACAGCCAGGCAGGAAGGAAATGCAAAAATCAGTGTTTTGCTTCTGTATTTTTTAGGTATTTTTTTATTAAATCACAAGTGGAAAGTTTTCTAAGTATTTTTTTTTAATGTCTGACACGACCGTTCAGCTGTCAGACACGACCGTTATTTTCTTATTATATGTATGAATATATAATAAGAAGAATATATAATATTCTTATTATATGTATGACTATATAATAATTCGTTGGATTGTTGATTTAATTATATCACACGTACAAAATACAAATAAATGACCAAATTCAGCCAGATTAGAGAATATATCGATTGATGGTGAGAAGAAAAATATACTCAATGCATTCCCGATGTGCATGTTTGCACTAACTACATAATATAAATTGTCATACATAAAGTCACACTTACAACGTTTTATTTATTTATCGGCAGAATAATTTAAAAAAACACCCAATAACCTCGTAAGTGCAACAAGTGAGAAAAACTTCACACTTACGTAAACTCGTTACTGGCTGATTTAAAAATGTATATTTTCCAACCGCAAGCAATCTGATTTTGATTATTTCTGAAAAAAAAACAAGCAGGTAGTTACCCAAATTTTACCAAAACATAAATATTTTAACTAACAAATAATAACTCGAATGTTTCCTTTGGACCTGGAAATATTTTGGATTCCAGATTCATACATGCATCTCAATCTTTTTTTTTAATGAAAATGAACATTTTTTCGACAGGTCTGCTACGCTGGATTATTAGTTATGGATTATTAATTTACTGCATTTATTCTAGAATTTAGGCATTCGTTTTTTATATAATACTATTTTCAGTTGATATAGGTATTTTTATAGCGAATTCAAGATGGCTTTATTAGAGTAGACGACTGAATTAGAGTAGTAGATAGACAGTAGATTGAATCGCGTGGATGTGAATCACGTTTTCTTAAAAAAAAATATATTTATCTAACACAGGGAATATCCAACACTCTCTCGATAATTTATACTAGAAAATTAAAACTATTATTCTTGTTGAAAACATTTTTTTTGTAACTTATCGTTCATTGTTTTCATATTGTCGTTTATTGTTTTGATACTCCGATGACATCACCTCAGCCTGGTCACAGTTTTCTATCTACAGCGTAAAGCTTCGGTTAAGAAATGGAGAAACCAAAACACAAATGCAACGTTAGATATTTATATTAATTACATGTCTAAAGTGTCAATTCTGGAAAGCTGTGATGTGACGATTAGATACTCTAACTCTCCTAATAAAATACTTTTTATTGTTCGCATTAAAACAGCGAAACCACAGAATATCTAATGTTTTTATATTTTTGTTTCTTTCAGTAAACGGTAATAATATTTTATTATAATATACTACACATACATGTAATGTACTAACATATTTTATGTAAAATTTGTGGTTTGAGTAAAAATGTTATTACAATAAAAATAAAGTGTGGTTTAATTTATATTTATAATTCTGTTATCATAGTTTTATATATTTCATCAAGAGGTTATAAAAAATGAACCGATCTTTATTGTTGTTTTTCTTAGATTAGATTAGATTAGAAAGCATTTCATAAAAACCGTAAGGAACTAAACAGTGAAACCATACAGTATTTTCTTATAATTTCGTTATAAATTGTTAAGTAACAATATAGCGAAAAACATATAACTTGGACCGATTTAGAAGTGTGTGGTATTGTTAGAACCGGTATGTCATACCGAGTGTCATTGGAAACCTCAACTGTCCAAATATAAAGTAAGTAGTTGTCTAAATGTTCAAATGTCAATAAATTAACATAAATATATTGTGTTTAGTGTCAAATGAAAGGTCTGATTGAGATAATTCCAGAAAAGTACATATATATATATATATATATATATATATATATATATATATATATATATATATATATATATATATATATATATATATATATATATATATATATATATATATATATATATATATATATATAACTATATATACATATATATATATATATATATATATATATATATATATATATATATATATATATATATATATATATATATATATATATATATATATATATATATATATATATATATATATATATATATATATATATATATATATATATATATATATATATATATATATATATATATATATATATATATATATATATATATATATATATATATATATATATATATATATATATATATATATATATATATATATATATATATATATATATATATATATATATATATATATATATATATATATATATATATATATATATATATATATATATATATATATATATATATTTATATATATGGATAAATACATAGTAAACCTCAAATATTTTATAAACAAATTATAAACACTTTAGTTCACTTTCTGTAGCGACAATCGTGTTTTTTATTCTTTTTTATAGATTTACTTGTTGATATCAGTTAGACAAACATATAAGTTACTAGACAAATTCTTGTTTATAATAATTAAAAGTATTATTTTCACTCATTTCATCTCAATATGAACCCTCATTTGCCAACCTTTTGTGTTTTGATAGTCACGGTCTATTTGATTTTGGGGGTAGATCGATCTAATTCAGTTTTCAGTTTGTTTTCGCGCTGCTTAAAAATGTGCTTTAACATTTGAAAAAAATATATAGGGATATTCCGCAACCCCGACATCAAATCCTCATCCAGGATGCCCAAAATGCTTATGTGGTTGTCTGTTAAGCCTGCAATGCCCAGTGGGCATTCCACCACTATCCGCAGGTTTGTCTTTAAAAGGCCTAAGTAATACCTCGTCAGTCGGAGGTTGGTTTTAACCCGCCAAAATTGGTCGATTTGTAAATAGGGATTGCATCACCTATAACATGTATCATGAAGTTGATGCGTGAACGGTGGTTATTCAGAAAAAAAGTGGTGGGTAGTACCGCTATACTATCGTAATGTTTTGCGTGATAATGTCTGTCGTGGAGCACAACTTTTCGCTTGACGATTTATTTTTTTCCTGCTTAGCTCATATTTTAGAATACCTCAATATCTACACAACGTCGCAAGAATCACTTGTGTAACCCTTTCCGTTGCGGAGTTATAGCCGATTCTTTGGACGCGCGGAGGGATCTTCAAGACCTCTATCCGACCCCTCTCCCCCTCCCCCGCTTCTCCCCTACCCTACCCTTGCGTGATGCTGTAGACAAACAACCACGGAAGTTGAATACGCTCAGCAACGGACGATAGTCTATTTTTAGAATATACACGCCACTTCGGGCTGCAACCCTCGGACCACGATATATACATACTCGTAAGTCAATATGTTCGGACAACAAAAGTGTCACATCGCCATCTCTGGCGAGTTTATTAATTATGGGAGACTTTTTGAAGACTTTTTTTTAATATGATTGTTTTTGGTATGGAAAACATTATAAATGATTAAATTATATAAATAAATTATATTAAATCATAAGTTAATTGTGGTTAGACAATAAGGTGGTCCGTTACTGTAAAAGTATAAAAGTCAATGGATTAATCTACAAGGCCATTTTGGCCGAATAATTATGAGAATTAAAAATAAGGTTCGATAATATTTTACTAGGCAAGTTACATAGATCGATGTTGTAGTCAACATATTGCATTAATCACATAATAATAATGTCTAGACAGGGAACATATTATTAATAATATTTAAAAAAATATTTCGACAAGAAATGAAGGTTGCGAGCGACCAGTCGATCGTGATTTATCTATTTACTAGCTGGCCCGACAGAAGTTGTCCTGTCTGAATTTCAATAAATTTGTTTGTGATCGTTTTGTGAATTTGTGAAAAGCTATTAGAATATGTAAACGAAGTAAAAAATCGGCTGTGTTACCCCAAGACTTTCCCGGCAATCAGATAACCCCCCCCCCCCATCTCTGCGCCAAATCTCCCCTCCCCCCCGAACAAACTCCACTCCCTCAACCCACCACAACCCCAACCCTCACCCCCCCTCCCACAAACTCTATAACTCTATAAATAAATAGGAACATAAATAAAATAACTACATTTGTTGGACAGATGGCAAAACAACACAAAAGAAGATAAATGTATTTTTTTTAATTTAGGCTGGAATGCGTTTTTCTGGATTTTTCTCAAGATCTCCCTGTTATTTTTCATACTGAATACATTCGATTATAATATTTCCATCTCTAGAGCATAGCGATCAAAACAAAACAAAAAACAACCTTAATATGTCGTTCCTATAAAAAACAAATTACGGATATCCATCGTTTAAATCTTGAGTAGAAAAAAAAACACTTTATCATGAATTTTCCATTTTTTCAGGCATTTCTTCCAAATTTGCTATACCTTATTTGGACTATTACGAACATTTTAAAGAAAAACATAGCCAATTCGGTTCAGCCGTTCTATCTATATTATTTTTGTAAGCAAATCAATGTTTTATAGTAATTAATTCTTAAATAAAGAAAAAAATACGTGTGGCACTCGGGGACTGCCGCGGTAAAGCTATTTCATAGCATTTTTAACAACTTTGCAATTATAATTATTTATTTATTTTATTTTTTCTGATATCAGATAACTGAGCTCTATCGGAAAACGTTGAAATTATTCCGAATCATTTGCGGCAGCGAAAGCAAATGATTCGGAATAATTTAAACGTCTTCCGATAGAGCGCCGCGCACCAATTTTTTATTCGATAAAGCAAAAAAACCGGATTATTCGAAAAAAATCGTAGATAAAAAGATAGATAATTAAATTATCTTTAAAATGGTGCAGGTTTCATAAGAATACGCCAGATAGTATTTGCGTAGTAGTCGTTTTTGTCTTCGGTTAGACATAATTTCACAAATTAATTACACTATGTAATATAAACAAAATCTAAAATATTCAAAGCTAAGAATAATAGGAAAATGTTCTTGTTTAACATGTATTTTTTTCGAATCGTAAGCAGTACTCGTTTAGACGTAATTATTAGTTTAAAATCATTAATTTTCGTTAAGAAATTTCTTCATTCGGTCGCCGCGCTGGCCTAGGCCCGCGATGAAAGCTATGCAATAGCTTAAAAATAGCCAATTCGGTTCAGCCGTTCTATCTATATGCGGGTACCAACGAACAGCATTTCATTTTTATTTATATAGATTTATTCAGGATATTCACAAAAAAATAGCTTAAAAATACACTATATATACATTGAAAAAAATAACCATAGCAAGATTAAACCATAGTCGTGTATTTATAAATACTTGTACTAGAGCTGACATTACACTGAATTAGATCCACTTACAATCTACATAGATTGCAATCAATTGATCGATTGATCTGTTACGAACCGCTCGCGCTATCTTATATAGTGTTTTCCAATAAAAGCGGTTTAATGTTGACAGTCTGTATAAAACGAGATATGTGTGAGATATTAACGAAATTCTTTTTTAATTGAAAGGCCCATGTATGCTGTTATGTATGAAATATGACATCGTTCAAATATCCGCCGCGGTTTCGCGCGGTGGCACAGATCCGAGAGGTCCAATTTTCAATACTCTCCCTCATAGATCCGGCTGAATTTGAGCGATGGCCTGGGTTATATTGACTTTGGGGGTATCGGTCGATTGCGGCTTATCGGCATAGACCTGCGACTTAAAAAAACCCTACAAGAAAAGTCTAGCGGGGTCAAATCGCACGATCTTGGTATCCAATTCACCTCCGCGAGATATAACCATGCACTAACGAACACTCCTTTCGATTATAATGTTCTAATGTGCAGCTCAATCGTGTAAATTGCCATGGTGATTTGGCATCAGTGACTGCATAATAAACAACAGATTTGGCAGACGCTGCCAAAACAACAATGCCGCTACAGACTGTCAACACCCTTATAAAGGCTGAGTTTTTAATTAGTGACATCCTTGTGATGGGTGAATCAGTACGACGAACTGAGCAACTTTTGACATAAATGTTTAAAAATGTTTTTTTTGTCTATTTTGTAATTTTTATCTATTAAAGAAAAATTTGAGAAGTGTTAAGCGCGCTACGCCATCTTGCGGTAGGTTAAATAGCGCACTAAATAGCGCTTCGTGCTCATAGCTTTTTACATTATTAAAAAAATATGTTTTTTTTCAAAAATTCTTATTAAAAGTTGCTTAGTTTGTCGTATTAATTCACCCACTACAAGGATGTCACTTATTAAAAACTCACCATGTCTAAAAACCCTCTATGTCTCTGCATCACCTACGAGGGTCGTTCTATATTAGTTTCGTCGTTGTTCACAGGACTCATCTTTCTGATGTGACTGAATCGGTCCAAATTAGTTGAAGAGTCAAATGAAGATGGCGCCTGCTGAGGCGAAGGGTTGCTGCTCCCACTCTGGTGATTCGGAGGTGATGCCCTACTCGGAGGCCATGAAGGCTGAAGAAGACATGGATATGGTCCCTCCGCCGCCTCGAAATCCGGTCACCCTCGACTTCCGCGACATCACATATTCGGTCACCAGCTTCAACTTCTCTTCTATGAAGATTGGTAAGTGCGAATCAAAACTATTCATTTTTACACTTTTCGAATACGTTTGGAATATACAAGGTGTCTCAAAAGAAAGTTTATATTTAGTGGATCGATTACAAAAAAAGTAAGCCATCTATCGAAAAAATGTTTATCTATACTAATATTATAAAGAGTTAAAGTTTGTGAGGTTGTAGGAAGTAATCTCTGGATCTACTTTTAAAAATTCTTTTACCAACAGAAAGCCACGCTATTTAAGAGTGTCATAGGCTATAAATTAATCCGAAAAATTAAAAGAATTTTTCATAGTAGTCGGATTTGCAAAGTAAGTCGGAGAAAAGTGTACAGCTTGGTAATGCCTACAAAAAAGTCAGCGACAGCATATGTCTAAATTTTATATTTAATTCACAAAAAGTAGTGTTTTATATTTAAAAAAATAATTTAAATCGTTAGGTCAAGTTTATTGGTCATATTATCATCAATTATGAATTCATATCAAAATAAGTAAATTTATCGTCTCAAGTATTTAAAACAAAAGACTTTTCCCATTTACTGCATATAATTTCCCTTTTACTGCATAAATTGTTAAAGAGACAAGACCACACCAGAGCCACGCCACGCCGCGCCGCCGCGCCATCATGTTTCGCGTCGTCATACCTTTTTTCGGGAATGCAACAGTTAAAATAACAATTGTGATGCATTGTGCTTGCATTTTTAGTTTTAATATATGACGATTAGTTTGTTATTCCACACTAACACGTAATAACGATGTTTAACTGTAACTTTTTCCCCACAATGATTTCAGACTAACCCATAATAACCAATGACAGCAAAGAGCTTTTCAACGACATGGAAGGTATGACGAAGCGCACTGTAGATGACGATCTAAACAGGCATATACGGTATAACAAAAAAAAATAAAAATAATAACACATGATTTTTAAAATTATATCTTTTTAATATAATTTCCTTAAAGATGTCAATTTTTAATTTGATATTCAGGTTTCAATACGCAATAATTACGCACTACCCCTGATATGACTGGCAATTAGCTCGGGTTTGCCTACGGCAAAATGTATATAACTTTATATTTACATTTACATTTACATTTACATAGAGCGGGGTTTACTATAGAGCTATAGCATTACTATAGAGCGGATTACTATAGAGCGGCGCACATTTACATTTATATTTACATTTATATAAATTTATATACATTTTGTATACATTTTTCCATAGCATCCATTATTGGACGCCTCACATGTGAGGGGTTAATGTTCAGATACAGGTGCCGCAGCGAAAGCTGGCACGTTCACAGTACTCACACTAATGCAATGTCGTGACGCGCGACATGACTTTCACTTGATGCGCATCATAAAAAGTATTTCCGTCTCTCTCGCTCGCGGTCCTGTATAGTGACATTGCATTAGTGTGAGTACTGTGAACGTGCCAGCTCTTATCGCGTGACCTGTACACTTATTAGTAGATATATCTATATAGAGATGGCAATCCAACTCTTTGTATTATCATTGATTATAATAGTGTTATTTCTGTGATGTAATCAGCCTTTATAAAAAATGCGATAGATAGCGCTAATAATTCAATTTTTTTATTGCTATAATTGGTTATTGCAATTATTGTTTTTTTTTATAATCAATCAGGTATTTATAAAAAAAACGTTAATTATTGTTATTAAATATGGCCAAATAAATTGCTATTAGTTTCGCCATCTATGCTATCAGCGCCGCTTGCATTTCGCTGGCGCAGAAGAATTGCCAAAATGTAGGTACTACGGAGTTAATCAATCTTATACCATATACACTGTGAGTTTTTAGCTACCGGCATCCTTGAAGGGGATAAATCAGTACGAGCAAATAAGCAACTTTTAATAAAAAATTGTGGGAAAAACAAAAACATTTTTTTTATAGTATAAAAGTGTTGAGCACGATGCGCAATCTAACGGTAGTTAAAATATCACTAATATTGTTTATTAGCAGTAGTTTAGCTAGCGCTAAATGGCGCAGAGATTACAGAGAAAATTTACAAATTTAACAAATTAAAAAGAAAAAAAAATAAAAAAACTTTTATTTTTTATTTTTTAATCAAAAGTTGTTTATTTGCTCGTATAGATTCACCCTCTTTATAGATAGCGGTAACTAAAAACTCACGCTATATTCAATGTTGCAACACATACTTCTTTGTCACAATCTATGAGAAAAATGCGTGAAAGAGTAAGTTCGTTACTTACATTATTACATTATTGCATTATTTATATTACAATATGTAGTGCCTGAAAAGGCAAGAAAACGCAAACCTACTCAAATTAACTACTGCAGTCAAAACTCCACGCGATACGACGGTGTGAGCAGCAGCTGATCCATAATATTATCACTTAAAACAGCTGCATTTCTTCGCATCGTTCAACGGTCACCCTTGAACTAAACTGCATTACAATTGACCGCAGTGAGTAATTGCTGATAATGTTATGTCAATATTGCATTAAACAATGACCTATCACAAAGTGTGTGCAACAATAACTACAAGATGATTCGCTAATAAGCTTCGCGTTGCCTGTAGTCGGGGAGGTAGTGAATATTTTTACGACATATTTTCCCAGTTTGTGAAAGTATTTAAATTGATGGTAATCAAAAAATTCCGAGTCTGGCAAGGATTATCCGATAGGTGACCGAATTGTGTTTGTATAACTGATAGGTGAATCAAATTGTATTTATTTTTCCATTTTAAAAAGTTTTCCATTCACTAGAGGCGAATACTAAATGCACAAAAAAGCAACCTGGATTATTTACAGTTGAACGAAGCTAGTCTGGCTGGAATATTACAAAACTTAACAAATCGATGTGTTTTACGTATACTTCGCCCTTACTTTTACACGTTTTAAACTTATAATTTACAAATTAATATTATCACAGATTACCATTTGACAGAAGTCTGGCTGCTTTTAGAAATCGTGGATTACGTCTGGCGGGATCTAGGAATTAGACAAAAACAAAAACCCATTTTCACTGTCTAGAATTTTCTGTACATGGTATTTGGAGAGCTAATGGGCCCTTGCTGAGTTGGCCACGAAGACCCATTCTGTTCAGGGTTGGTCACACTCACGGGTCAACACCCATCCGGCTGCCTCCACGCATGAAGTGCGAGCCCGGGCAGGACTCTGTCCTTAGGGCTAGTTTCCCCTAGGAATCAACCTTCTGACGCTCCTGGACGGTCTGCGCACCGTGCGGCATAAGCCAATCGAGCGTCGTAAGCCAATTGTGCACTAACAGTCGGGGGAGTCTGGAATCATTACTGTTTCCTATAGAGCGGGGGTGGTTGCGGACCTTACGGCGACTGCTCTTGAAACGACCATCGGCTACGCGATCCTGGGTGAACAGCCGGGCAAAGGATGCCGTGGTCCGCGATAGATTCGATATACACCGTTTCACCGCTTCGTAAGGGAGAGGACCGCGCAAGCGACCTCGAACCGTAACCAATCGAGAGACTGGTCGCAATTAGAAGTAAGAGCGTGAGTCTAAGCCCGCTGGGTAACACACCTAGTTATCTCGCGGTTAAGGCGTTGGCCTCTTACGGGCATGTGGCGGAGCTTGACGGTGGACTGTTTTGTCCAAGTCTTCTGCGTTCACTTCACGGGAGATAGAACTACTTAAAACTTCCTGAGGTGACGGGTTCGCCCGTTGTAGTTGACAACTCTATTTGTACATGATATTTGATCCTTTAACCACCCTACCTTTGGGTTATTATTCAAAAGTTGGTAAACCCTTTTTTACTAGATTTTTCAATAACAATGCTTGTTAATAATATACCAGAAAAAAATGCGATTTATATAAGCGGTTTTTATAAATCAGTTTTATATAAATTTGTATCTATATAATTTTGATATATTAAAAAAAACGATATGATAATAAAGCGGACGTATTACATACGTTCGTATAAGTATGGCGGTTAATTGCACGTCTCAAACAAACGTATTCACACCCAAAAAAAAACACATCTGTGTGATGTTTTAAAATAACTAAAGCCCCTGAAGTTTTATGCGCGTCACCCGTTTAATGCGCGTCAGAGTGCGTACGTTGATGCGCATTAATCAAGTCTGGCAAGGCTTTTGCGGTTGCACATTGGAAAATATCCATTTTAATACCACGGAAATACTACAAATATACTACATTTGCTATCTTAGTCGCTTGACGCAATCATTATTGGGTGGGGGAGGGTTGGCAGGGAGGACGGGGAGGTTTGATGGGGGAGCGTTGAAAGGGGGGTGATTGAGGAGGTTGGCTCGTGGGTGATTGGGCCTTGTCTGCTTGCCGGGAAAGTCTTGAAATGACACAACCGATTTTTTTTCTAATCAAAGTTCTATGCGACTCGACAGCAAAACGATTTTCATTAGTGCTAAAAAAAGTGCAGTACGTTTGTATTTTCACAAGCATTTTCCAGCTGAACCCACCGGAAAACCCCCTACAAAATACATATCCGCTAATTAGAAATAGTCATTGAATAATCCTATCGACATTTGGTGACTGGGAAAATTAGAACCGAAAAAATCACTAGCTCCCCGACTACTGCTTCGTCGTTGAAGATAACGGATGGTCATGCCTGACGCTCAATGCCAATAATTTCGTACCGAGTCAATACGGTGTTAATTTTATCGTCGTGCGTCATTTCAGCATATTTACGATGCAGAAAAATGGGTTATTAAGGTTAAGGGAATGCGAAAGCAGAAACGTATAGACCTTGTAATTATTCGCCTTGTAAATACTTAAAAGTATTTATAGCGGTGGTATTAAAGCGCCGTCAACCTTTACAGTTTCCTCTATCAGTCCAACCTTTTTTACAACAAGATTCCATTGTGATTCAGGGTCTTGGAGACGATCAAGTCAAGGAAAAGGTCCAGGATATTCATATTAAGAACCCAATATATTCTGTTAGTGACTTTGACAGTATTGAATTTTCTAATCTTTCATGATTATTTTTGTTACATTTTTGTGACTAAATCCAATCATTTTGGTAATCGGAAATGGATTATAATTAAATGACTATTTTATTGTATTGACTATTTTATTTCTATTGCGCCATTTTATTTGTATTTTTTTCTTATTCTACTATTTTATAACTAACTATATGTTTTTATATTTTGACTATCTGTATTTTTCATTTAAAATTTCAAATTATTTTCAAATTATTTATTGAGTTCAAATTATGAGTACATTCAATATATAAAAGTCTTAACCTAACTAGGCTGCCGCCTGTTCCAAGGTGGACAATCTATTTTAATTATCCTAAGAAATCTATTATATTATATTTATATAAATGAGCAAAATCATACGTAATGGAACAGAAATAGAAATATCTTAATTACCTAATAAAAATTCATAAGAAAATGTCATGAAAATTGTCAATATAATTTTATTTTAAAACATGATAAAAATTAATATGTATTTATATATGTATTAATAGGTAATAATATGTATTAATAATATACAAAATAAATTCACAAAAATTAAAATTAAATTACATTTAGAAATCATCAATTTATATTACTATATATACTATTATGTTTTTATTATAATGATTCAATTTATTTATACTCGGGTATTTTACCAGTTCAAATTATTTTCCTAAGAATCTATATTTTTATTACAAATTAAATTAATAATTGCTTTACTATTTTTTTTTAAATTTTAATATGTAAAAAAATTAGCTGTACCCCATTAGGTATACTATTTAATCACGAAAAATCAATTTGACTATACCAAAAGTCCTACCAACTAGCCTATTTTACAAAAAAAAAAACATTTTTTTTTTGCTGGTGGTAGGCGCCCATAAAGTTTGGCGTATATGGAAAATATACGGTATTCAATTCTAGGGTAAACAGTGCCAATTGGTGAGCCAGATCGATGGTGACGATAGCAATCGAAGTAGTTCTTGTGTGGTTATTGAATAGGCCAATTCTCTGAAACTGAAGACTATCGCGGTTGTTTGATATTATAAATAAGACAAAAACGGATTTTATCGCTTGAAATTTTGCAGCACCCGGCGTTTCGGAAGGGTGACATAAGTATACGCAGGGGCCCAAAATAGACGATACCGCAATGGTCACACATGCAACAAAGTACAAAAACAATTTTGAAACGACCTTCTGAATCACACGCATCATTAGTTTGTGTTAAATCCTTAATAAGTGAAATTGCAAAACTTGCAACTATTTTTGAGATTGCTGAATCAGTTATTATAAAATACAATGCTATAAGAGATCGTTTTGCTGGAGTTTATTCGTTAATAAAATTGTTTCAACTTATTCCTGCTACGTGTCAACAGCTGAACCTTCCTTTATTGAATCCGCAACATGTTCACGGCAATGCCTTCGAATGAATACGACGATTTATAATGTAGCTGCAATATAAATATGTAATTTAGCTAGCGAGAAAGAAATTTTTATTTATTTTTATTTATTTAGGTACATAGGATTAGGTATACAGTTCATTCATAGGTCATGTAATCTTATAATAATTATATAAATTATTTAATAATTAATATAGGGAGGTTTAACACATCTTACATGACCTTTACTGCCAATAGCACATCTAACTAGGCGATAATTTGGCCCGTCTCTAGATGTGCATATTTTTATGCAATTTTAAGAAATGAAGTGTTTTTTTTTAAATAAATTATTTGGACCCACCACCTGTATATATACATAAATATACCAATTTTATAAAAAAATATAGCTATGTAATAAATATATACATTTATAGTTGTAATTTAATAATATTTAATTAAGAAAAATAGATAAGTGATACTAAATAAATTGTCGTGCGTTGCAAAGAAGTTGATCAGATTTTACATATCCCTTGTTAAGTAGCCATCTATTAAGGTTTGCTTTAAATATTTTTATGTTAGGATAATTTTTCATGTCTTCACTAAGGGAATTATATAATTTTGGGGCTATGTAGAATATATGTCTCTGGGCAAATGTTGTCCTGACTGACGGAATTATATAATTGATACTCGCGGACATTCTTGTATGCCATAATGAAGTAAGGTAACAAAAAGCTCCTCCCGCCTTTTGTTAATTTTTGAACCGGGGCTCATTTTTTGTAGTTACGCCACTGGGTATACGTCACCCGTTTATAAACCGTTTATAAAAATCGTTATGGAACCGTACAGAGGATGAATTCCTAGGTCGTCTGAACTCGAAAAAACTATAAAAAGATGGCTCTCTGGCTTTCACTTTCTGGCCCACAACCCAACGAGGAGGAATTGTGAATGCGCAAAAAAAAAAACGACGTATATGGACGTTTGTCTGTGTGTGTTTCTGTCTGTATACACTCCTCCACGATAGCCCCCAAACGCTTCATCCGATTGAGCTGAAATTTCGTATGCAGGCATCATTTGGTTGAAATCGGTTCATTATGAAATCGAAGACTATCGCGGTTGTTTGACATTATAAATAGGATAGAAAACGAATTTACCGCGTGAAATTTGTAGGACCCGACGTTTCGGTGACGTTGCAGCCGCCGTTGTCTAGGGTAAACTGAAGAGCTGTCAGTCCGTTGTTTTGCGGGTAGGCCGCAAACCGCTGCCGCCACTGCGTAGGTTATAACGGTGGTGGGGGGCCGGGCTCGGAGCGCGGGAATTTTTAAAATCCGTCTTGCACACAACACTCACTGTATCCTGTTTTACGTCTTTGCGTTCGGCGTTCGGCGGCGGGAACATTTTAAGAAGAGGGTTCCACGTAGAAGAGAGTTTGTAGCCGTCATCTCTATTGAAGTTCGGAGTTCTTCTTATTTCAATGGCTTCCCGGATCATGCGAGGAAAGTAGAATTGTTCCTTGGATAGAACAATGGGATTTTGAAACTGCATCCAGTGGTTACTTCCGCTATCCAATATATGTTCGCAGATCGCCGATTTTTCTCGCTGAACGTTTTTAACAGCTTTGATGTGTTCTGTCAGTCGCGTGGCTATGGGCCGTTTCGTTTGTCCAACGTAGGCTAGACCGCAGCTGCATTCGACTTTATACACACCCGGGGTTTGCAGTGGTATTACATCCTTTACAGGCCTCAAAAATCGAGCTATATTTTGGGTCGGTTTGAAGATCGTTTTTATATCGAATCTGTTTAGCATCTTACTTATTCGATCTGTCACGCCCTTGACGTATGGTAAGAATGCTCTTGATCTGCTCGGTTTTTGAGTTTCGTCCGTATTAGATCGTGTGCGTGTCTCGTGATATTTTCCGTATCCATTTTTCCTAAGGACATCATTGACATGTTCCATCTCCTTCGGAAAATGCTCAGTGTCGCATAGATCGCGTGCTCGATTCACGAGCGACGTTTGCATCTACGTTCAGTGCAAACGTCGCTCGTGAATCGAGCACGCGATCTATGCGACACTGAGCATTTTCCGAAGGAGATGGAACATGTCAATGATGTCCTTAGGAAAAATGGATACGGAAAATATCACGAGACACGCACACGATCTAATACGGACGAAACTCAAAAACCGAGCAGATCAAGAGCATTCTTACCATACGTCAAGGGCGTGACAGATCGAATAAGTAAGATGCTAAACAGATTCGATATAAAAACGATCTTCAAACCGACCCAAAATATAGCTCGATTTTTGAGGCCTGTAAAGGATGTAATACCACTGCAAACCCCGGGTGTGTATAAAGTCGAATGCAGCTGCGGTCTAGCCTACGTTGGACAAACGAAACGGCCCATAGCCACGCGACTGACAGAACACATCAAAGCTGTTAAAAACGTTCAGCGAGAAAAATCGGCGATCTGCGAACATATATTGGATAGCGGAAGTAACCACTGGATGCAGTTTCAAAATCCCATTGTTCTATCCAAGGAACAATTCTACTTTCCTCGCATGATCCGGGAAGCCATTGAAATAAGAAGAACTCCGAACTTCAATAGAGATGACGGCTACAAACTCTCTTCTACGTGGAACCCTCTTCTTAAAATGTTCCCGCCGCCGAACGCCGAACGCAAAGACGTAAAACAGGATACAGTGAGTGTTGTGTGCAAGACGGATTTTAAAAATTCCCGCGCTCCGAGCCCGGCCCCCCACCACCGTTATAACCTACGCAGTGGCGGCAGCGGTTTGCGGCCTACCCGCAAAACAACGGACTGACAGCTCTTCAGTTTACCCTAGACAACGGCGGCTGCAACGTCACCGAAACGTCGGGTCCTACAAATTTCACGCGGTAAATTCGTTTTCTATCCTATTTATAATCGGTTCATTATTGGTGCACTAGTCATATTTCAATCTGGAAAAATTGGACCTATTAACTGAAACAAATACAGATGCCTTGTTGGACCGAAATCACATTGAATTTTGGCATGTCAGTATACTCGTATTGAATCATATCATACATGTCAGTAAACGATTGAATCAAATGTGTTTAATGTTGTACTTGCGTTCTCACTATACGCGCTCGTTGCCGATTATCCCTTTTAACCAGGTCAACCTCCTTCCCGAAGGGACATCACACTTAAAATCCTTCCTTAAACCCTCGGCTACTTGTCGGCAAAGTTTTGTGGTTACACAACCGTTTTATTATTTTTGATATCAAGGCCAGATGCCTTGTTGGACCGAAATCACATTGAATTTTGGCATGTCAGTATACTCGTATTGAATCATATCATACATGTCAGTAAACGATTGAATCAAATGTGTTTAATGTTGTACTTGCGTTCTCACTATACGCGCTCGTTGCCGATTATCCCTTTTAACCAGGTCAACCTCCTTCCCGAAGGGACATCACACTTAAAATCCTTCCTTAAACCCTCGGCTACTTGTCGGCAAAGTTTTGTGGTTACACAACCGTTTTATTATTTTTGATATCAAGGCCACGACGAGGTGACAAACTCTCAGACATTCAGTGTATCGAAAGCTCAGGCACACGATCAGATATTTGCAAGCCAGCTCACATTATCCACATTCATTAATCATCTTTTGTGAATGTCCGAGTCCGACACACTGAGCCTACGCGTGTGTCGGACGCCTAATCCACATGACTCCCTTGTATTTGAATAAAAGCAGACACATCCTATGCAACGTTTCGTGGGATAAGTGTGTCTGCTTCCATCTAAATTCAAGGGCCAGATGTCATCATGCGTTGCGGTTGTTGCGTACGTAGGATCAGTGTATCGGACCCGTTATCCAAGCCACCTATACGATGCTGAGAATTTTTCACAGGAGATGGAACATAGTATGGAATGGAATTTTAAATAAAATTAATGTTCAAACCTGGATAAATGTAACTACATATGATAAGGATATTCATTTTCATGTATCGATTAGTCTCAAAATCTATAAAATGTCTTTGATGTAGCATAAAATATTCCTTAATGAACCATTCGAAAAGTTCAAAGTAGGTATTCGACGACGAACAATTGTTTTTTATATACGTCATAATACATAGACCCGGTAAGTTTGACACGCGCGCCGATGGTTCTGTACCTAATTAAGATTCTTGCTATAAAACAAAACACACAGATTTTTTGAGTGACTAGAAAAGGGGTCTTAGTAGTCCATTGCTATTTCTATTAGTTTAAAAACTTTTACAACAAAGATTTAGTTTAAAAATTGGGATTTTAATAAATTATATTTTTAAAAGTTAACTATTTTTAAATTAACAGGTATATTAAAACGGCTAACTCTATTATAGCCTTTTTTATATACCTGTATATCTATCTAAAAATTCCATCGCTTATAGGCTGATGTGCACGTACGACTCTCGTTTCTCCACCATCGACATTTTCAACCTCAACCAACCGACGTTCGTTAAAGATTTATTAAATTCAATTGCACCTAACATATCAGTAGCTACTACAAATATTTATAAATATCTATAAATATTTATTATATATCTATAAATATCTATAAACATCAATAAATATCTGTATCTATATATCCGCTATACGACCTATCTTTATTTATATCTATATACATATACACATACCATCGTCTAACTCCTTCTTCCTAATCACTTCCAATTCCCTACCTCTCCCATCGGTTTTCTATATTAATTTTATATTTAATATGAACTTCGTTTATTTTACAATTATTTTTTAAGTGTAATATGCCGAAATTCAAATGTGTAAATATGCGGAAATACTTTCGTAGGAAACGATTATCGGCGTAATGTTTTTCTTTTTTTCTACATTATGTTTGCACACGTATGTCAACTGTATGCGCTGTATGTTTCCAGAAATAAAATAAAAAAAAAAGAAAAAATAAAAAAGAAAAGCGATTAGAAATACGGAGATAAGGAGAAGTTCAAGCTATAAATTTTATGTCGATAGCTTGAAAACTTCGAGAACACCACATTTTACTTACTTATTTATGAAGATTCGTTTCTTATTGTGCCTACGGCCTTAAAATATATACAAAGCTGAGGCTCCTGAATTACTACGTGATCCCAATCCTCCTTTACGGAGGTACATTATTTAAAATAATGTATTAGACCTATTGTGCATTATTGAAGTTAAGTAAAAAAAATAATCAGGAGCACGATGACGCGGTAATCCTTAAATGCTGATACAAATGAAAACTAGTAATTAGTAACAGTTCGAGATCATATGTTCGACCATTTTCTAAACAATATTAGTAAATACTCGTGGTATATTAGACATATTGCGCAAAAAGCACGTTGAGCTACCATAAACAACTCCATAGCAACTAAATATCCAGTAAATGGTACACGTTTTCGCACAATCTCTCTCAGCCTTAGCCTTTGCCCCACATAGTAAATGAAATAACTAATACCGTTTCCCTCTTTGGACACGCTATACCACTTCCTATTCTCAATCCATAAGCCATCCACAACTTCAAACGGGCGCAGGTATTTCTATTCTATACATAATGCTCCCTGGTTTACCGGCAAATCAAACTGTGAAAAATACTGACTCGAGTGGTACAATCGGATCTAATCTAATCTAAGTAAATCTAGAGATGATAATACTAACTTATAAACCGTTGTAATACAACATAAAACCAATGTTTATATTTCCATTTTAATTCCGACCTACATCTCGACCCGCACTGTAGTTATTCCTCACCTATGAACTCGAGATTATTCTTATATTTTCCAAGGAAAATCACGTTAGATCTAGCGCAATTAACCTGTAATTTATAGGTAGGTAGGTTAATTACCCTAACTCTTTGACACTGAAACAAGGTCAACCTTCAGAAGGTTAGGTTATACAAACAAGTAAATATTATAAAAAGAAATAAATAACACTATTCCAGTTACACAAAGCGAGTTATTGTATTTATATTTTTTTTTTAATATTACGGTTTTTTATATTTGTAATTTAAGTATTTATCCATACATTCATATTACCGAAATGTACTCAATCAGACCTTTCATTTTGCACTAAACATAATATATTTTGGTATTATAACATTTCAACAACTACTTTATATTTGGACAGTTGAGGTTTCCAATGACACTCGGGATGACATAATGGTTCCAACAATACCACACACTTTTAAATCGGTTCAAGCGTTTAGACGTTATGGTGGAATAAAGAAACGGATAACATACATAGATGAACCCTGTACACATTACACTCCTTTTTTGTTGGGCAGTCGTGTAAAAACATTTCAATTGCTATTTAATTTGATTCTCGAATAGTTTCTTTTTCTTCTTCTCGTCGAGGTTTCGTGTTTTCATCACAAGTTTGAAATCATTGGGTATATTTTGTAATC
This sequence comes from Micropterix aruncella, assembly GCA_944548615.1. Taxonomy (NCBI): domain Eukaryota; kingdom Metazoa; phylum Arthropoda; class Insecta; order Lepidoptera; family Micropterigidae; genus Micropterix; species Micropterix aruncella. The sequence goes on along the minus strand of OX155953.1, from coordinate 23,789,432 downwards.
GACGGAGCCAACTATATCTTAGTTTTAGTCTGTGCTGCTCTTAAACAAAAGAACAGTGTTGTGTGTATATTTTAATAGTGTGATCTTCTGTTGTATCTGGAAAAACGCCGTGTGGTTCCGTAAGTTTATCTGATTGAGACTGTCTTGTAATCTAACTTGAAAGCAGCCCAGTTGTTTTTATATCCTTTCCCAATCTGCAATTTTCGTCTCTCAGATTTTTTCGTATTTCGTGATGATGACTTTTTCGTGATGTTCTGTGTCAAATGCTTAGGCCAAATTAAAGAACACATTAAGTCTTTTCACCTAGGAGAGATGCATTCAGTCACATTCGATGTATCGTGTTGAGTGCCCTCATTTTTTACTTAATCACTGTCTTATCGGTAGTAGGTCGTGCGTCTCTATGTCGTTATTTATATTGTCTGTTATTATTGTTGATCTATTTTTTTAAATTTTAATGAACGCGTCGCAAGTACCCATACATATTGGTCTCTAATTTGGCAAGTCAGTCCTGTTCCATTTAATAGACAGTCATTAAATAGGAAATAATTATAGAAAAATTAGTCTTGGTAAATAATATTTATCCCGGTAAATACTTTACACTAAGCAGGACTATAAAACATCTCGCCGGTTTGTACTGTATTTGTATTACGAGTTTTCAGTTGATTGCAAAACTTCTCAGTCTATTATCAGTCATTGAACCCACAGTGAACAAAGTCGCTCAATGTTGTGTGATTGTTATCAATTGATAATCAGTGTATTGGCTATATCATAAGGCACGTCACAAGTAGAATTCGACAACAGTATAATATATTGCAAATTACGATCACAGATACTTGAGATCTCTCACGTCAATAAGTCGAATTATTAATGCAGATATTTGATTCGATAATAGAGAGATCATATATAATCTTTCCTAACAAGCACAAAAGCCATATAAGAAGTACCGAATATATCCCATCATCAGAACAGGATTTTAATAAAAACGGTACCAATCTGCAAGTATATCATTTCAAATAAAAAAATAACATTTTCAACTCGTTTCATAAACAACAGAGTTCTGAGATAATAAACATAAAAAAATACAACCGAATTGATAACCTCCTCCTTTTTTTGAAGTCGGTTAAAAACAAGCGAAATCGCAGCGACAACACGAAAATGGGCGGCGGCAAAAATGGAGTTGTCAACTACAATGGGCGAACCCGTCAGGAAGTTTTGACAATTGATCTCCCGTGAAGTGAGCGCAGAAGACTTGGACAAAACAGTCCAGTCCACCGTCAAGCTCCGCCGCATGCCCGGAAGAGGCCAACGCCTTATCTGCGAGATATCCAGGTTTACACCCAGCGGGCTTACACTCACGCCCTTCCTTCCAATTGCGACCAGATTACTTTAGTCTCTCGACTGGTTACGAGTTCGAGGACGCTTGCGCGGTCCTCTCCCTTACGAAGCGGTGAAACGGTGTAAACCGAATCGATCGCGGACCACGGCATCCTTTGCCCGGCTGTTCACCCGGGAACGGGTAGCCGATGGTCGTTTCAAGAGCAGTCGTCGTAAGGTCCGCAACCACCCCCGCTCTATATGAAACAGTACTGCTTCCAGACTCCCCCGACAGTTAGTCAGAGTGCACAATCGATTGGCTTACGCCACACGGTGCGCAGACTGTGCAGGAGCGCCAGAAGGTTAACTCCTAGGGGAAACTAGCCCTAAGGCCAGAGTCCTGCCCGGGCTCGCACTTCATGCGTGGAGTGATGTTTGAGTTTACCCGTGAGTGTGACCAACCCTGAACAAAATGGGTCTTCGTGGCTAACTCAGGAAGGGCCCATTAGCTCCCAGTTGAATAGAAAAGGAAGATAACTAATCTAGTGCCTAAGTCAATTATAGCGACAGGACGAAAGAGAAGGCGCGAAGAAAAACCCATATAAAAATGGCTTTCTATCTTCAGAGGTGGATAATTGGTCATTAATATTTGACAGTTTAGATTTAAATTGTTACGAAAAAAAACGATCAATGTCAACTTTTTAAACACAATGATAATTTTATATTTTTTAATTTAGCAACTTAAAATATGACCTTTTACACTGAGAAAAATATAACAATATAATACGCATGTTTTAACAAGGATTACGTATATAACGGACTGTGTTCCATACGTATGATGTAACATGAAGCGTAACGGTGTTGGCGTGACGGTAGTTATCGTGTCGTAATGTTAAAACATAACGTTATTTCAATACGTCGCGACCTTGGGATCTCCAGATGTGGTAGTATACGTACGGTTATAGTCGGACACATGAATCATGTTGAAACTACAGTATACTGTTATTTCTGTATTAACCTTAAGGAAAATGTTAATATATACAGGGTTATTGGTTATTAGAAGTATTCCTTTAAACAGTTCATATAAGAGGTCAATTGCAGTCGATTTAACCATATAATGCCTTATGCAAAATTGAAACATTCCTGAGATATTTAAAATTTTTGTTTTTTTTTTAAACAACTGACATCTTTCGTTAAAAAAATAAATAAAAAAACTACACATTCTTTTAATATTCCTTTATTGCTTTTGGGTTGGTGACATCCCAAAAAATAAATATTAGCTATGGAATGTACATTATTGAAGTTAATTTTGTCACTATGCTCGAAAACATTTGAAAACTAATAAATAAATGCGACATATTTACACAAAAATGCATGTTTAAAACTAAAAGTCACTAGACTATTTTTTGTGCATATTAGCTTAAAAACATCTGCATCTTATTAGCTTTCGAATGAAGTATTACAACCCCAAATCGACAATGGAATGACAAAAATATGACCAAGACAATAGGTGTAGGTACAACCAAATGTTTAAGGGTTAAATATTGGAAGCACATCTTCTACAAACAAATTTTAAGTTTTAATGCTAAAATCATTATTTAAACAATTTCGAAACCTAATTTCTATTAAAACCCTTAAGTGTAACAATTACTATGAATAGAATATGTTACACAATAAATTATTTTTGGCTTAAAGTTGGATAAATCTTACTATTTTTAGCATAAAGTTACAGTTTTAGCATAAAGTTAGAGAAATCTTATAATTTTAACTTGTGGTGGGAGAAAAATAATGTTTTTTTTCATTTATTTACTACAGTTCATTTTCAAAATGACCACCTCTATTTCGCAAACATACACGCATTATTTTACGCAGCTCACTTTTGTCTACCGTTTAAATTCTGGGGCAGAAAGTGAGGTCCAATTATATGATTATTAATAATTCCCATCCAAACATTGATAGAAAATCTTTTGGATTTAATAGAAAGGTTTAATAGAAAGGTTTTAATAGAAATTAGGTTTCGAAATTGTTTAAATAATGATTTTAGCATTAAAACTTAAAATTTGTTTGTAGAAGATGTGCTTCCAATATTTAACCCTTAAACATTTGGTTGTACCTACACCTATTATTTTGATCATATTTTTGTCATTCCTTTGTGGATTTGGGGTTGTAATACTTCATTCGAAAGATAATAAGATGCAGATGTTTTTAAGCTAATATGCACAAAAAATAGTGTTGTGACTTTTAGTTTTAAACATGCATTTTTGTGTAAATATGTTGCATTTTTTTATTAGTTTTTAAATGTTTTCGAGCATAGTGACAAAATTAACTTCAATAATGTACATTCCACGGCTAATATTTTTTTTTTGGGATGTCACCAACCCAAAAGCAATAAAGGAATATTAAAATAATGCGTAGTTTTTTTTAGTTATTTTTTTAAACGAAAGATGTCAGTTGTTTTAAAAAAAACTAAAATTTTTAATATCTCAGGAATGCTTCATTTTTGCATAAGGCATTATATGGTTAAATCGACTGCAATTGACCTCTTCTATGAACTGTTTAACCCCTCAAATGTGACCCGTTCCTTAAGGGATGCCTTGGCAAAATGTATACAAAATGTATATAAATTTATATAAATGTAAATATAAATGTAAATGTGCGCCGCTTTATAGTAATCCGCTCTTTAGTAATGCTATAGCTCTATAGTAAACCCCGCTCTATGTAAATGTAAATGTAAATATAAATTTATATACATTTTGCCGTAGGCAACCCGAGCTAATCGCCATTCATTTGAGGGGTTAAAGGAATACTTCTAATAACCAATAACCCTGTACTATAATCGAGTAATGAAGTAACAACAACATTTCTTGTAATTCAACAAAATTACGATTGAATCATCGTTATTCTGTATAAAACCGCAATAAAAAATGGTAATGTAGGAATTAATCCAATATTTTTCTCCAGTGTTGCCAGGGTTTGTTTGAGTGAGAAAAAAATATATTTTTGCCTGTTTACCAAATATATTTGAGTTTCTAAAAGAAAATATATTTTACTTAAATTTATGCCACAGAAAAAAATATCTTATCTTCATTTAAAAAAAACCTTTTTTTCCATAACATTTCGTTTGTTTGACAAATTATGATAAATGGGCTTCATAATGGGGTCTCCAGGATTAACTTAATATCTAAGAGTTTTCAATTCACTCCATTACAGCTATATTAAAAAATAACCAGATTCCTATGATATGATATGGTAATTTTTTTAATAGCACTATATTCGTTAAGTCTGTTATATATTCTTTGTGGCTTATTAACCGCAACGCAGATAATAAAATAATTACGACCCATCATTTGTGTTCTTGGTGGTACCTTGTCGATTTTTATCCAATGACCTTCTTGCAAAGTTTTATCTATGCGGTTTATTTCGCGTGTTCGGTTTCTGATATTCCGATATTATCAAACATGCCATTGGAAGAAATTGAACAATTACACAAATGGAAATTTTACCGACATTGAGCTAGAATTTTTAATATGTATATATGAATAATTTTACACTATTAATTTGCCTTGTTACCTATAGTGCATATAATATACGCAGCGTGTTATCTCACTACCTTTCAAAGTAATTTATTTCAAGCTACAATTCTACATCTACAGGACTAAAAAATCGGTTTGTCACCCCAAGACAACCAAGAAAAATGTAATTTTTGTTTTCTTTTTTGTCAAATTTGTAAATCTTATTTATCGAAAAAAAGTTTGAGAAGCGTTGAGCCCGCTGCACAATCTTACGGGAGGTAAAATATCGCTAATAATAAATATTAGCAATATTTAACCTACCGTTAAATAAGGCATCGTGCTCAATACTTTTTATACTATTTTAAAAAAAAAAAAAGTATTTCCGAAGGTTGTTATCAAACGTTGCTAAGTTAATCGTACTTATTTACCCTATACAAGGATGTCACTAATTAAAAACAACCTGTATACGAGATATTCCAACGAAAATTTCAGAACGTCGTTTCGTTCCAATAAGGAATCTGTGTACCGAATTTGAAGTATCTAAGTCCAATATTTCGATATTGAAGAAACGTTTGTGCGCTATCGTGGAGGAATACACACAGTCACAGACAGACACACAGAAGCGCGTACACAATACTTTCCCTATTATCTCGAATATTTCAAGATTGAAGTATAACTAGCGCGTCCTCTGGTGGACCGATTTCAATCACAATCTTTTCAACTCTTGCCATGACCAATTGATGCCTGCATTGCAAATTTCAGCTCAATCGGACAGACAATACACACGCACACGCACACACACACATACACACACACACACACACACACACACACACACACACACACACACACAGACAAACTTCAGTATGGAAATGGTTTACTCAACGTAAAAAACGAGGAAATCTTACTTATTGTGACGTTTAGATTAAGAAATTGAAAGGAATTTTGAAAAATCTGAGCAGCGCATACTAAAGAGGAGGATATGTTTTAAATTTTCTGCTTAATATTTTTTGAGATATCTAATTAGTTGTCCATATCTAAGTGCACAAAATCAACTCCAAGCGTATTCAATGAAAAAGAACTAAGTTTGAGGCCCATTAACTTAGTCATATATTTCAAACTAAAAGGTAAAAAAAAAGAAATATTACTCTTATTGCCAATTATCGCAAACAATGTATTTTTTCATATTGTGTTTACTTTAAAAAATATGTTTTTTTTAACATCTCATCACAACAGCGTTAAGCGTAAATTTTTGAAGACTGGGGCTTAATGGTCTTGGCGGGAGTGGGGGGGGGGGGGGTTAAAATGTATATATCCGTCTTCATCTCGAAAACAAATTTTAGCCGTTCACATTTATTTTCTTCGTCGTAGGTTGGTAGGCCGATAAAGTAAAATTAAAGCGAAGAATTAATTAATTTTGTATTAAATATTTCTGCCTCGCGACGCGCGCATTCGCCGCGAATATTTTCCAACGAGCCTACGATCAGGTTGTTAATTAATAAATAAATGTTCAATCGAAATCCTTACATACGCTTTCCTAATAAACTTGCTAGCGCACCTACAGCGATTGCAACGCCATTGCGATATCCCTTCTTTTCCGTTCCCTTTTAAAACCAGTCATTTCCGAGATAAATTGCAACGATAAGCCTATTAGCGTGGTCACTTCAGTCATGCTGAACGTTGCAAAGGTCTTTATTTTATCATTTTACCTGGGAAGTCTCTGCCATTTAGGTCTGTATTTTATCATTTTACCTGGGAAATCGTTCCCGGCAAAGGGAAAATATTGTGAACGCACTTCTGTAGTCTGTGTTGTGCGATTCAATCGATTAAGCTGACATTTGTAATGCAGGCATCATTTGGTCATGGCAAGAGTTGAAATGATTGAGCTTGAAATTGGTCTGCCAGGGGACGCGCTAGTTATACTTCAATTTCGAAATATTGGACTTAAAGATATAAAATTGGGAAAAGGTGTGTTGTCGGGCCAAAACCACAATTTGAAATTTTGAATGGGATATCTCATATAGAAGGGACACAAGTAATTTTTAAACTCCGCCATATTTTATAAAATACTACATCATATTGGAAAAATACTATTTTAATACCACGGAAAATACTACAAATATAGTACGAAAATACTGTGATAATTCGCAGAGGGACGTGGTGGGGGGGCTAAAGGAGGGGGTGGGGAGAGACGAATGGTGGTGAGGGGAGGGATATCTACTTGCCGGGAAAGTCTTGGGGTAACCCAACCTTATTTTTATATTGTGGACAACATGGGACAACTATTTATTGTCAAAACCGTACAGAAATTCATTAAAATTTGACAAATAGACACAGCTATTTCACCAAAAGCGGATAAATTCTATACAATAAAAGGGGAGTCGGTCCAGGAGTGCTTCCTTGTGGGACCCCATGATTATTGTGGAGACTATTACTGGGTGAATCGACTGCCCGGGTACGCTGTTTTCGGGATCCAATACAGCTGCGAAACCAGTTTAGTTCGATACCTGTAATACCATATTTCCCAAGTTTCACTAGGAGCATTTCATGGGATACTGTGTCAGGGGCTTGCGCGGGGTCGGGAAGTACAGTAATACACTTACTGTTGGCGTCTACATACCTAGTGATATGCTCTGACATTTTTAGTACTGCATCTTGTGTTCCCATTTTTGGATCTGAAGCCGTATTGGTTTTCGGACGACATGTGATTAGTTTCTAGATGATTACAGAGTTGTGTAATTACTATTTTTTCCAAAATTTTTGCTAAAACATCAGGTACTGTTATCGGTCGATAATTTGAGGGATCAAACTTCGGTCCATATCTGTCACCTGATATTTGATAAGAAAAATATTTTTTCGGTTGATTATGTTTAAAAAAAAATGATAATATTATATTAATTAATTAAATTCACAAGTATATGTGCACAGTAAGAAACCTTTTTAGGCTACTTAATTTATTGGTCAATTTAGTTATATATTAATCTCTATATTTATTTATTTTACTTATCTATAAACCTAAATATTTTCTTTTTCTTTATTTAATATTAGTTCTTTATTTATATACACATTTATATATTTATAATAACCTTAAAATTTATAAGAATGAATGAGCGATCGGAATGAATGAGAAAAAAAAAAGAAAGAAAGTGAAGTCACTATGATTAAAGTGAAGTCTTAAATACTATCACCCCAGAACAGATATACAATCTAGTGGGGGGAGAAAATCCACACAAATGCAATTTTATCTGCTTCGCAAAAATCAATTGTATTGTTTTGGATAATTTTATAAAATAAAAAAAAAATTAAAAAAAAATATTCTTTTCGTGTTTAGTCAAAATCAGATAAATGATTTGTTAGCATTTTATTGATCGAAAATAATTTTGAATTAAAAACAGAAAGCTGATGATACTGGTAACACAAATCTCAATAAAATAATAAAATAAAACTATCATGCGATCATTGAGCCCAGGTCTGAGACCACATTTTGGACCAAACGTGGATATCCTTTCGATTTTTCCAACAACTTTGTTAGATTTTAATATCCTAAATACTAATAAAATAATATTTCTAAGGTTACAAAAGTATTTCCGGTATTATAAATAGGATAGAAAACGAATTTACCGCGTGAAATTTGTAGCACCCGACGTTTCGGTGACGTTGCAGCCGCCGTTGTCCAGGGTTAGTCTATCCTGGACAACGGCGGCTGCAACGTCACCGAAACGTCGGGTGCTACAAATTTCACGCGGTAAATTCGTTTTCTATCCTATTTATAATGTCAAACACCGCGATGTTGCTTTTACTGCAAAATTTACTTCGTTGGACTGAAGGTCCTCATATATTTGCTTTATGAATCACGGGGAGAAAAGGGATTGTCTTTTTGTTACATATAACAAGTCGCGGATGCTACTAAGCGACCTAAATCCAAGTAGAAAAAAGACACACTCTGTCTTGAACTTGGAAAGAAGGATGAACGTCAGCTGTCATTTTGATTTCGAGGAAGTTTTGCGAAAATCGTGATAGGAAATTCATTAATGTATATTCTGAGTGTTTTAAAAATAATAGCGATTGAAATAAACTTTGATGTGCATCTCAAGCTTCCATTGTTTACTGTGACATTTCCGTTTTTTCTCGTTAAAAACATTTTTTTTGCCTAATTGTATATTTTTTTTAAATTTTTGAGATTCGTTTGATTGGCCAATACATTTGCATTTACGTAGATTTTTTTTATTTTTCTTTATAATATATATATATTACATCGCTTTCAAACTATAAAGGTCCGTAATCTTTATTTGCAATTATCTCATATCCGCGCGGCCTCCACGCATGAAGCGCGAGCCCTACCCGGGCTCGCGCTTCATGCGTGGAGACCGTTGGATGGGTGTTGACCCGTGAGTGTGACCGACCCTGAACAAATGGGTCTTCGTGGCCAACTCAGCAAGAGCCAATTAGGTCCCGGCAAATGGTAGGACAGTCGATTTTGGGCTAGTATATTATCTTATCATGAGACTTTCAAATACACTTGAAGACGAGGATCTGAAGATAAAGCCGGAAGATAGCCACTGGAAATCCCTGATAAAAGTGCTAAGATAGTCGAGTTTGGGCTCGTTTGTTTTGTTGTCTTGAGTACTTTCCACTACACCTGATGACGAGGGTCTTAAGATGCAGCCGGAAGATTGCCACTGGGATTTCCTGATGAAAAGTGCTAAGATAGTCGAGTCTTTCCATTACCCATGAGGACGAGGGTTTGAAGATGGAGCCGGGAGATTGCCACTAGAACTCCCCGATGAAAAGTGCTAAGATAGTCGAGTTTGTTTATTATACATGATTACAAGGGTCTGAAGATGGAGCCAGTAGATTGCCACTGGAACTCCCTGGCGGAAAATAAAGCTTGTTTATAAGAATCCTGTTTTACTTTTAATTTATTTTTTACCTGCGCGGGGCTCGGCGCCAGGCGGCAGGCTGCAGTGCGAACAGCGAGGCGATGGGCCCAAGAGGGAAAAGAAAAACTTGCAGATGAGATGGCGATACAAAGCACCGATATGTGCTTTTTTTATATAAGGTAGTACTGTGACGTCCGCAGTTGCAATAACCCGACTTCAGGCAGAAGCGGCCCGGCATGCACATTAATTAAGAGGGAGGGTCAAATCAAATCAAATCAAGTATATTGTCTTGGAAACCTTATAAAGAGTTGTTTAGATATGTTTAGAATTCCGTTTAGATATACACAACACTTTGGATTGTGCTAATACAATTTTTTTATTATATTGTAAAATTCAAAGAACAAAACCAGTTATTACGGAATCGATATAAGTAAGAGCCGCTTAAGAGCAAAATAAATAAAAAAAGCAATACCATAGGCACAGTATACCGTGTTAGAACAGTAAGCGCACTCTCGAGCGCCAGGGCGATGCGTGGATAGGGTGAGAGGGAAGTGAGCATAGGGATACGTCTCGGCGAACGCCTTTGTTTGGCGTCACATGCGGGTGAAAGTTGGAAGGTTCTCGAACATTTGAATATCCGCGTCGGCGGATTACCGGCCATACTCGTCCAGGACTCGTGACATCGCTCGCTTCGATTTTTATTTTGTTCTAAGAAAATCTAATATATGTATACTGTGCTAAAGGTTTCTAAAGAGGGAAAGGAGGGTTTTCTTTATGGGTGAAATACCTCCTTCCTCGGGGTGTCCCACAATGCAACCTATTAAAAACAATGATTGACGCGTCTCAGGGATGTCGTGAGCTATGTTACAAGCTTTTCCACATTTAATGTTTTTTTCGGCATAACGACTATCATGGGGCATGGAGCTACTCCTTACTATTTTGCACAATTTTAGAATGCGTATTTTTGTGTAAACGATGCTTTAAGTAAAAATGTCTTAAACCCCATTTTGTTCCAGAGACTGTCCCCGTTAAACTTCGTTGACACAGAAAATACGCATTTTAAAATTCTGACAAAATAATGCGCAAACTAATGAAGAGTAGTTTCATCATCAGTGATAAACTATTATATTCGCAACAAAAAAATCAAAACTTTTAAATTGACAGAGTGAAGTTTTTGCATAAATAATTAATTGGAGTCAAAGAATATGAAACTCTTGAAAGGCTTATTCCCTTGTTTTTTGATTATTTTGTTTCTGTAAGTCCCTAGAATGTATTGAACCTTGCGGTATTTGGGGCCCAATACGCTAAGCCTTCCTAACAATTCATAGAAACAAAAAATCTAGACAACTTTCAAGGAGTTCATATTTCTTGATCTCAATGACTTATTTTTGCAACTGGTCAAAATTTGAATTCCCCTTTTGTTCTATGAGTTTAAAAGTTTGTTTTTTTTACTGCTAAATTAATATTTTTTTGACGTAACCAAACGACATTTTATTTGATTCGCAAATTTGGTATAAAATTATGACAAGCGCCCTTTTCATTCCACCCTCATCCTGATCTGGAATACAACCTTAATCGAAACAACTAAGAATCGCCGAAATCTGGGAGATCAGCTGAGTTAGCCATGGAGAATAACAGCTGATCATCCTACTGTTAGGTATAGCATTGTACATAATCTTGATTTGTCCGCAGACCACCTTCCTGGAAAACCGTCATTGTCATTGAGACCGTCTAGCATTTTCTCTAGCGTCTCTGTTTCTGTTCTCCCGTCAAATTGACTTTCCATTGCTTTCGTCGAGGAAGTATTAGGTTGCATTTTCTCGCTGAGGTAATACACCCGTTTATGTTTCTGCTATAACGACCAAACCAGATGAAAGTTGTCGGCCATGCGTGCGACACACCTACTTATATTGGCAAGCTATAACATCATTAGCAGCAGTTTTATTAGCGAAGTAAACCCTAATTTAATTAGAAAATTATATGCTACCGCAAGCATGTAGTAGTAGTAGTAGTAGTCTTTATTGATCTCACTGTAAGTCACAAAATATATTTTGTAGTTCAAATACTAATTTTGTAGTAATCGGACACTCATAAAATTTTTACTTAGAGCTTATTTTTTATTTATTTTGAGCCTTACTGTTAAGGTTTAATGGCTCCTGAAATCATACACTGCAATATCATGAAATTATCATGAAATTAAAGTATACAGTGGCAATATTAAAAAAAGTGTACAGTGGCAGATTATGAAACTAAAATATATATTTGCAGTATAAAGTGTACAGTGGCAGATCATGAAATTAAAATATACATTGGCAATATATTTACAGTATAAGGTTTACAGCGGCAGATTATGAAATTAAAATATACATTGGCAACATATTTGCAGTATAAAGTGTACAGTAGCAGATCATGAAATTAAAATATACATTGGCTATTAATATATGTGCAGTACAAAGTGTACAGTGGCAGATCATGAAATTAAAATATACATTGGCAATATATTTGCAGTATAATTTAGTGTACAGTGGCAGATCATGAAAATAAAATATACATTGGCAATATATTTGCAGTATAAAGTGTACAGTGGCAGATCATGAAATCAAAATATACATTGGCAATATATTTGTAGTATAAAGTGTACAGTGGCAGATCATGAAATTATAATATACATTGGCAATATATTTGCAGTATAAAGTGTACAGTGGCAGATCAATAAATTAAAGGCAGATCACTTAAGGCAGTTTCAAATATATAAGAAATATATAGGTATATCCTGTGCCTTGCCATCTATTATATATGGTATCAGATTGCTCAACTCCAAAGTACGATTTAGCAACCCTTTTGCGCCGGCGAAACGCAGGTGGCGCTGATGGCAGTGACAGTGAAACTAATAGCATTTTATTTGGCCATCTATAATAACATTGATAATAAATGTTTTTTCATAAAGTTCTGATTTATTATAAAAACTCTATAATCTAGCTAATGACAACAATAATACCATTCAATGATTAGTGCCATCTATCGCATTTTTATTTAGGCTGATTACATCACATACATAATGATACGGAGAGATAGAATGCCATCTAATAGAACATCTGAACGATAAAGTGCATAATTGTTACGTATTGAAACTTGTATACCAAATTAAAAAATTGTCATATGTACGTAAATAATAATTAAATAATAGGAGCTATGGAATGTATATTTCTTTGTTATTATTTTATTATTTTATACTATATAGAGCGCGATCTTCAGTGCTGATCCGCCATACTTACTGTTATACAACAAACGTCACCATATTGAACATAATAGAAGATTAATCAATTATTCGAACTATGAGTTCTATCTACACGTTGCGTTTCGTAGTAAAACCCTAGTTGCCAAATCGTAGTACGGCGTTAAGCAATCTAATACGATATATTATAATCGATGGCCTTACCTAACATCTTTGCGCAATTCACTATATATGTACATGAGCTGAATAAAAATCAACAACACGGAAACTTTGACGCGGGCGGAGCCGCAGGTACAGATTGCCGAAGAATTTAAATAAATAGTATCAAAAAAATAATACACTTACATAATTAAGATAAATCTAACATAATAATTTAAAAAATCCAAACATTAAATTAAACAAAACTAGAAATAAAATCGAGGGTAGAAAGTATCAAATTGTGAGTAAAAGTAGGAATCGATTTATTAAGTTAATTAAAAATCCATAGAACTCTTATGAGCTTTCGTATTGAGTCTTCTGAGAAACGATATTATCGTTTTAGTTTGCAAACTGTACTCCATGACGTCAGTCGCATTTTATTGCGTTGACTCATCAATAATTCAGAGAATTCATAAACGGGAGCACAATTTTTGGGTCTTGGGAATGTAGGGGAGCGGGGAGAGGGGGATAAGAGGGGGGGGTGTGAGAACTGTCGGTCACTGAACCGGTGCGTTTACTTATTTACTGAACCTGTGATTGTCCTTTTTTGATGACCATCGCATTCTCAATGAACACGAACACAATGCATTGAGTATGTATTATACGGGCATACCTACCCTTATACCTAAGTCGAGGCAAGTTGTCAACAATAATAATAAGAGTAATGATTATAATAACATTTATTGATAGTAGGTTTTACAACGTAAGCGTAAATAAACTTTAGGAAAAAATCTAAACATTTTACTCAACTCTCTTTGGAAGATCGTTTTTAAACAAACGTGTATGACATTTGACAATCTTGGAAGATCTCTTTGGAAGATCGTTTTTAAACAAACGTGTATGACATTTGACAATCATAATTATGATTAAATTAAATTACCTACCTTAGAACGGGCGGCAGCCTAGTTTGGGTGTTGTAAATTATAACTATTGTTTTTTTTAATGAATAAATTCATTCGAAAATTGTAATTTAAAATTAGGTTGCCTATGTTTAAAATGATTGCCCTGGAACAAGTTATCACTTAGTTGGACGACATAGGACTATCATCACATAAAAGCGTGATATAACTGGCATAGTACTGATCACTTAGATAGGGTTATTGATAAAGTGAACAGTTGTTTAAAAAAACCATTTAATTTTTTTATTCGAAGCTTTATTAAAAATCTACTTATTTTGCATGGTGTTCATTTATTTCCTAGCGACCACGCCCTTGAAGTACGGAGCATTTGAGAAAGCCAAACAACTGCACATATAGCACAATCTCGCTTGCTCACTCATGACGCGTCTTTACTACTCTCTCGCACAGATCCCCGTTAAAGCGCAATTTATTCACATATCTCGCTCGCACCTTCCCTTGATAAGTCATATCCGTTGGTCTCCCCAACCGACTAGTCATGCAACTTGAGTTGAGTGTTTATTTCCTTTTATGCCACTTGTGACGCGCATTTGTTTATTGCGATTAATATAAGTTTGATACTATGCTATGCACACAATCTGTTTTAGGTGTAATGCGACATTTACGGAACGACTAAATGTGTATGATGACCTGTCCAAACGGGGTCCGCTAACGTGGACCCATATTCACATCCGTGCACCCCCATTTTTTTCTCGCTGATATGGACCCCCTACAATTCGAAATCGACTCCTGGGGGTCCATATAGACCACTTTGGGAATCACTAACCTAGATCGTTGCTGTTGCTTCCGCCGCCGACCAATCAGGTATCTGGCAAACCAATTGCGTGAACCAGGAGAAAATCCTAGATAGGCAAGGGGATCTAAATAACCAATAACCATAGATAGACACTCAAATGGTACGTTTTCCTCAATTACCGACCGTAGAAAATTACGCATTCTACGACATCTATTAATCCGAACAAACCTACCATGTTACGGCGCATAATGGTGATTAAATGGTAGCTTGGAAAGGGCAATGACACTTTACGGTACAATTTCATTCAGAGATCAGAGCAGTTAAAGAGGTTTTTCATTCATCGATGCCGGCGTTGGTTTAAAACATTTTCTAAACCGAATTTCCAGACGGTGCTTCTGTACATCTTGCGGTGTCGACTACAACGGGCGAGCCCGTCACCACAGGACGTTTTAACGATTAGTCGTTCTGTCGCCCTGCAGTGAACGTAGAAGACTTTGGACAGTACAATCCTACGTCCAGCTACGTCACAACCCGTGAGAGTCCAACGCCTTACCGCGAGTTAGCCAGGAATAAAACCGGCGGGCTCGAGATACTCGCGCCCTCACTTCCAATTGCTTCTGTACAGTCCCTTGTAATATTACCTATTAGACCCACAGTACATTTTACCGAGTAGAGCCACCAAGGTTAGGCGAAATATTTCTGAAGTGTCGCGGAGTCAGACAAGGTGGCATTTATCGCCTCTTATTACCTGGTATTATGACTCGATCACTGACTGGGTTAGATTATAATAGAAAAAAAATTACAAAAAAATACAGACTCCAATTTTTTTATTAGTGCAGCTGCCAATATCATGGTTATACTTAGAACGAGCTATCATAATTGAATGGGTATACACAATTTTGTGTCTGTGCTGTTGACCGTTGAGGAGTCCCCTAATGCAGCCATGTTATGGTGAAACTTAGAACGGGCTATCATAACTGAATGCGTATACAAAATTTCGTGACTGTGTTGTTGATCGTTGAGGAGTCATCTCGTCGGGAGCCAACCCTGGGCTCAGCAGTCATGTCATGATGAAACTTATAACGGGCTATCATAATTGAATGCGTATACAAAATTTCGTGTCCGCGCTGTTGACCGTTGAAGAGTCCCCTCGTCGGGAGCCAATCCTGGTCATGCTCACCATAAAAATGCGTTTTCATCAGAAGTGGGCCAAAGTGTCAAATTCAAACACCATGGGTTAAGAGAAAGTGGTTCTAATTCTGCTTGAAAGATTTGACCTAAACAAACATACTGAAAAACATTGCAAGGTATATTAAAAAGGGGCCGCCTGGCTCAACTGCCTAGATGCTTGCCCGATGTGACCTGACCTCCACCACTGATCGGGCCAATATTGACAATCGTTATATTTTGTAACTTTGCAAACACATTCCAAACGATTTTTAAAAGTTGGAAAAGCTACTTATAGTTGTGTAGTTGGCCACGCGTTTTATTTCTCAAAATGGTATAGCCCCTCTCGCAATTTCAAAACTATGCGAAACTGTACTTAACAGTTATTGGGTGCGATGTTTAACTCCTCAAGTCTTCCCATCGTTGCTATTGCTTGCTAATCGGTTTACAATAAAACCAAAAATTTACTAAGTCATTAGTTTAAGCTGGAGGCGTCGCGGCGCGTGTAACGCAGCATGTGTCGCGCCATAAACGTTTTTTAATTAATTTAATATTGTCTATATGTAATTATAATTATAAGATATTAACTAATACATCAAGTTTTAACCAAGATATCATCAAGGTTTAATTAAGTATTAAATAAACAAACACTTATCCATCAACTTTTGATTATGTATTAATTAAACAAACGCTCTGAACATATAAACCAACAAATATGCAGCACTAGAAATGCAGAATTATTCGACTTGCGACAACAAAGTTTGCACACCGACAAATTTATTTTTTTGCCACCAAAAAAACAATCCTATTGCCGAAAAATTTCAAAACCTTAAAAAAGTAATTACGTCCTCATTTCCGGTTCTTTTGAACGGTTGCAAAAATATGCGCCTGTCACGTCAATCTTACGTCACCCTCGAATCGATCGTACTACCGTTGATTATATAGCGTATTAGATTGCTCAACGTAGTACTACGATTTGGCAACGAAACGTAAAATATGTAGATGGCACTCATAGTTCCAAAAATTGATTTATCTTATGATCACTCTTATTATGTTCACTATGGCGATCGTGGCATAATAGTTTAACGGCACGCTGTAGATGGCGCTTTAAATACACCTATATGGTATAATCCTACTAATATTATAAACGCGAAAGTTTGTATGTATGTATGAATGTTTGTTACTCTTTCACGCAAAAACTACTGAATGGATTTTGATGAAACTTTATAATAATATAGCTTACACATCAGTGTAACACATAGGCTATAATTTATAAAGATATATGGTTTTCTATCATCATTATCACAATTTTCCATCACCACGCGAGTGAAACCGCTGGGCTAGTATAATAATATAATAACAAACAGTTTTTTTTAAAAATCATAGCTCTGATTATTTATATATTTTTTACATACAGTATCGTGCGAATTAATTGTAACAAGCCATAATTTGAAATTTTCTTTTGTTTCTGGCAACTATCTAAGATTTTTTAAATTCTGGTAATGTTTTTTAACCTGTCAGTCATTTGATCACATGAGAAATGTCCAAAAATTCTAGGTTATGTTGGTGTGTTTTCAGTAGGAAATTTGTTATTTTTCGTAAAGAGCAGATTTGAACTGCGTAATTTAAGCGACTTTTCAAGCTCCAAGTACTACGCTTGCTGAGCACTTTTCTATGTCATACCGGCAGATAGCGGAGAATGTTGGCGTTGGCCTCGCATTCGTCAGCAGGATTGTCAATCAGAAAAAAACGACGGTAGCGGTGAACATCAAACGAAAGGAAAAATGTGGTCGGAAGACGGTAACAACCCTTAAATATGATCAACTTCTGGTGCGTAAAAGCTAAATAAATCCACGCATGAGTGCAGTCGACCTAAACAGACAACTTCATCAATCTAGAATAAATAAATATTGACGTCACTACAACTTGGGTTGTCGACTACAGCGGGCGAGCCCGTCACCACAGGAAGTTTTAACGATTAGTCGTTCTATCTCCCTGGAGTGAGCGTAGAAGACTTGGGACAAAACAGTCCACCATCTAGCTACGCCACAACCCGTTAGAGACCAACGCCTTACCGCGAGATAGCCAGTAATGTTACCTGGCGGGCGACACTCGCGCCCTAACTACCAATTGTGACCAGATTTCTCCGGTCTCTCGATTGGTTCCGAGTTCGAGGTCGCTTGCGCGGTCCTCTCCCTTACGAAGCGGTGAAACGGTGTATACCGAATCAATCGCGGACCACGGCGTCCTTTGCCCGGCTTTCACCCAGGATCGGATGGCCGATGGTCATTTCAAGAGCAGTCTCCGTAAGGTACGCAACCACCCCCGCTCTATAGGAAACAGTACAGCTTCCAGACTCCCCCGACTGTTAGTCAGAGTGCTAGCTAATGGGCCCATTAGGGAGCTAATGGGCCCATGATGAGGTGGCCACGATGACCCATGTGTTCAGGGTCGGTCACACTCACGGGTCAACACCCATCCGATGGCCTCCACGCATGGGGTGCGGGCCTGGGTAGGACACTGGGTCAACCAGTCTCCCCTGGGAATCAATCCTCTGGCGCTCCTGGACGGTCTGCGCATCGAGCGGCGCAAGCCAATCGATTGTGCTCTCCGACTAACAATCGTGGGAGTCTGGGAACTGTATTGTTTCCTATAGAGCGGGGGTGGTTGTCTACCTTACGGCGACTGCTCTTGAAATGACCATTGGCCATCCGATCCCGGTTCAGAGTCGGGCAAAGGACGCCTTGGTCCGCGTTAGATTCGGTTCACACCGTTTCACCGCTTCGTAAGGGAGAGGACCGCGCAAGCGACCTCGAACTCGGAACCAATCGAGAGACCGTAGAAATCTGGTCACAATTGGAAGCAAGGGCGCGAGGGTCGGCCCGCCAGGTAACACTGGCTATCTCGCGGTAAGGCGTTGGCTTCTTGCGGGTTGTGACGTAGCTGGACGTTGGATTTGTTCTGTCCAAAGTCTTCTACGTTCACTGCAGGGCGATAGAACGAGAAAATCGTTAAAACGTCCTGTGGTGACGGGCTCGCCCATTGTAGTTGACACCGCAAGTTGTTAGTCAGAGTGCACAATCGATTAGCTTGCGCCGTACGGTGCGCAGACCGTCCAGGAGCGCCAGAGGTTTGATTCCCAGGGGAAACTGACCAGGGCCAGAGTCCTACCCAGGTTCGCACCTTGTGCGTGGAGGCCGTCGGATGGGTGTTTACCCGTGAGTGTGACCGACCCTGAACAGAATAGGTCTTCGTGGCCAACCCAGCATGGGCCCATTAGCTCCCGTCCCGCCCATTAGCTGACGTCACTACAGTCCGACGACGGCTTCTTGAATCTGGTAGGATTGCAAGAAAGCCAATTAAGAAGAAGCTTCTGGCCACTGTCATATTGAAGCAGCGCCTAGCTTGAGCCAAGAAATACCAGCACTGGACAACTGAAGACTGGCATAATGTTCTTTTCTCCGATGAAACACATTTGTTGAGCAGGTACACAGGGGCGTAGCTACCGCCGGATCTGCCGTATCAATTATACGGGCCCCCGGGCCACGGGGGCCCCCAACCTGACCTGACCTGACCTGGTGACCTGAGAAGTATGTTCGAAATATTACAACCGGAGAAATTTCTGTCTTTTTCAAACGAAGAGATAATAAATGCTTCCGGAAAACTCGGATAAATACAGTAAAGACATCTCAGTTATTCTTTATGACCAATTAAAGGTTTTAAAAACATGCTTAAAATCTGAAATTCAAAAAATTCAATACATTAAGGAACTCATTGAATTATTGCTGATAAAATTCAATAGTCATGCATCCAGTTTTCCGGGGGTAATAACAGCATGCTCTTTATTCTTGACCCTTTTAGTTACAACTACAACTGCTGAAAGAAGTTTTTCAAAATTAAAACTGATAAAAAATTACCTAAGAACTTCGATGGGACATGAACGCCTGTCAGAACTGTCACTATTGTCCATAGAGGCAGAAACTTTAGAAAAACTAAAGTTATCATCAGCTATAAATGATTTAATAAATCAGTTTGCCAAAAAAGGCAAAGAGAGTGTATATTTAATTTGAATTGTTTGTAAAAATTTTGGAAAAAGTAACAGATTGATAATTATGATGAATACATATTTCTTTTAATTTTATGCAAACATTTTTTTTTCCTTTGTGAGAAATCTTTACCCTTCCTAAGGGCCCCCAAACAATTTTTTATACGGGGCCCCGCCAAGGCACGCTACGCCACTGTAGTTACAGCAAGTCCATTTCGTGCGGCGAGCAGAGCGGGTGATCGCACATCACCTGCTCATTTGGAACAGACAGATAGTAAAGCACCCTATGAAGAATATGTTTTGGGGTTGTTTCTCCTATCATGGCACTGGATCACTCGTGCAGTCACTGGGATGATGAATTCGGACCAATGTATTGACATCTTATCAAACCATATGATACGGGAGCTCCACAAGGTCTATCCTTCCAACAAGAGAATTTTTCGACAGTATCCCCATGCCATTCTTCGAAAAAAGTGAAACAGTTTTGTCATACAGAACCAAATGACTGTACTTAAATGGTCCGTAAACTCCCCCGATCGAAAACCTCTGGGCCATTTGCAAAAAACGGCCCTCCAAAATGGACTGTACAACGAAAACCAAGATGATCAGTGCAGTAATTCAAGTCTGGTTTCACGATGATCAACTGAAGGGAAGCTGTCAAAAACTGGTAAATTCTATGGCTACAAGAGTGAAAGGTGTTATCAACGCAAATGAGGACACATTCTATAGATATTAAAAATAACATTCTATAAAAACAAATGAAAACCTTTGGTTTTGGTTGTAACGCCCACATTTTAGAGTTAAATAAAAAACAAACAACCTATGTCAAGTTTGGCCATTAACTTTGCTCATGCCTGGTAATCATTATCCATATAAGGATTAATGCAAAAAATAAATAAAATTATCTGGAGACATAAGCGTTTTAAACATATAACACTTTCAGCAAAATTAAACCAACCGCCATGACACAACAATATTGATATCTCGACACTTTTTAAAGTTAGTGGGACAGTGTGACCACTGTAATCCATGTAAATCCACTGAATTTTCAAAATCCATATTTTTCGTGATCGCATACTTTACCTGTAATTACTACGTTGGTACGGGAAAATTAAATAACTGAGCGCCAGATATCCTGCACTAAACAACTTGAAAAACACTCTTGACAAATTCATATCAAAATTTAAAGCAGAATAAAGAAAAGGAAGAAAAATTACGTTATTGTACCAAAACACTAACAATGATAAAGAAAACTTGAGGGGCACACCTAGTGTGATCGCCTAAAATAAAGGTGATTTATGGCGAGGGAAAATATTGCATCGAATGCTTTAAAATTTTGAGGATATATTTATGCATAAATAATATATGCATAGTAATTTTTCCGATTAACATTTTTTTCAGCTAGTTATTTGCCATCTCGAAGTCTCAAAAAAAAGTTCCTCTATCATTGCAGTGATTGCGGCCTTCACAGCACCTGGAATAATAAAAAAGAAAGATGGTACTGCCTATGCATTTACCCAGGATTGTGAAAAAAAATATAATTTAACAAAAGGGCGGAGTTTTGAAAAAGTTTAAAATTTCGCTCAAAAATCATCAGTTTTGTGACTTTGCCATTTTGCTAAATTTAATTTTTTTCGCAATTCTGGGTGATTGTCTATTATTGTTTAGTTTAATAAGCTTTTTTTCTCAATTACCTACAGGCGCTGTGAAGGCCGCAATCACTGCAGCAATTGGGGAACTTATTTTTTGGGAGAATAAAAATATTATTCAAAAGAATTACTATGTATACGTTATTTATGCACAAATATATCCTCAACATTTCAAAACATTCGATGTAATTTCTTTAGAAAAAAAACACCTTTTTTAGGCGATCACACTTAAATTCTATTATGGACGCACTTCTGTGTGTATTCTCCGACGATAGCGCCGAAACGCTTCATCCAATTGAGCTGAAATTTGGCATGCAGGCATTTTTTGGTCATGGCATGAGCTGAAAAGATTGTGGTTAAAATCCGTCCACCCAGGGTTGGCTCCCGACGAGGGAACTACTCAACGGTCAACAGCAAAGACCCAAAATTTTGTATACGCATTCATTTATGATAGCAACTTCCAAGTTTCACCATGACATGGCTGATTTATCCTGGGTTGGCTCCCGACGAGGGAACTCCTCGACGGTCAACAGCAGACACAAAATTCGAAAAGTCGAAAAAGTCGAAAAAGTCAGAATAGTCGAAAAAGTCGAAGTCGATGTCGAATTCGATTTTCGAGTGTTAAAGGGTGGCGCTGGATTGGGGGTAGGGGGATTTTGGTAGGATTTATGATATTATTATTCAGATGAATTAAGTTCCTGGCTACTTGACAGGAAATTCTTGGGGTGACACAACCGATTTTTTTAAATTTGTGCAAACGGCGGGCTTATCGTTTTATGATTTTTTACAACCAGCCATTGTAATATTAAATAAAATAGCTAGGTATTTAATTAGCTTATTTCAGCAACTAAAATACATACACATACATACACCCACATATATTCGAGTATATAATACTTTTTTTTAAACTGTATATGTGCTATATGTATATATTCGCCAATTTCGAAACGCGTTACAGCAGTCATTTTTCTCATACTATATTATTTATAACAAAATTACTGTGAGAACAGAACCGCCGAGCTATCGGCGAAATTGCATAACGTTTGCTTGATAAAATGTAGGAATTTCCTCAAATAGACTAAACGGACGGCTTTCTTCCACGCGCAATTGCCAGGAAATTACACATTACCTCGTCAGAGTAGCTACATGAGAGACGCTAAGCGACTTTTTAAAATAACAAGCTATGTCTGCTCACTAATCGCTAAAGTGCACTGCGTCTAGAATGCGAAGCGTTCTCGTACAGAATGTGGGAGAATATACAAGGTGTTATTACTGCACGGTCTTTTTTTCTGTGGGTGAATCAGTAGAACGTAGTAAGCAACTTTTGATAAAAAAAATTGGAAAAAAGCAAGACATTTTTTTTTTAATATTTTTTGTTTTTTTTTTTTTTAATTTTTGAAGAAGTTTACTGTTAAATAAAGGTTTGAGAAGCGTTTGAGCGCGCTGCGCCATCTAGCGGTAGGTAATAGGTCGTTAATAAACAATATCAGCGACATTTTACCAACCGCTAGATAGCGCATCGTGATCACAGCTTTTCATACTATTTAATCATAAAATAAAAACAACAAATGAAAAAAAACAACATTTTTTTTATTTTTTTTTCAGTTTTCATCATTTTTTAAAATTACAAGTTGCTTACTTTGTTGTACTGATTCACCCACTGAAGAAAAATCCCGTGCAGTAATAACACCGTATACCTAAAGTAATAACACCGTATTACCTAAAGTAATAACACCGTATAATCCACAAGATATAAACATGAAAATCGAAAACGCTATCGCGGTTGTTCGACATTATAAAAATAAAAACAGATTTACCCCGTGAAGTTTGATTTTTGTATCCCAATGGGTGATGTACAAACACGGTGGAAGAATTCTTGTGTTATCTAACCAAAAATAAGTTTTTAAATGATGTAACTATAATTTTATTATCTTGAAATTTTACTCACTAATTTGGGCATTGCGATGAATCAGTTTTAGTGCACGTATTCGGATTATTGACTATTTCAATTATTAGCCGTCTATTTTAATTATTTATTATAACTTTTTACTGACTATTTTGGTTATTACGATGAGTAATTTTTAATAGCTTTCTACCCATTCGAATTATTGACTATTTTAATAAATAAGCCTTTATATTGTTTTGTAATAAGATTTTACGATGAATAACTTTGAGCAGGTTCCAAATAAATGACTATTTTAATTATTGATGTATATTTCTTAGATATATTTTTTTGACAATCTAATAGTTGGATTGTTGGATTCTTGACCACCTATGTATGTTAAGTAAAGTGTAGTAACGAGACTTCCACTTGGATGTCAAAGTCAAGAAGATAAGTCACAATACTCTCAGAGGACTTACTTACGGAGTCGAAATCGAACAGATCACGAGCTTTCTTATTATACTGGTGAATTTTAACTATCCGGCATCCTCCAAGGAGGTTAACCGGTACGAGCAAGTAAACAAGTTTGCAAAAAAAACGGAAAAGGTTTTTTTTTGTTTTGCTTTTAAAAAATTGAAAAATTTGAGTGTTAAATAAAATGTTATCAATTTTTATACGACTCGTTTTTTGTACTTTTTTTCAGGAAATTAAACTTTCCAAATTTTGAAAAAAATTAAGTTTTTTTGGTTTTTCCCACATTTTTTATCAAATGTTGCTTATTTGCTCGTACTGATTTACCCCCTTCAAGGATGCCGGTAAATTAAAACATTCTGTATATAGTCAATGGCGTGGCAGGCGAATAAGTAAAAAGGCCATTAGACAGCACGTAATTATTCTCTAGACTACACGATTAGGGCCCTAATTATCGTGTAGAGTAATCGCTGTTAGCCAGTTAGGGTCCTGATTTAGGGATATCGGATTATCAAAAATGAAATATTTAGTAAGGATATATACCTATACTTATATGAAGATGAATGTTTTTACATAAAAAAGAGAATAGGTATTTCACAATATATATGTAGGTATTTCGAAATACATACTGCTTTTGAAGTGAGTGTGTGTGAAATATAATTCATTCATAAATAATTACTGAAATCGTCTGGCTCTAAATGGTCTAAATGTTCATGTTGGACAATTTATTTCTCACTAGCAAATATTTTTTGACCCATCATTTCTTTTCTTCCATTCACATTTATGCCTGCTGTTACGGAAAGGGCGATGATAATTTTCTGATATTTTAAAAGCACGTGTGCCATGGCCAACATTCGGTCTACGACTGAATTAAGGTACCTATTTAGTGCAGTGTAATCACAACGCCCTTACTACCGCCCTATCTAGGGTCCTGACTTAGCGCCCTAATATTGTGTAGTCTAATCGTCACTTATGCTGAACGAATTCGTTATAAAAACGACCTTCAAACCAACTTAACGTATGCATCGATCGGTCTCTGAGGTCTGTAAATGATGAAATACCACTGCAAACTCCGGGTGTGTATAAAACGAGTGCAGTTGTGGGTTGGCTTATATTGGACAAACAAAGCGACTCATAGCGACTAGACTGATAAAACAACTCAAGGCTGTTGTATACGTTCAGCGTAAAAAATCAGCGATCTGCGAACACATATTGGATAGCGGAACGAATCACTGGGTGCAGTTTCGAAATCCCATTGTGCCATCCGAGGAACAATATTACTTTCCCCGCGTAAACCAATCAGGAAATTATCGAGCGGAAAATTGCTCGGGATAATTTTTTTTATTGACTCGTCGGCTTTTAACTGCCATGTTTGTTTCTCCAAATTAACAACCAGTGTTCCGCAGTATGATTTGTGATACATCTAGACTCTAGAGTCAAGATTCTCTAGACGAACCACAAATTATTAGTTTATTCCAAAGTATGTAGATTGCCGATCGTTTCGGCGTGCGTATTGACAGGCTTTTATTTATTTTTAATTTAAATAATATACAGCAGTAATGAGTGCAATTAATATTTCTACAAAAATCGCCCTATAGCCAATTATATTGCAAAAATAAATTATATTTTAGTGCAAATAAAAAAAAACAAATAGGTACTGGAGTACAGCTTTGTTTTGTTATGATTGTTATATGGTTCACAATATAGGAAATCAGCTTACACTCGATTTTGCCATCTCTGTGCCTCAAATCCGATTTACCTCAATCTACGGAGTCTAATATTCCACTGACTAAAGTATCAAGAAGGGATCTTGTTTAGAGAAGCTTGATCTGTCATAGAAAGACATGCTGCTTTCGTCAGTACTTCAACATTCCTATGCTGCGTCATTGATTATACAGGATGACTTTTAATTAACCGTCATCCTTCAAGGGGGTGAATCAGTACGAGCAGCTAAGCAACTTTTGATGTTTTTTTTTTGAAAAAAACATAAATTGAAAATTTTATTCTTTTGTTTTTTTTTTTTTTTGAAAATTTGAAGAACTTAACTGTTGAAGAAAAATTTTGACAAGCGTTTATGCGCGCTGCGCCATCTATCGGTAGGTAAACTATTGCGATAGCGATATTTTACCTACCGCTAGATGACGCAGAGTAAAATAATGAATGTTTGGAACTATGAGTGCCATCTACGCGTTGCGGTTCGTAGTAAAATCCAAGCTGCCAAATCGTAGTACGCACATAACCAATCTAATACTCTATATAATCAATGGCTGCGTCGAGCACACGCCTACGTCACATTTTACGTGCTGACATGATTATTTTAAATAAATATTCAAAACGTTTAAAACGACCCGCGCCTTCGTGCGCTGTCATTATCGCGAACAATGAGAGCGAAGATAATAATACTTTTGTACCGCAAAAACGTACAAAACAGTTAGTATTTTCAGTATCTGCTACATATCCGCCCATAGGGACAAAAGAGTGCGCGACTCTCATTAAGTCTGAGTCATAACTTCATATCGCATGCGTAGTTTATGGCGATGTTGCGTGCGCGATTAGAAATGCAGATGTCCGAAATGAGTTGGACGTGAAATAATCGGAAACGAAAATATTAATAGCTATTCACAAACGGACGATAAGATTAATAATACCTACGCTTACAATTCCTCAATTAATTATTGTACTAGTAGTAGTACCTACTCTCAATTTTATAAAAACAAGATTTTATACAGGCTGAGTTTTTAATTACTAAAACATCATTGAGATGGGTGAAGCAGTACGAGTAAATAAGCAACTTTTGAGAAAAAATTGTTGAATCAAAAAATATTATTTTTTTAAAAATTACATTTTATTTCACAGTTTGAAAAACGATCAGCTGTTTTAATTGACCTTGCTAATAAATCGAGGTCGTTAAAATCAGCGGCATTGAATGGCGTTCAATAACACAGATGGCGCTGCACTGTTATTTCTGAACAGATATATTTGAAATATTTGAGACATTTACCACCACATATTGAACCTTTTTAAAAACAGAATAGATATTACAAATAAAACAGTTCCTAAAATATACATAACAGTGAAAAACAGTTTTTCCAAAAAGGGTTGTTCCAAAAAAAATAGTTTATTTAATTCTCTTCTATATGAACTGAAAAAAATAGAAAAAATATTCTTTTGAACTGAAAAAATATTTGAACACACAATTTGAGTGCGAAAATCGATTGTGTTTTTTTTTTAAACCTTGACAAATTATAAAAATAATGAGTTTTTGTTGATTTTTTTAGTTCATCTAGAAAATACACATGTAAAAAATAATATCTTAGTTTACTTATTTTGTTTCAGGCAAAATTACGCTCGATATGAGGCGCAAACAGATACCGAAATTTCTGCAGCGGTAGAAACATTAGCAATTTAATATCTCAAAAATAGTTTTTTATACTATTGCAAAATATTGTTTTTTCAAATGGTTATCAAACTGATATAAAAGATTCATGATCAGATTTCAAGTTAAAAAGAAGAGACGAAAAACATTTTTTTGGGTTCTAAATCAGGCTCCCCCCTTAAAAAAATCTTGTTAAATAACAACATTACTGCATTCCAATGCACTAATGATATAAGTAAGTAATTGTAAAAGAATAATTTGTGATCTTCTTTCAGAGTAATAATGATAAATAATAATGATATGTAATGATTATTTATTTATTTATTTATTTTTAGGAAAACCAACAGCTAATTATAATTTAACAAAAAGACGGAGTAGTATAACAGAGAGCCAATTAAAGGTTTTCACGTTTAAGTAACGTTGTAGAAACATATGTGAGCTTTCAATTAAAGGTTAAAAATACATCAAAAAATATTAAAAAATTAGTGCTAAAGAATTCACTGTTTAGCCGCTGCCTAGCTGAGTTAATACTCATACAGAATAGATCAAAGTCTAATCGTTTAATCAAATCATTGATATTGTCACTTGTTCGCCACAGAAATGAATTTCGCCTATAGTTGGTACCAGCATAAGGAACATGATGAGCAGGGTTAAATCTATTGAGTTTGGGAGTAACACGGAGATTAATTTTATTTAGTAAGTCGGGACAGTTAATATCATTGGAGGTGATTTTTAGCAAAAAGGTCAAGTCCGCGGTTTCACGTCGCTTAATCAAGGGGAGGATATGAAATTTCTTGCATAAATTGAAATAGTTAGATGAGCTGTATGGGATTTTCAGACGGAGGCAGGGAAATTTCACGAACTTCATTTGAATGCGATCGATTCTATTTATATATTTATAAGGGTTCCATACCTGAGAGGCATATTCCAAGATGCTTCTTACAAAAGTGCAGTAAAGGATCTGCAGGATCTGCAGGACAAAAGTGCAGGATTATAAACAAGTAATTATTTAAAAAAAATAAAAAAACACCACTGCCGTTACAGAAAAAAACCTGTTGTAATTATATTTTTTTTAAATGTTTTTTTTTAATTATTAGTGGTGTATATATTTATTCATATAGACACAAGTATATTTCCGGAATGTACTCAATGAGACCTTTCATTTTTGACACTAAACACGATATATTTATGTTAATTTATTGACATTTGGACATTTAGACAACTACTTACTTAATATTTGGCAGTCGTGTACTGAGTGTAATAGCCGAAGGTCGGAAATTCGGGTAATTCTTGAACAAGTGCTCTGAAATAGTTATTACTCATACATAAAACTTGGTAAGTCTGAAATCTAAAATAGTAATCTGGAAAGCCAAAACTCTAATTGTTTTGGCACAGGACGTACGGTGCAATTAAACATATAGGTACTTTATTATATGTGTAGGTATAATTTTACCTATTGCAGTTTACACTTCCGAATGCAATCATATCTGATTCAATGCATCCACGTGTAACGGTTTTACTTTTGTAATTTTCGATTTTTTTCACTGATAACAGCAAATTATTGTTGTGTATTATTTGTGAGCAATATTGTTTATTTCCCTATTTTATGCAATCAATGACCTAAGCATTTGACAATTACTTTATAAATTTCGTTTTTAAATGAAAAACAGATTGCCCAAACCGCTGTAGGCAAGGTCGCCGAAGATATTAAAAGTGTTAACCCTTCAAGGACCATGGGACATATGTGTCCCATAACTTCACAAATCTTTTTATAAATAATGCAACACGAATAATATAACATATTGCCATTTCGGCTGGTTGAGGGCCTACCGGGACGATATTCGCTGTCCACTGATGTTTGGCCATCTTTGAAGCAGTTGCACCACATTTTAAGAAACAATATTAAAAATACTTTATTAATTTATTTTTTCTACATTTGACCACGTTGTTATCAATGTTATAAAGTACCTCAGAAAATTCAACATACATATATATGTGGCAAATGCTCGGTGCCCACCTAACTAATACTGTACTGCCCCTTATCTAAGCGGGTCACAGTGAATAACTAATGTACGTACCTAATGTTAATTTTGATATTATAGCTAACTTATTTAAGGCAACGTAACGTAACGTTATCCATGAGAGTTATGGCAGCAATACTCATAATATGGTGTTACAGCAATAATTATGGTGTTAGCAGCAATAGCATTAACTGCTATTTACATTAACACAATAGCATTAACTGCTATTACTGTCCGTGGGATAGTTAGAATGTTTGATATTGTGAATGGTTTCTACTTGGGTGTTGCCAAGCTTTTGGGAAAATTTGCTACAATTTCTAATAAGTTTTCGATCCTTGACGACAAGACAGACGCTCGCTATACTTCCTCACTCATCGACTGATTGCCAGCGACTGACCGACGCTTTCAGCGGGCATGAAAAAAATCATGCGCATGTCCCCTACATATCTCCATGCAACGAAGCATTTATTTACGTTTAAAAAATAAGGTATACTATCAAAACAGTGCAACAAAAATCACTTGTATGTGTACTTTGCACATTATTTCTATGGTTTTATCAAGATTTTTATTTAAATGTCCGTTTACTACAATTTAAATGTCCGCCTTAGAACACGTTATTTCCTAGTTAGGTGACATTAAAATAGGATCACTGGCAACAGTTTATGGCATAACATGTTATCAGTATTTTGCTACTGAATTTTTGTCTATGACATTGTGAGTTTATATATCCATTTACTGTAGATAATAGTAAATTACCAACTAAATAAATTTATGGTCATGTACATACTCGTAATTTGAAACAAGCTTAACACAAATCATAATTAATATCTACACTTAAACAAGGAAAACAATTTAACTTAAAAATTAATAAACCCACAGAAAGTTGTCACGTTTTCATGTCGTCGCCTTACAATTATAACTCGATAACTCGAATTTAGTAGTTCTGAGATAAACGCGTTTGAATGTTTTTTTAAAGTTTCAACTCGTCCACCATTTTTGATTTGTGAAAACTAATAAGTGAACCTAAATACTGACCTAAAACTACGTAAGTGGAGATATCGAGTTATTGTGCTACGATAGCAGACAGTGCTGCGAACTATCAGCTAGGGACTGCGAACTATCAACTATCGTCTACATTTCGATTTTTAGTATTATAGCTGGAGCTGATTTTCCACCTATCAACCACCGTTAACTCCTAAGGGCGGGGGAATTTTAGTTATCTGGTTTTAAGGGATTATACAGTTGATATTTTTACATCTTCTGGCATACTTACATATCTCAAAAATGCTAATTTTCGAGTTATCAAGTTATAATTTTAAGGCTACGATGTCATGATAGTCCAATGTCGCCCAACTAAATAATAACTTGTTACAGGAATGTAACCATTCTATGAGCCTTTCCTTTGTTACTTCTGTAAAAAAATTGGATAGCGTATTAAGCAAAGCGATGGGTCGGTAGTTTCGAATGCTCGACTGATCTTTTACACATTTTAGGCAGTTTGGTAACATCCCTTGTTGGTAGCTAATATTGACTATAAAAAAAAGTCACCTTTTTTATAGGTGACGGATGGGCCTAATTATTTAGTCAATAGCGTTTTTATAATCGAAACACTAATTCCATCCATGCCCGAAGCCGAAGATATTTTTAATTATGTTATTATCATTTTTACTTCTTCTTCGGTCGCCTGCGTCAGTTCGAAGCTAACTCCTTTGGTTTTCTGTCTGAATAATAATGTTTCTTTTGATGTTTTCGCGTTTTTAAAACGCGGTGGCGCTCATTAAAGTTATTTATCTTTAGTCAATTTTCCTGTTATAACAGATTACACATATCCGTTTAATTTTTGTGTGTAGACTATTTAGATTGTCATTTCTTTAGTACCTATACCTAATGTACTAACTCCAAAGCTCTCGGATTTGAGCAAACGTGTCTTTGACACAATTAAAATTGACCCGTGGTGCCCTGTTTTGTTCATTGTCCTCATTTGGATTCTTCCTTGGTATCGCATATAGCCGATGAATAAAACATTTTGTTTGTATCCTAACTCGTATTATAATCTCATGATTATCAATGAGATGTACGTGCCAAAATGATGAATGCCTGGGACCAGTTTTTAATAATAATTATGAATCAGACAGAAGTGGTGAAGGCCGTAGACGGGAAGCGGTACTTGAAATACGAGTAGGTATGTACGAGTTGTGGAGAATCTTCAGTACCTATTGAATATTACAAGACTTGATGAATCGCTAACCGCGGACACGGAACGTTTGTCACTTTAGTCTAATCGTTATTTTTTAATTTCTTTTCTTTTCATACAAAAGATTCCAACAAAAGATTACTGCTAAAAGGGTCGTTTTGGTGTCAGTATTTCAGATGTTTTCAGTGATGGAACACTGCCACAGAATAGTTTTTTTTTTTTTAAATCGTGACGTTTTTGCAGCATCATAAAAGCCCACTGTCCTGATATTGATATTGGCAGTATTACTGTACAATGAGTAAATAAAAGAACATAATTATTTTATTTTCTATAGAGCTCTACTGCTAAAACTTGCAAAGATGTCACATTTGATTAAAGTTGACGATAAAAGGTGTGCGTCGCACACAATTTTTCTGTTTACTGTAAAAACTTAATATTGTCAAAATCGAAAATTAGTTGCTAATCTATCAACGTTATTAAATTTTGAGCTAGGCCAAATAAAACAACAATGTAATATCTTCTATCTCTGTCCAGAGAGTCCATAATATACCAGCGAGTGCTTTCTCCTTCGAATAGTCCTGCTGAAAAGATATGGGCCCTATTTAAGGAGCTAATGGGCCCTGACCCATATGTCCAGGGTCGATCAAACTCACCGGTCAACACCCATCCGGCGGCCTCCACGTATAAAGTTCGAGCCCGGGTAGGACTTTGACCTGCGGGCCAGTTTACCCCAGGAGTCAATATTCTGGCGTTCCTGGACCGTTTGCGCACCGTGCAGCGTCAGCCAATCGATTGTGCATTCTGACTAACAGTCGGGGGAGTCTGGAAACAGTACTGTCTCAAGTAGAGCGTGGGTAGTTGTTTACCTTGCGGCGTCTGCTCTTGAAACGACCAATCGGCTACCCGATTCCGGATGAAAGCCGGATAAGGGGCACCGTGGTCCGCGATTCGTAAGGGAGAGGACTTCCCAAGTTGGAAGACGGGAGTAATCTGGTTGCAACTGGTAGTAAGGGCTCGAGTGTCGGCCCTCTGGGTGACTTACCTGGCTATCTCGTGGTAAGGCGTTGGCTTCTTACGGGCATGTGGCGGAACTTAACGGTGACTATTTTGTCTTAAGTCTTCTGCGCTCTCCTCACGGGAGACAGAACGATCAATATCGTTATAACTTCCTGAGGTGACGGGTTCGCCTGTTGTAGTCGACAGCTCTAGTTGCTGGAAAGATAGTTTAGTTGCCTTGGCCGCGGGGAGAATTATTATAAAGGGTAACATACACGCATCTATTACAGTTTTTTCCTTATTCTTGAAATTCCTATCTAATTAAGTTCAGAAGTAACAAGGTAATAAAAGTAAAGGCACTGTGACAAATGATGCCTCTCTATACTAGTCTCGTTTTATCCGGAGAAAAAGGAGCGGACTATGCCACGGTCCTTCCACCGACATACGCAAAAAAAATCTTATTTACTGCAAAAAAGTTAAATGCATAATCTAGCTCTTCTAGTTGATACATTTCTAAAGGGTGAGCGGTGGACTCCGGATTAAAGACCGGTTGTTGTAGATTTAGGACAACTGTCTTGGCACATACGAGCGTTCACTTTACTACCCATTCAAGATGCGTAAATTGTGGTTTTGATTATTGTCCTAGAGAGACCAAGATCTAAAGAGGTGAAACAGAGATTTGATTGGCAGGCCACGACCGCCAACTTCCACCGCGTGAAAGTGAACAAACAGTGACGCCGTTCCGCGTGACGGCATTTGCGAGATCATGGTTGTAACTGTACTCTACTATTTATTTAATTTGTACCTACTAATGGTCTATTGGGATATTTAATTTCCATGGAACAGTTAATTCTATAATGAGAGTAAATAGTTATATCTGGATGGAGGGCCGGGCATCCAGGACTTATTCTCGATTATTGAGAGAGATTTTGCAGTGGAATTTTCTATTGACTTTAGTTAATTGAAAATTGACTAGAGAAAGCTTCAGATTGGATTTTGGAGGTCGATTTGGTCTTTAAGCAGAATTAATTTTTGGTCTCTAAGCAGAAGCAGAACCCTCCTGCACCAACTGCATTGTGGCGTTGGAGGGCACTGTCAGAATTTTGTTGGCACGACCCAGTGTTCGACTAATTACCTCGCGAAAAACAGCAAGGACTTTATCATGGCGGTAAGTGTACTGTCGATGATGTAATGTAATAAGTGTACTGTAGATGGCCAACTTGCGACCAGCTACAATATGTCTAGCTGTGAAGGGGGCGCTAATGGGTCCTTGTTGAGTTGGCCACGAAGACCCATTTGTTCGGGGTCGGTCATACTCACGGGTCAACACTCATCCGGCTGCCTCCGTGCATGAGGCGCGAGCCCGGGTAGGACTCTTGCCTTAGGGCTAGTTTCCCCCAGGAGTCAGCCTTCTGGCGCTTCTGGACGGTTTGCGCACCGTGCGGCGTAAGCCAATCGATTGTGCATTCTGACTAACAGTCGGGGAAGTATGGAAACAGTACTGTCTCCTATAGAGCGGGGGTAGTTGTTGACCTTACGGCGACTGCTCTTGAAACGACCATCGGCTACCCGATTCCGGGTGGAGAGCCAGGCGAAGGATACCGTGGTCCGCGATAGGTCCGTTTCACCGCTACGTAAGGGAGAGGACCGCGCAAGATCAAGACCTCGAACTCGTAACCAGTCGGGAGACCAGAGTAATCTGGTCGCAACTGGGAGTAAGGGCGCGAGTGTCGGCCCGCTGGGTAACATACCTGGCTATCTCCCGCATAAGGCGTTGGCCTCTTACGGGCATGTGGCGGAGCTTGACGGTGGACTGTTTTGTCCTAAGTCTTCTGCGCTCACCTCACAGGAGACAGCTCGATCAAATTTCGTTAAAACTTCCTGATGTGACGGATTTGCCCGTTTAGTTGACAGCTCTAGTTGTGCAAGGGGTATCGCCACAAAGGGGGACATCAATTATCCTCTGAATAGCTCTAACGAGCGAGGTTACTGGGGTCTGGAAAAGTATGCTGAAAGGCATTTAAATAAAATTTCAAAATCTCTGGTATCCAGTCATACAACATTTCCTTCCAGTGTATTGGAGGAGGATTGAAAAGTCCCTAACTGTTATTCAGTCATTCTGGCACTGAAGGCCAGCAGCATGATCTATACTCTTCCTGTCTTACATAATCTCCTCGCAGAAGGGACTTCTTCAGGGCCACATCGCTCATTGTTTTACTACCATACCCCAAGACCAGTGCAATTCCTGCTGATCTCAGTAAGCATTTTTATGTTGAGTTATTTCTTGTAAATATGCTTATTTCTATCATGTTTTTGAGCCAAGTAAGATTGCTATTATTAAATTCAATATAATATAAATGTTGTATTTTTTTTCATTCCAGAACGCAAACAACTTCTTCATGGTATGTCTGGATCGCTAAAACCGGGTGAGCTGACCGCAATCATCGGACCATCTGGCGCTGGCAAAACCACTCTACTCAACATACTGGCTGGGTTCACGTTAGTAAATCTGCCTTTTAAATACGAAAAATACAGTACAACATTCTGTTTTGATGTGATAGAAAAATAGACCACTCCCATTTGATGACAAAGAGTGAATGTCGACTGTTGATGCTCACTTTTTGAAAGAACACAACAAATTAACGAAATTTAATAAACACAATAAGTAGCGGGGAACCCGTTTCGGGCCATACCGAGTCGTTTGCCGTTAACCGTTTTTCTATAAGACATGGTTTCTGAAATCCAGGTGCGAGTATACAGACAGACGGACATACGGATGGACAGACTCGTCACATAAGACTTCTTTTACATAAACAATGTAATTTGTAGTCTAGAACAGTGTAATTTGCTGCAAATGTGACATCCATTAAAATTATCACACTAATATAGGTGTAATTTTGTCACAATCCTAACTATAATGTGAAGGTCTCCTTAGTAGGTACTAACCTTACACTTTCCTATCTATTTATTATTATTATTATTATTATATCTTAAGAATGAATGATTGGGATAGTATGGCTCTAGACAGCCATACTATCCCATTAATCCTTTTGATATTGAGTTGGCATATGTTATTATTTCGGTCTTATTTTCATCATTATGTTTATTTTGTAATTGTACTCATTTATTTTGACCACTACTTTACAAAAATACGCTTCTTATTTATACATTTACTTATACATATAAACATTTAATTACAATAACCCTGGCCAGATATTACCACTTGGCAATAGGTTTATCAATTGGTGGAGCTATTACCACTGTACGATATTTTATACTCTATTTTGTGTGAAATAAAGTTTTCAAAACAAAAACTAAAAGCAAAATTAGGATATCTCTTAATTTATTTGCAGTATTTTTTTATACCTAGTAAGTACTAAAACGAGTTTGCCTAGTCTGATTTTTAAAATACATCAGCTGGTAACTAATACCCTGGTCAACAATCATTGTAAACCTAGTAGTAGTAGTAGTAGATGGAGTGGGGGGCTTGTTTCCAGCCCTTGATGTCACCTAGATCTGTAAGGTCTTTTGTAACTACCCACTGTGTGATTAGGTCAGTGGTCAGCTAGTAGCCCGGTACTTCTTACCAGTCCAAGTAGGTCACTGACCTTCAAGTTGGGCAGATCGCTGGGTTCGAGAAAGGCTCGTCCCAGTAAACTGTGTCTTTTGGCGGCGAGCCCTGGACAGCGACCAACTATGTGTATGCTGTCTTCAGGTTCCTCGCCACATATTCGGCAATCCTTGCTCTCAGTCAAACCAAGGTTGAATAGGTGAGCTCTAAGGGTCGTGTGTCCGGTGAGGAGACCGATAGTGGTTTTAAGGTTCTTCTTGCTCATGTCAAGTAGGGCCTTGGTTTTCTTCTGTAGTGCTTGCTCCATCATGGCTTTTGCCTGGCGACATCCCTGACTTTGTTTCCAGGAAGCCCGATATTCCTGCTCCAAGCAGTCCCTGATGATTTTCTTACCTGTAGCGAAGGGGACCCCTACAGCTGGCTCCACTGGGCAATCCAGTGTGCCCAGTTTTGCCAGTCTGTCGGCCTCTTCGTTTCCGGGTATGCCTTGGTGACCCGGTATCCATATTAGGGTGATTTTGTTGGATTTTCCCAATTTGTTGAGCTCCTGCATGCAGTCCCAGACCACAGAAGATTCTGTGGTGGCTTTAGCCAGAGCGTCCAGTGCTGCTCTGCTGTCAGAGCAGATGAGGATTTGTCTGTTTTTTACCTCAAGTCGACTTTGTAGTTTTATACATTCCAATATGGCAAGTACCTCGGCTTGGAAAACCGTAGCGTATTGTCCAAGGGGGATGCTGATTCTGTGGTTGGTTTTGGGTCCGTACACGCCTGCCCCAAAACGTCCATTTGTTCCTGAGCCGTCGGTGTACCAGGCGTCTGCGTTGTGGCTTTGAAGCCACTGCGGATTTTTCCATTCTTCCCTGGTGGGGATTAGGATTGTATAGGATTTCTCTACCGAAATTTTTTTCCGTAGTCGATCCTGGGTCAGAGTGAATGGGCTTTTGTGGAGGAGGTTTAGCTCAGGATGATTGTGCCCTCCTCGCTTCCACTCGCCCAAACACTTCAGTCTGTATGCTGTAAGTCTGGCGGAGTGGATGATGAGCTTGTCCAGAGGCGGGCAGCAGAGTGCCACCTCTAATCCCGCTGTTGGGGTGGTCTTCATGACGCCAGTTGCAGCCCTCAGCCCTTGAAGGCTTTTAAGCATTTTTAATGTCTCAAGCTTTTTCACCCTGGACCACCAGACTATTGCAGCATAGGTTAGTCTAGGCAGCAGTACTGCCCTGTAGAGCCATAAGGCGACCCTGGGTTTGAACCCCCAGGTTTTTCCCATGACTCTTTTGCACGTCCACAAAGAGGCATAGAAGGTTGTTCTCTTGCGCTCGAGGTGGTGCTTCCAATTGAGCTTTGGGTCTAGATAGACTCCAAGGTTTTGGTAATTGTAAACCTAACGTGAGTAACTTCATTGGTAATTGTAAACCTAACGTGAGTAACTTCCTATTCGCGATCGAAGAAATTTGTATACGTTGTCGCTACTCTACAACATAACCCCACTTCGCCCTCCGATCTCAAGGAGAAATTACACTCTGTGGAAGGCCACGGTCTTCCACTTCGATCAAGCCGGGATAACACACTCGCCATTCCGTTACATCATTCTTCTGTTTACACGCACTCTTTTACGGTCCATTCTGCTCCCTCACTCTATCAGGCAAGTTGTTGAAGAAATATTTATTTCCACACAACCACTAACTAAATACCTCATCCTGTCTTCTCCTCTATCCTTCCCTGCAGGGCAACCTTAGCATAAGTTATTGACATATATTTGTATAGGTTTATTGTAAATTTTACTTTATTACTTATGTTTGTATTGTACCGTGACAATTAAGAATTAGTTTATCAAATGGTTGATTGTAAGATATCGCTATAGCGATAAGTCCGCCATTTGTGCATAAATTGTCTTTTTTTTTATAAAACCAGTGTAATATTCATTAAGTAATGTTTTTATAGCACAATAAAGTTATTCCATTCTATTCTATTCTTTACTAAGCTCGTAAGAGGTATCACAGGTTGAAATCAACTCATGGACAGAATGATCCGGAAGGTGATTTTAGATCAATAACAATATAAAAACGCAAAATCGTTTTTTTTGCACATACGAGGTTGTTATAGCATCCTTCCATCTTGAAGATCATCTGAGGATCTTGTAGATCTCGATGAAATCCCCCTGTGTCGTCATTTTATGTAGTCTTTTTGAGTTTTCCAATTTTTAAAACCCATTCACATTTCGGTCGCGCTGTGTATTATCCAAAAATATCTTTTAACATGTACCTTACTTACAGAACTCGTGGAGTAGGAGGAACAGTCTACGTAAATGGTAGGCCGCACAGAGCTGGAGATCGACCGCCAGCCAGGTACATTAGACAGCAAGATGAACTGCGCCCTCATCTCACTGCTGTGGAAGCCATGTCTTACGCGGCGAGTCTCAAGCTCGGATTCACCGTATCAAAGGAAGAAAAGGATAAAAAGGTAAACATTTACAATATATTTGAATCAAAGGCAACGGGAAACATTACAAACGATACGAAACATTACATGATAAAGCTGTCTCATTATAAATAGGATAGAAAACGAATTTACCGCGTGAAATTTGTAGGACCCGACGTTTCGGTGACGTTGCAGCCGCCGTTG
The DNA here is from genome assembly GCA_944548615.1 of Micropterix aruncella. Classification (NCBI taxonomy): domain Eukaryota; kingdom Metazoa; phylum Arthropoda; class Insecta; order Lepidoptera; family Micropterigidae; genus Micropterix; species Micropterix aruncella. Next base: position 23,750,643 of record OX155953.1, on the reverse strand, counting down.
TCTAGGGTAGACTAAAGAGCTGTCAGTCCGTTGTTTTGCGGGTAGGCCGCAAACCGCTGCCGCCACTGCGTAGGTTATAACGGTGGTGGGGGGCCGGGCTCGGAGCGCAGGAATTTTTAAAATCCGTCTTGCACACAACACTCACTGTATCCTGTTTTACGTCTTTGCGTTCGGCGTTCGGCGGCGGGAACATTTTAAGAAGAGGGTTCCACGTAGAAGAGAGTTTGTAGCCGTCATCTCTATTGAAGTTCGGAGTTCTTCTTATTTCAATGGCTTCCCGGATCATGCGAGGAAAGTAGAATTGTTCCTTGGATAGAACAATGGGATTTTGAAACTGCATCCAGTGGTTACTTCCGCTATCCAATATATGTTCGCAGATCGCCGATTTTTCTCGCTGAACGTTTTTAACAGCTTTGATGTGTTCTGTCAGTCGCGTGGCTATGGGCCGTTTCGTTTGTCCAACGTAGGCTAGACCGCAGCTGCATTCGACTTTATACACACCCGGGGTTTGCAGTGGTATTACATCCTTTACAGGCCTCAAAAACGCCGAACGCAAAGACGTAAAACAGGATACAGTGAGTGTTGTGTGCAAGACGGATTTTAAAAATTCCCGCGCTCCGAGCCCGGCCCCCCACCACCGTTATAACCTACGCAGTGGCGGCAGCGGTTTGCGGCCTACCCGCAAAACAACGGACTGACAGCTCTTTAGTCTACCCTAGACAACGGCGGCTGCAACGTCACCGAAACGTCGGGTCCTACAAATTTCACGCGGTAAATTCGTTTTCTATCCTATTTATAATGTCAAACAACCGCGATAGTCTTCGATTTTATAAGCTGTCTCATATTTCAAAATGTAATTATAGTAATCATGAAAGCTATCTTTATATTGTCGAATAAACTTTTTTTAATTATTTAATTATGTTATAATATGATATGGATTATTCTTAATCCATTAGAGTTTTTTATCGTTTTTATATTTTGTTATCATAGTAGTTTTCTGGTGCTGATTATTGTCAAAAATTTATTGATTATTTTAAAAAAAATAGGCTATTATAGTATTTTTTGTAATTTGAGACTGATAATTTTCGATAATTGAACCGTAAGTACCTTTATATAAAAAGTATATGTCATGTAATGAAGATATGAATAATGTTGCACAAATGCAAAATGACGTATTATGTAGTTTTTGGAATTAATGAAAAAATACTAGGACTTGTGTAGCGCATTAGGTCGAGAATTTCCATAGGAGTGTCCCATTACAACATCAATTTTCAATTTATTTATTTCCAACAAAAAAATAACAGATTGTAGAAAGTTAAATCTAGGTTCATTTAATATAATAGTTTATTCGTTCGTTAGGGGCCATTCACATATTACGTTATCACCGAGGGGGAGGGGGGGTTGGAGCTGAGGCTTACGCTTGATTACGTGGTGGGGGGGGGGTGCCCGTCCTGATTACGTAATCAACTTTGGTCACCGCATTGCATTTTTTTTAGTCTAAACCTGCACGAAAATACTGCAATGCTACGCCGAAGATCCCCCCCCCCCCCACACACACTCGCGATCCTCGTAGATACTCCACGCGCTCGTCTGCGATTGAGTCGCCCGGGCCTGTTTCTGGAAGCGCTCCAGTCTGAAGATTGGGATCTGTAAAATAAACCAAAGAGTTTGACATTTTGAAATTATTTTTAATTAATAAAGTACATTTTTAAAAGCATTCTAAAATCTTCAAACTATTTACAAACGCTGGATTTACGTTTCTTCACATTTTCCGCAAATTCGGTTGATTACATAACCTTGGGGGGAAGGAAGGGGGATGGTCAGGCCGTTGATTACGTCTGTCGACCTGAGGGAGGGGGGGGGGTTCGAAAATCCCAAAAACGTGATTACGTAATATGTGGATGGCCCCTTACTGCAATATCGAAATTCAGCAATAGCTATATATAATATAGTTCAGTTTTTTATTATTGTTTTTATGGCATGTCATTTTACAACATTTTAATTGTCCATAACAAATTGCCAGCACTACTTAAAAACTTTACATTACCAGTACTATTCAAAAATCATCATTAAAATGTACTTGCTAAAACACAAATACGAGGTCTGTGTAAAAAGTAAGTTTCCCTATTTAAAAAAAACCAAGTACCTAAATTAAAAGTTTCGAAATTCCTCAAGGAGGTGGAGGAGAGACTACAACAAGGGCTTAAAAACACACATTCATACGGCAGGAGTCACAACATGTTACTTCCATAGTTGCTCAGACCACATTACTCTGACCCCATTATCAATATATTCAACCCAGCTATCGATAATAATAATTAATTGTAACAGCTGCCGTGAATTAACAATGACCTAATTATCGATACCCTATCCTTTAATAGTAATAGGTCAATGACCAATTTTATACATTAATTGAAATGTATATTTTTTTCAGATTAAATTTAACTTATCATTGTTGGGGCTATGGAGCGCTCGAAACACGAGAAGCGGAGCGCTCTCTGGTGGCCAACGACGGAGGCTGGCCGTGGCATTGGAATTGCTGAGCGATCCGCCTGTTTTACTCCTCGATGAGCCGACGACGTAAGCATATTTCTTCTAATTTATTTTTGTGGTATCCTCATGATAATTAATACTTTGCAATATTTTTCAATTTTTTTTTATAAAATAATAAAGAAATCTAAGCTATCGTGAATTTATGTAAATTTATTAAAGGAGACGACCATTAAAGATATGTTTAGTGTATTATTATTATTATTACATTTACAAACAGGCAGCATAATTGCTGATATGTCTGAATATTAAACTAAGTACAGTTACAATTTCTGTTTATGTTGACACTACTTGCTTCAACCACTTGTCCACAATCTGGTTGGTCAGGAAATGTTTCCTAGGATTCATGTGAAATCGTGTTTTCTTCAGCTTAAAGTTGTGTCCTCGCAGATGATTCTTGTAGTTTCTCTTGAAGATAGAAGACAATTCGGGGCAATTGTAGCATCCGTTGAGGATCTTATATGTTTCAATGAGGTCACCCCTGATCCGACGATCCTTGAGTGTAGGCAGTTGCAATCTGCGGAGTCGTTCTGCATATTCCAGATTCTTGAATCCCATTGGCATCTTGGTCGCTCGGCGCTGGACTTTCTGTAAGAGATCCTCATCTTTCACAAAGTACGGATTCCATATCTGGAGTCCAAACTCTAGCATTGGTCTGATGTAGGTTTTGTATAGTGACACAAATAAGGCTGGTGTGATGTAGTAAAATGACTTGCGGATAAGGTACATAATTGAGTTTGTTTTTTTCACAATCTGTATAATGGGCTCACCCCACTTCAGATCGCTCACTATCGTTACGCCCAGATCCTTTTGTTTCGTAACACTTTGTAACGGAACCGGCCCTAGATAGTACTGGTGTTTGGGGTTGTTCTTGCTGATATGAAGGACATTTATCAGTATTTAGCTTCATCAACCACGTTGTGGACCAATCAAGAATTTGGTCAAGGTCTTTGCTAAGATTTGCTATAGTAGGACTTGCAAACAGTTTGGTGTCATCTGCATAATCATTTTCATTGCTGTTAATTACTGCATAATCAATATAGTCTGCTTACAAAGTCACCTCGCACGTACGATAAAATAAGAAGCTAAGCGCTCACTCTAGCTAAGTCGAAGAGCCGAGTTTTCGACAGTCCTTGAACCGTCAAAAGTAAGGTTAGGAATGACGACAGCTCATAAGATGCTGTCGGGGGAATCGCGGCAATCACGTTAAGTCTAGAGTGACCGCTTAGCTTCTTATATTATCGTACGTGCGAGATGAGTTTCTATGCAGATTTTATTGCAGTGTTTTTACACGATTTGTAAGAAAATTATTATCCAGTAACTCTTCAAAAATCTCCCGAACAAGTTGGATACAGACGAGGAATTATGTCTCGCTCTATTTATCAGTTAACGTCGATCTACCACCTAAACGCAGTACGATAATTTAGGGCTGTCAACATTTTGCTCCCGCAAAAAAGGTTTTTTGCTCCCGCTTCGAGTGACGACAACGTATATCGAGTCGTCGTTTCAAAATCCGGGGGGAGGTGTCGGACGGACTTGTTAGTAATGCGCAACAGTAACGCGCGAAATGTCTTTTCAATATAGTAACAGAGAGTAACTTCTTGGAAGCAATCGTTGGAAGCTCTAGATTGTAGGGTAGTGCGCCATTTGAAGGCTGGAAAGCAACGGTCGCCGTGGGTTTTGAGGGAAATATATTGTTTCATAGAGAAAACATTGCTTTAAATTGGGTTTTATTATTATACTGTAATAAACAAGCCGTTATTTTTAACTGATAGTTAGTTAGTTTATCTGGGCTTTTTCCTGGACTTGGCCTCTTGATTGGGCCGTTGTGCGTGGCTCATGTTTTTATTTATGTTACTCCAGCCAACCCAGGCTGTTCCAGAAGGTTAGCAGCCTGTTTGGGTTGCTACAGGCCTCCGGGACAGATGCTGGAGATTGTAGTATTCTTGCCCGTTGCTCTGCCACGCTCCTGCATTCCATGAGCACATGCTGTGGTGTTTCTTCTTCCTCCATGCATCCTCTGCATAGAGGGCTGTCTGTCACACCTATGGTAAACAGGTGTTTGTTTAGGGGACAGTGGCCTGTCATTGTACCTATGACTTTATGGATTTTGTCCCTTTTTAATCTGGTGAGGTTGCGGGCAAGTTTTTTAGACGCTTTCGGAACCGCATTCTTTGTTTGCCTACATCCTGCGTTTTTTTTCCATTCTGTAAGGTGTGTTTCGTCGGTGTTCCTGCGTAGCCATGTTTTTATTTCGGGCCGGTATGGGCATCAAGGGTTCCGGTTCATATACTATTTTCTTTGATCCCTTTTGGCCAGTTCGTCTGCCGCGTCGTTGCCCAGTGAGGCGCTGTGCCCATTTTTAACTGATGTATCGATATCTGTGGCTCTGCATGAAGTAAATTATTCAGTCGATTCTTGAACTGGTTGACATTTTCTGCTTTCCCAACTTGTTCCGGCAGATCATTTCGCACATCCACTATACCGTTTGCTAGAAAGTGCTTCTAGAAAGTGCTTGGATTGCTTGAAAAATGTGTCTTATTTGGCTAGAACGAATGAGATGCTGATCAGTGGCGAAGGTAAAGACGGCAGGGATAGTTATAGTATCTTCGGTATTTTCAAGCCTTGATAAGGTCCTATCTTTTGCGGCGATCTTTCAGCGTTGGCAATTTTAACCCAATCTACTTCAATTCGTAGTTTGGACTTTAGTTGGACTTTTTCAAGATGATGTTTATCCTCGCCGAAGTGCGGGTTTCAGATACGATACCCGAATTCCAGAAGCGGACTTAGATACGTATATCTCGCGTGAGGTGCGGAAAAGTATGGCTTTAAGCGCTAAAAAGGTCTGCGAATTAGGTATACTGCTAAAATTGCTTTTTTCACTGCTGCCATTGAGCGTTCGTTCTGCTTTAAATCTTGCGCGACGGTAATTCTTAAATCTTTCCGAGATGCGACCAATTTCACCAGCGTTCGACCGAGGGAGTGACGGTTCCGGGGATCTGTCTTTCTCGTACGTCGCCGATCAGACGAGGTAGCCGAGGTAGAGTTTTCGGTCTATTCAGTAATGGCTTCCGAGCGTCGCGTTACGGACCCGTCTACGATTTCGATACCCCTTGCTCATATAAGCTTCCATACGATGGCATTTAGCGGAAATAGGAGAGGAACGTAGAAAGGAGGCGATAGGACGCTCGGTGACGGGTGTGATGCGTCTTGCAGGGGCCTGGATGCGGTGTCGGCGCGCGCGGTGATCGGGCGGCTGTCGGCGCTGGCGCGCGCGGGCCGCACGGTGGGCGCCACGCTGCACGGCGCGGGCTGGCCGGCGCTGGGCGGCTGCGGCCAGCTGCTGTGCGCGGCGCAGGGCCGCCCCCTGTTCCGCGGGCCGCCCGCCGCACTGCCCCCGCGGCTGGCCGCCGCCGCGCTGCCCTGCCCGGAGTACCACAACCCGGCCGATTTCCGTAAGCAAATAGTAGAACAGTCGAATTTAGGCTAGTATGTTTTGTTATCGTGAGTACTTTCCATTACAAATTATGTCGAAGGTCTGAAGATGGAGCCTGAAGATTGGCACTGGAACTCCCTAATGGAAAGTGCCAAGATAGTCGAGTTTTGGCTCGTTTGTGTTGTTGTCTTGAGTACTTACCATTACACTTGATGTTGAGGATCTGAAGATTGAGCCGGAAGATTACCACCGGAACTCCCCGATGAAAAGTGCTAAGATAGTCGAGTTTGGGCTCGTTTGTTTTGTTGTCATGAGTATTTTCCATTACACGTGATGATGAGGTTCTGAAAATGGAGCCGGGATATTGCCACTGGAACTCCCTGGTGGAAAGTAAAGCTTGTTCTTAAAAATCCTTTTTTAATTTTAATTTATATGTTACAGTATTGGAAATAGCATCAGGAGAGCACAACGTCGATTTGATAAAACTAAGCGAAGCAATCTCAGAACCGGATACGGGATACACATATAAAAAAGAAGAGCCAGTCAAATCGGTCTTTGGTAAATAAGTAATCAATGAATATATATATATATATATATATATATATATTAATTATGATGATACCGCCATGATTAATTATTATAATAGGGTATTAAATTGCACAATGCCGTACTATGTTTTGAGAACTTGGATTTTACTATGAAATTGTGGATGGCACTCAGTTCCAATCATTGATTAAACTTCTCATATGTTCAATAGCCCAATAGATATCGTTCTCTACATGACGTTATGTTAACATAACTCAAAATAAAATAATAACATAATATGATTGAATTTTTGAATGTTAGCTCTATATTTTAATATTATTTACATAAAAATGTACATTTTTAGTTGGATATAGAGATTTCAAAACGTAATAATTACATATTATTCATCTAATATGTCCGTAATATATTGGTTATGTAATCAACTTATATAAAAATGCGATAGATGGCACTAATAATTGAATTTTATTATTGTTATTACTAGCGGAACCCGGCGAACTTCGTCTCGCCAAAATCTGAAACTAAGTGATTTTTTTTCAAATCGAATGGAATGTATTTTAATGCAGAACGTTTCCATTCCCAATGTCCAGCAATTGTCTCGAAAAAACTTCCGCCGATTGATCATTCTGGAGTTGGACACGCATGTTCGTCGTGAATTTCAGCGTCTTCACGTGTCTCCATAATGCGGACGCTTTCAAACACGCATTTAATTCGTCGGCTGCTGTTGAACGTGGAATCACAGGAAGAGTTTGTCGAAAATCACCGGCTAAGAGTATCATTACACCACCGAAGATAGTTTGATTATCGCGCAAGTCTCTCATCGTTCGGTCCAGAGCCTCCAACGCTCGTTTGTGAGCCATTGTGCATTCATCCCAGATGATAATTCTACATGTTTGAAGCACTCGCGCCATTGCAGAATTTTTAGAAATGTTGCACGTGATGTGTCGTGAAGTCGTAGCCATCTTCTCCTTGCCAAAACAATATCGGATATTGTAAGGCGTCATACGATCGATGAGTTTCATAAACACGTGTCAACTGGTTGTTACGGCGATGCAATACAATGTCACGGTTATCGGAGTGTTCGCCAACCATAAGGCGACATCATCAATCGTTGGAGCATTGAAGTGCCGAGAATGTTCCCCAGCTGGAGTTTTGTCTGCTCTAATAACGATTTGGTGGTTATCAGAGGGCATTCGGTCAAGTGCAGTTTTAAATAATGCCACCAACGCATTGTGTTCATGAAAAAATGTCTGCAACTGCTGAACAATGTGTTCCTTTGTCTTTGGATTGTAAGCACATCGTTGCTGCACTTCTTCCCGTGAATTACCCATGAAAAAGATTTGCAGAAATTTATGGTCTGCATCTGGCACCGGCAACAGCGAACCCAGCTTATGGAAAATTTGGCCTTGAATCTGCAATCACAAATTTTCTGGCGTTAAGAATGTTTCACCGAAGTGATCATTAATTGAATCATTTTAATTTTTGTTTTACACTATTATTATAAATCCAGACTCTTTTAGCTCGACTATTCTTCATCCCAAAGGTATCCTTGATTTTTGTATGCATGTATTTATCACAGGTATATAGATTTCTAAGTGTATGATTTCTAAGAGTGATGATTGTGAATGTAAATCGCAACCCTAGATGAAAGCTCCGGTAAATCAAAATAACACTTTTCTCAGAAATGACGATAACCTGATTTTATAATAACTATGGGAGATATAAAAAATCTAATATTACATCCATGAAGCTAAAATTTTTTTAACCTTGTTTAATTAACTCATGTTTTATATTATTTTTGAGTTACTCTGGTTTTATATCAGCAGTACGCACCATTTTTGCCCACTAAGTGGAGTTACTTTACTCTACTTGAAAGAAAAATGAGTTTAGCCGATATGTGTATATGTATATGTATATATATTTATTTACATCTCAATTGTTCTTTTATTTAGTCCCTATATCTACCTTAGAACAGGTCCCGGCCTAGTTAGGTGACATTGCCACTGGATTGTGCGATGGAATTCAATTTTCTGATATTGGCTTAACGTTAAAAATATTTTTGGGCATAATCCGTAACTTTTTAAGTTGTATAATGAATAAAAATAAAATAAATAAATTTGTAAATAAGTGTGCAGCAATTACCTTTACTGTGGGCATAAAATTGTCGCGAACAATATGTGTTGCACCAAATGAAGTCATTTGGAAGCAATTATTGTAATATTGTATGTTCGACAGAAAATGCTTAGAATCTGGTGCATTTCCAGACAACAACGATCCTAATGGTTCTGGTGGTGGAACCAATGGTGTCAATCTCATTTTACCCCCTGCGCAACACAAACCAAGTGGTTCGTGGCGGTACTTCAAGGCACTGCAATATTGGCACAAATGGTCCATTTCTCCAATTTGCACGCATTCATAATCGCTGTATTGTATCGCCAGATCATAATAGAAAGCCTCTCTGTATGTGTTTTTGTCTCAAATTCAATCGTCTTCGCACTGGCGTCTGGCACACGGCTTCTTGGCGATCCTCATCGTTTTCAGTTGCTCGAACCTCTCTTTGTCGTCTCGCTCGACCGGTCACCTTGCTGAGATTGGAGCGTCTGGGCAAGGGCATAACTGTGAAAAATGATTGCAAAACCTGGAAAAACATTCACGAATTACACAAATTCACTTTCAGTTGATTTATCTTCAGAATCACGAAAACACGAAATCGCTTTGAAAAATTCGTAAAATTGAACTTAACTGTCAAATGTCAGTTTTCACGCCGTGCCGCCATCTTGATTTTCGAATTTTCGTATTTTTATTCTTGTCAAACCGCGCCATCTATTGGCCGAACTCGGTACTAAAATAATTTTTGGTTTTTCTCATTTTTCTCACTTTTCCGAGAGATTTTCCAATTTTTTTATATCCTATAGCAACACCGAAATGATTACGAACAAAACAAAAAAAGAATCGTTCAAATCGGGCCAGGCGCTCGTGAGTTATTAGGTAACATACATAAAACCCGACTCATTTTTATTATATAGATTAATAAAATAATGATTTTTTTTATATTCAATCAGTCCTTTATAAAAACAACAACGTCGTTCCCTGGAGTGAGCGCAGAAGACTTGAGGACAAAACAGTCCACCGTCTAGCTCCGCCACAAGCCCGTAAGAGGCCAATGCCTTAACCGCGAGATAGCCAGGAGTGTTACCCCTACACTCACGCCCTTACTTCCAATTGTGACCAGATTACTCCGGTCTCTCGATTGGTTACGAGTTCGAGGTCGCTTGCGCGGTCCTCTCCCTTACGAAGCGGTGAAACGGTGTTTACAGAATCTATCGCGGACCACAGCGTCCTTTGCCCGGCTGTTCACCCAGGATCGGGTAGCCGATGGTCATTTCAAGAGCAGTCGCCGTAAGGTCCGCAACCACCCCCGCTCTATAGGAAACAGTACTGCTTCCAGACTCCCCCGACTGTTAGTCAGAGTGCATAGTCGATTGGCTTACGCCGCACAGTGCTTAGACCGTCCAGGAGCGCCAGAAGGTTGATTCCCAGGGGAAACTAACCATAAGGCCAGAGTCCTACCCAGGCTCGCACTTCATGCGTGGAGGCCGTCAGATAGGTGTTGATCCGTGAGTGTGACCAACCCTGAACAGAATGGTTCTTCGTGGCTAACTCAGCAAGGGTCCATTGCCTCCCGATAAAAACAACAATAATTACCAATGTTATTATAGATGGCCAAATAAATTGCTATTAGTTTCGCAGGGCAATGCTATTGTCGCCGATGCAGAAATGTTGCTAAACTGTACTATGGCATTGGGCAATCTGATACCCTATAAAATTAATGATACTGCCAACAAGATTTTACGATTACATTGTTTTTTATTTGTTTTAGGTTTGGGGCTAATCAAACTGAAAAACAGCAAAAAAGGGCCTTTGGATTTGTCGATTGATGATTTTGGACCTGTACCCGCTACAGTCTTTGAGCAAACGTGGCTATTATTGAGTAGGAGTTTGGTTATTCACAGCAGAAATTATGTGAGTTCTAAATGACAAAAAAGCTAAATAACATGTTTCTATATTTGAATTTAATTTTACAGTCTCTCTATGCATGGCGTATTGCCGCACACATCGTCATTGGTCTACTATTTGGATATCTCTATGCTGACGTTGGAGAGAAAGCGGGACGAGAGCTTGCCAATTATGTCTACCTCTATGGATCAATGCTCCTCTTGGTATACACCGGAAAAATGTCTGTGACCTTATCTTGTAAGCATCCTATGGATTGGACGGATTCTATAAATTTTAGAAAATGGCCAGAGTGGACAATAATTTTATTATTGTTTTATTTCAGTTCCTCTCGAAATTGAATGCCTTGAAAGAGAACATTTTAATGGATGGTACAAATTGGGACCGTATATCATATCATTACTGGCAATAGAGATTCCTTTTCAAGTAAGATCATTTTCTTATTGCCGAAATTTTATTTTAAGGCTACATACTATTTTTTTTAATTTGTTGTGTCGGGCTTTTCTAAGGTCTTTATGAGCCTTGTAACACTGCGATCATTGCCGATCTATTGTGTTCGCCACCTACTATAGTTCTGCGCTAAACCTCGGGTCATTTAAGAACTGCAACAAGCTTTTGGCGCTTTATTGTTTTACCTCTTGAAGTTGGAGGTAATGACCACCCAAGTGGGTGTATCTTTTACGCATCGGCGGGCCACACTCGCACATGAGGTGCCGGGGAGTTTCATCGGCCCCTTGGCAGAACCTGCACATTTTTGTGTCTTGGAGCTTGAGGTTGTATATGTGTTTGTTAAGGCCACAATGCCCCGTGAACGCCCTCAGCAGTATGCGTAGATTATTCAGATTTATCGATAAGGCCTCCTTAGGGTAGTAAGCCTTAGGATTGATTCAACCCTGGCGTGTTGTTCCAGTGGTTAAGGCTACTTACTACCTGAGAAAAATATCTCAAATGGGCGAACCTGCAAAGAATCAGGTGGCACTACTGTAGGGTTCGACTAATAAAAATTCAGCGTTGTTGAAGCGTCAGGTACATATTCGACAGGCGTATACACCGGAAAACAGACACTAAATTTTCCATCACAGCACTGTCAGTAGAACTATCGCTGCGCAGTGGTGGTATAAGAGTGTTAATGGTAAAGCATATTTAGCGTAACTCTCAGAGCGCTCTCACGTTTTAATTAATTGTTATTAATTTTGGGCCTAAATAAAATATGTGGCTAAGCGCAACGCTAGAGAAGCATTGGTTTTTTCATTAGATTTCTTAGTAACAATACTTGTTTACAGTATACCTGAAAACTTTTTTATGCAATAGACCAAATTATGATCGTAGGAACAATTTGACGTATCAGGTACGCTTTGTGAGTTTTGAACGTACGGGATACGTATTGTTGCATACGGATTATAATATAGCGCAGATATCAGGTACGCTATTATAGGTCGTTAATTAAATAGCATCCTTAAAGTGCGTGAAGTTTGAGTATGAGTAATTGTTCAACTTTTGATCAAAATTTGTAGAAAAAAAAAGTTTTTTTTTTGTAAATTTGAACAATTTATATTTTGAATAAGAGTCTGGCAAGTGGTGATCTAGATGGCGCTACGCCATCTTGCGCTAAGTAAAATATCGCGAATAAACAATACAGTTGAATTATTGTCCGAAATCAAAATCGCTGTCACTGATTATCCGAAATTAAAACAGAAAACAATTGACGGGAACGTACTGCGACTCACAAAATAACGATTCTGTCTACGCGCGCTATTGTCCTTGGGGATAATGTACTTAATGTACAGCACTTGTTAAGTACGCGTAATATGTAAAAGTGCAGCCTTTACATTTAATTAATATTGAAATTGATGATAAATTTGAATATTCAATAGTTTTTCTCCCAATTTAAACATACATACAATAATTAATTAAAATAGATCATTTTTTCAGAATAAATCCAATTATCCGAATTTTCGATTATCCGAATGGGGTTCGGTCCCAATTAATTCGGATAATTGGAAATTTGTACAAAACATTTTTTTTGTTTAATTCGAAAAATTGCTTGTGTTGGAAAATAGTATAAAAGGAGTGCTTCATAGACCCACAAATCTCGATTGAGCAAGCCGGTTTCGTAAGAGGACGAGGCACACGTGATCAAATCTTCAACATTCGCCAACTTATAGAGAAATGCAGGGAGTTTAATATTCCAATGGCTGGCTCTCTGTTTCATCGACTATGCCAAAGCTTTTGATTGCCTGGACTGGGGGAAGATGTTTGATGTTATGCGCAATATGGGGATCCCAAACCACCTTATATTTCTCATACAGAATCTGTACATGGAAGGCGCTTCGAGAGTAAAGTTGAACGATGAGCTTTCGAATTCCTTCAAAACAGAGAGAGGCGTCAGACAAGGGTGCATCTTATCTCCGAAACTCTTCAATCTGATCGGCGAACATATAATGAGAAAAGTCCTAGACGAATGGGAGGGTCGAGTTCGCATTGGAGGTCTCAGGATCAATAACCTAAGATTCGCCGACGACACGACCATCATAGGTGCCGATGGAAATGCGTTGGCTACCCTATTACGCAGGGTGGAGAAGGAAAGCAAGGAGTATGGACTGCACATGAACCGCAGCAAGACAAGAAGTTAGTCAACCGGGCTGGAACCATGCAACACACCGACGAGCTGAGTGACCTTCAAGCTGTGAAAGACTTTGTCTACCTGGGCTCCATGATATGCAGCGACGGAAACTGCAAAAAGGAGGTCTCACGCAGATGGCAAGATCGGCCATGAGCGAGCTAGAAAGGCTGTGGAAGAATCGGGGTATAAGTAAGCGGACTAAGGTCAGGCTGGTTAGAGCTCTGGTTTTCTCGATCTTTCTCTATGCATCGGAGACATGGACCCTGAAGGCTCAGATACGCAACAAAATCGATGCACTGGAGATGTGGTGTTGGCGTAAAATGCTAGGAATCCCATGGACAGCACGCGGCACCAACAAATCTGTCCTGGAAGAACTCGGCATCCAACTGAGGCTCTCCACCGTATGCATGAGAAGGGTCCTGCAGTTCTTCGGTCATGTTGCCAGGAGAAACCCAGAGAATCTGGAGAAAATGCTTTCCGGGGGTCAAGTGGAGGGAAGAAGTAGCAGAGGCAGATCACCGGCCAGATGGAACGACCTCATCAAAGAAGTTACAAAAGGGTCAATACAATCTGCGACCCGCCATGCAGAAGACAGGTCGAAGTAGAGGAGCCTCGTAGGTAAACTGTTGTCTAGTGGCCACGATCCTCAGTAATGGGGGAATGACGGAGAAGAAGAATAAAAGGAGTTGAGTGCGTTGCGTTATCTAGCTAGGGGAAAGTAAAATATTGCGAATATTTGCGATAATTTACCTACTGCAACACGGTGCAGCGCGCTCAATGCTTCGCAAACTTTTTTTTAAATAGATATAAAGTTACTAATTTGACATAAACAAAAACAACAAAAAAAGTTTTTTACAAAAATTTGTTTTTAAAACTTGCTTATTTGCTTGTACTGATTCACGCACTTAGATAACTTCAAGAACTCACCCACAAAAAAAACTCTCGATGTATATATGGTGTTGGTGCAAACATGGAGATGCGTGGCTGGGGTGGTATGAACCTATCTAATATAATCTATATTTTTTAATTCTTAGGCAATATGCTGCATCATTTACGGCTCGGTGAGTTACTGGTTGACCGGAAATCCTATACTTTGGTGGCGGCTTGGATTAGCATTGGTAGCAATGATATTGACAAGTATAAGCGCTCAAGGATGGGGCTATCTTATTGGATCTACGACACCAGTGAAGGTACTTTTTTTTATGTACTCTTGATTTGGCAACTAGTTTATAATATATTTTATTATGTATCTGTAGGAGCCTGCATTGTTATGTTTCCCTCTGCTTTCTTATTTCATCTGAGGATATTAGTGGACAAGGATAAATACTAACTATTGTGTCAGCAAGTAGACTGATTGCACTGACTATCGTCATTGATAATATAGGGTGTTGATTGCTCAATGCTGTACTACGTTTTGGCAGCTAGGATTTCACTACGAAATGCAACGTGTATATGGCACTCATAGCTCCAAACATTGATTATTTTCTCTTGTATTCAGTAGCCCAATTGTTCGAAACACACTATTAGCCCTCTTGTCCACACACGTCATTTTCGCCGTGAAAATCCACAGTTAATTTGCCATGGCCTCAGGCAAATCAGGCCTCATCATTCACATCATTACAAGGTGCGAAGGGCTCCATGCTTCAACACTAGCTTATTGAATGTTTAAATTCACAGATTGCCGTCTTCCTCGGACCGGTGCTAGCGGTGCTCTTCTCAGTCTTCGGCTTCTGTATAAGCTACGCTGACACGCCACCAGCATTCCGCTGGCTGTACCACGTGTCCTACTTCAGAGCCGGCTTCCACGATCTCGTACACGCAGTCTACGGCTTCGACCGACCCAAAATGCCCTGCGGCAAACACGAAGGCGGATTCGAGTACTGCCACTACGCTTCTCCTTCGAAATTCCTCCGGGAAATGGCCATTTTAGATATAGATATAGTGAATAACATTCTTCTACTTTGCGGGACGATGCTGGCGATGCACATTTTAAATTGTCTCGCTCTATGGATAAGATTAAATAAACGGTGAAGTCTTTTTACTATGTGGGCTATAGAAATATGTATTTTATATATTTAAAATACTCGAATTAGGCATATTAAAAAAAACAATGTGATATGATTAGTGCTAAATAGAAATTGTAATATTTTATTTATTTTTTTAATCAATCGCTTCTAGTACAAATTCTTAGAAGATTACAAAATGCAGTATTTTCATCTTGCCACAAAACCAGTGCAGCAGTTACGCTACTTATTTGTTAGTTGATCTCAAATTAAAGTCTTTAAATTTTGAAAAATAGAAACTGTGATATAATTGGCATAATATTGGGTACAGCCATTATTTTCTATAAACCGTTAAGTAGTTAGATATTTAATTAAGTAGATATTATGTTACCACTGTTATTATAGAACTTATGCAATGATTTGTATACTAACGATGCACATTTTCATATAGCCATTTTACCAAAGACCTTTTATTGGTTGTAGTTGCCTTATGAATAATGAAAATATTAAATAATTTAATTTTTATTGGTTCATTTTTCTTTACTGATATGATTCCTATGTGCCTTCCAGACTCACGGCGAAAAGCCTCGGCGAGAAGTTTCGCCGAGACTTCTCACAAGAACAAGCAACATGTCCACACTCAAGATATTCTCAGTCGTGTTCTCTTTCATATCCGGTATGGGCGACATTTAAACTGCAGCAGGTTTGGCCCTGTGTGCCATTGCATATTGTAACTTTGTAAATGTTGTAACCAAAAATACAATTAAAAACAAAAGAAAGTACAGGCGATGGTGAATGACACAAATTCATCGAAAAAAAACAAGGATCATAATTGTACAATTGAATTGAATAATTGTCCGAGTCGGTTCCACGCATCATGATTTAAACTTTTGTCCTTGTAATGATGTTGTTTAGCATCCCATAAAATGGGCTCACATTGAAAGTATTCGATGAACTTTAATTGCAGATCGTTATTCCACATTTTCAAAACGAAACAGAAAATTTACAAAATAAGACAAAATAAACGTGCACTCTCCGCCACCCACTAATCGGCACTGAGACAAAACGAGAATGTGATATTGTTCTCTTTTCTCACCCGAGAAACCCTTTGTCGCGGGCAAAAATACCCACAACGAACGGAGAATAGGCGAGAGCGAGAACGAGACGGCAAGAAATTGTTCACATAAAAACTATCTAAGAAATTATGTTTGTTAAATAAATAATTTTAATCTGCCACCATATACACTACGCGACACTTGATTACTCTCACTTGAAATTTTTCAATGAATCCTAAAATAATGCGCGTAATTATTTGAAATTTTTCCATCAAGTTTGTCATCTGTCTGTCTTTCCAAAGACCAATAAATATTGTCGCATATAATGCTAAGTGGAAAATAAACATTACGATTCTTTTGCTTCTTTAAACTCCGACACTTGATTACTCTCGTATAAAAAAAATTGTAGTAAAACTCATTACTTACGTTAATTGCTTCGCAATTTTTCTTTATTTAATATTTACTGTTTCCTCTATTGTTCCTTACAGCATCATAAATTCTATTAGGCAAAGACTTATAAAGATTTTGTATTAATTCTAACAGTACATTCTCAAAAGCATCATAAACAGCTGCCATAAAATCATTTTGGCCTTCCATTCGAATATTTTTTTCTTGATAACCATCCCTAAGGGTTTTCAATAATATTTAAATCCGGAGATAATGCTTTCCAATCCAAGACTTCCATGTTATTGGATTTAAAAAATTGTTTCACTCGCGCAGCTGTGTGAATTGGTGCATTATCTTACTGCAAAATCCATCGTTGCCCTTCAAACATTTCGTCAAAATTTAATTTTGCACTTACAAAAGTTCGATGTAGCGTTTCGAAGTTTATCGGCCCTCCAGGACAACTAAATCAACAGCACCATGAAAAGAAATGTCTACCCACACTATGATGGAACCAACACTGGTTTGACGACAGGACAAATATAGCTCCGATTTCCTCAAATCATGGAAATAATGTCTAAAGCCATCTGTTCCATCTAAATGATACTTTTTTTCGTCAGAAAAAATAACCTGGAATTATTCTTCTTTCTAACGTAGATGTCGATGGAAATATTTCAATCGAGCACTTCTATGTTGCTGGAGCAAACGTGACTTTTTCTTGAGTTTTTGTCGTCGTAAATGTGGACACTTTTTTATCCTCTTTCAATCCTCTTTTCTATCCTCTAAATAGTATAAAAACTGGCTTGGACCTAATCTTTCTGCTTTATTTTTTTGCAAAACACATCGAATTCGAAGCTTCGCGCAAAATAGACTTGCGTTGCCGGCAGTTCTATGTCGCCCTTGCTGTGCGACTTTTTCGATTATTTCTGTAATTTTCTGGATCGCTGAGGTAATTATTGATGGTCCAAGAACTGCGACCATTTTTTTCGGAAATCACACGATTGGAATAATGTTCTTGTTTGAGCGCAAGGATCTTCTAATTTCTTCTTTGGTTAGTGTTTCTCCTCGACCCATTTTTATCACTACATACTTACTGAATCTGGTAATAAAATTAATAAAGTATTGTTATTAATAATAAAATATGTTAAAATAATAATAAACTATTAAACTGAGCACAACACAATTTACTTGCTTGCACATTATGCCTTTGACATCAAAAACAAAGTAATGAGAGTAGTCAAGTGTTGCAGTTTAAATAAACAAAAGAAGCGAAATGTGGATTTTCCACATCGCATTACATGCAACAATGTTCATTGGTCATTGGAAAGCTAGAGAGATAGAAACCAACTGGATGACAAAAAAACAAATATTTAGGCGCATTATTTTAGGTTTTATGGAAAAAAATCAAGTGAGAGTAATCAAGTGTCGCGCAATGTACCTAGGTGTCATATCCCACCCATAAACCTACCATCATATAGGTGTAGATTTATGGGTGGGATGGCGTTTAAAAAAACTACCTTTACCTATAGGTACACATGTGCAGTAGTTTTTTTTTTCAGAGGATTTAGCGCAAAATATATACGTACCTAACGGTTCTAATAATAGGTAGGTACATACGTATTGACCTATCAAGGTTAAAAGAAAATTATCCTAAACCAATGCATCCTAAAAATACATATGAAAATAAGTGAGTGAAAGTGAAAATAAAGTAAGTACCTACCCACAAAACGAGACAGTATATAAACTATATTGGATCACCTATTGATCCGGATCAAAGCTGCATTCGATAGAAAAATTGCCCAGTTGGGCAATTTTTCTATCAGAACGATGCGCTGATTCTAATCACTGAACCGGATTCATTACAGTAAAAGGAATACGACTGGCAAAAGTACAGAAAAGCTACTTGTACCTTAGCAATAAATTCTATAATCTACTCCCTACAAAATTTAAACAGCTGGAGGACATAAAATTAAAAAAAAACATCAAAGAGATGCTGTTAGGCCACCCTTTCTATAATCTGGCCGAATTTGAGGGCCATGATTTTTCAAATAGGTATTGTGTTCATTTAAATTACTTAAAAAAGTAGAGCCTTATTGTCTGATTATTTTATATGATCTTATATCTGTACTTTTAGTTTAAAATGCATAACGTAGATTAAATTTGATTATTTAACATTTTACTGACAATTTGAATATTACGATAAATAATTTTACTACGTATCTTTTCGAATCACTAACTACTTCAAATATTAAACTTCTATTTTGATTATTTATATTTATAGTTTGACAATCTAGTACTTAATTCTTGACTAACTATGTATGTTCAGTAAAGAGTAGTAACGAAACTTACTACATAACCCAATTATTTTGACACGTCCAAGAGCGGTCTTTAGCCGTCAATCGGACACGACGAAAATGTAATGTAATGTAATGTAATGGAGAAAAGAACGGTTATTTTCTAATTTCGTTTCTTCCCTTCACTCGATCCTGTTTATTTTTAATAATAATAATAAACAATTATTATTTTTGATTAAAAGTAAAAAAATCGACTTCATTAATCGGTTTAAAATAGTCAAATAAACGATTTAAAAATAATATATTTTTATTATGAGGTGATCAAATAAAACTTGCATCAAACTTGCAGAAGGCAAATTTGCAGACGGCAATCTTGCAGACGGCATTCTTGCAGGCGGCAGTTTTGCAGAAGGCAATCTTGCAGAAGGCAGTTTTGCAAATGTCAAAATGACCTAACCTAACCTAACAGAAAAACTTAAAACATTTTTTTTAATGTTTAGTTTGATGTTTAAAAGTCATCCACTACAAGGATGCCGGTAATTAATGTCACTTCGATTTTAGGGAAAGAAAAACCTAACCTAACCTAACCTAACAGAAAAACTTAAAAACTGTACTGAAGATTGCCGCCTGCAAGGTTGCCTCCTGCAAATCTGCCCTCAACAGATTTGGAACTGTCAAAAGTGACATTTGTGCAAAATTGCCGCATGCAAAACTGGCGCCCCCCGGTGAATATGAGATTATGGCAACATATCCGCCCGCTTGTTTGACATTTGACTGACAGTTCGTTTGTGAGGAATTGCGCGATCGCTCGTTTTGTTTTGCGTGCGTGCAGTTTGTTTGTGATTTGAGTTTATTTCCTTCGGCGCAAGCGAAAATCAATGTTTGCATATTGATTATGTTGACATTGCATCGCACATTGATTTAAACTTCGTTCTTTATCATGGGATGACCGCCCGGGTTGACTTTAGCATATTTTCCAGCTAGAGTTTCGTCATTTTGGCGGCAAACGATTGAATAAAGATGTTTCTGCTTTAAATTGTTTGAGGTGAGTGCGTTGTAGCTATTTCTTTAAACAAGCTAGTTGTCTTAGTGAGAATCCTTGCCGTTTTCTTCCATGTCTAAAACCTTTTCAGGATTCCCTAAATAGTAAGAATCCTTGCCATTTTCTTGCAGTTTTAAAACCTTTACTGGATTCCCTAAATTAACCGGACCGTCTCAATGTATTAATTAAAATCTTGGGATATCTGCAGTTTAGCTAGCATATTTTTTTTAAATAAAAAAAATATAAAAGTCTAGGTACTTTATAAAGGTGTAAAAAACAGACTTAACCTACCCCTATATAGGTGTTTGATGCTTCTCTAACCCTTTTAGGACCATGGGACATATGTGTCCCATAATTTCAAAAATCATTTTAAAAATTATGGAATAAGATTAATTGATAAATTATATTTTTTCAATGTTATTGAGACATTGGAATCTTAATATTGGCAAATAAATATTGTTCAAAAATATATATATATTTTTTAAACATAACGAATGACCAACAAACTCGATTGATCAACGAACGGTGATTTTAAATAAATAGATAAAATATTTATTGCAACTTTTTCAATTTGTAATTATTTTTTTTAGTATGTATTGACTCTTATTAACCTTCCAAGACTAACATACAGTCTGTGAGACCGACCACTTAAACTAAAGGCTGTAAAAACTGGTTTGTTTCACTTATCGCGCTGTCGTCGCTTATAGCTTTTTGGTTAGTAAGACAAATGAGCCTGCAACCAGTGCTCATTTGTCTTTGTTTAGCGATGCACCGTTTTCAATTTATTTACGTTTTCGGTCCCACAGACCGATGTTAGTTCCGATGAGAGTAGTATTCAACGCTCCAAATAAGCTCTAAAGAAAAACCAAGAACAACTTCTTTGCACCGAAGATGTTTCTACTGCCATAGAAAGAAGAATAGGAAGACAAAATACAAATGTTATACTTGCAAGAAATTCATTTGCTTAGAGCATACATACTTGTCACTTGTGCCATCTGTAAAGCATGTTTGAATAATCAGTGAAAGTTTGAAAAAAAGTAAGTGTAGGTAAAACAATTAGAAAGGAAGAGGGAGATATTTATTAGATGCTCATGTTTATCTGGCTTTTTGACTATATTTCAAGGACCACTATATGCTAATTTCACTTAATGAGACATGCTCAGGTACTTGCCTATCGCAAATAGTGGGGTATAAGATGATTGTATAAGATGTATAAGATGCTTATACTATATAAGATGATTGTTGCCTTTAATTTACAATCATTTGTTGAGCTATGTTTTATGTCAGGACCCAAAAAAACCATTATAAAGAGGAACTACTAAGCATACTTCACTCTCCTAGATTAAAGGACGATTAGATCAAGGACAATACACTTACCGCCATGACAAAGTCCTTGATATTATTTGCTAAATAATTAGCCTCTCAGTGGCTCCTAAAACAAGGGCCTGACAGTACCCTCCAAACCCCCAATATAGTTTCTGCTTCCTTTCTCAATAAAACCTTACTCAATAGTCGAGAAAGCTTCAGATTGGATTCTGGAGGTCGATTCGGTCTCTAAGCAGTATCAATTCCCTGAAAGTCTCGGATAATGCTTTACTCCCTATCTTGAAAGATGACCCTTATTGTAGAATTAACTGTTCCATGGCAATCAAATATCCCAAAAGACCACGAGTACTAATTAAATAAATACCATGATCTCGCAAACGCTATCACCCTGAACGGCTTCACTGTTCATCTTCACGTGATGGAAGTTGGATTTCGTGACCTGCCAGCCATGTCTTTGTTTCACCTCTTTAGATATCTTGGTTTCTCCAGGAAAATAATTAACGCCTAAGAAAAAAATATATAAAAACTTCCGTATCTCAAAATTACATTGCATCGAAGGGGGAATGAATGGGTGATAAGGTAAACACTCACATGTGACAAGAGAGCTATCCTAAACCTCCACAACGGATCGTTAGTCTAGTGTTCGCTGCTCACCCTCCAAAAGAGCAATAATAGTATTATAATGGGCCCGATTTTAGTTGGTGAATTCCATGGCAGCTCCGTTTGTATTTTATTTTATTTTTTATTTTTTTTTACAGTTGCTGGATCAACGCTTTGAAACATGACATCCAAACAAGTAGTAAACAGCAATGGCTCCAGTAAGAGATCGAGCAGTTCGCGGGAACGAGACCGGGATAGAGACCGCGAACGCGATAAAAAAAAGCTGCTGCTATCCGGTGAATCGGGGGGTTCTAGTCAGTGTGACACTCCACCTTTAATTGAAAGGGTAAGAGAATGATTTCATTCTGTACTAGCGATAACGAGATTATTAGCTATTTTACTTTATTGAACTTTTACAATATTCGATATACGTAGTGTGTTCAAAAAGTATCCAACTTTCATATTTTTTCATGTAAATAAATGAAGCATGGTAGCGTGCTTCAATGCATTGAGATGTGTAGGGGACATGTGTATGTGTGATTTTTTCACACCCTCTGAATTCATCAGAGGTTAGTGATGTGAAAGTTTATTGGATTGTCAAAAATGGAAGAATTTATTAGATATATCAAAAGCTTGGCAATACTCAATTAGAAACCATTCACAAAATCTAACCGATTTTCTAGGACGATATCATGTGCATCTCACGGATAAAGTTGAGCCGACTCCTTTTCTATTTTACATTAATGGACTTTGTGAATTAGATATTGGAGCAGATGTAATATCTTACGCTAATTATACTGCCCTCATATTCGAATCGACTATTTGGGATAGTAGATCTACCATGCGGCTGGCAATGAAAAGTGTTAAGGGCTGGCATGACTATAATCTATTAACGCTGTATATGCATAATACCTAGTTTGTAGCCTTCAGCATAGATGCTTGCCTAGATTCTAGGCATAGATTCTAGGCATAGATGCCATAGATTCTACATCACTGCGACCTTGTGGATTGGCACTATGTCAAATGTGGACTTTGGTCATGCAGGATCCCGCATTCCGGCATTCTCCATGTTTTGACATTGGTCCATGTGATTTTTAGGTAATCCCCCAAGATGAAAATGCCACTAAAAGCGAATGATTCGAATCAAGAGAATTTTCCGCTAAGGCTTCAAGATATGATGTTTTTTAAAGCTTGAATTTATAATTTAAAAAATATATAAATTTCTTTTGTATGCTTTCAATCTGATCACAGTGCAATCACATATCGATGCCCCAGTTCTAAACTGCAGCAGCTCATAAAACATCAGTTTTGAGTGAAATTATAGCCTAAATATTAAAAAGTGTTAAATTTTACCTTTTCTACCAGTTCCAAACACCGACATTTTGAAAAAAAATATATTTCAGTGTCTAAAAACAAATATTCCACTTTATCGTTGTATGCTAGATCAATCCATAAAAGTTCTAAAAAGCAAATTTTCGAATTGTCACTTTTCGGAACTGGTAATATCAAGCATATAAAAGAGTATAAATATTACAATAAATATTTAAAATTACAGAGGTAATATTATTAATCGATTTGCAGTTCCATGTTAGTTAGTTAGTTAGTTTGTCTGGGCTTTTTCCCGCACTTGACCTCCTGATTGGGCCGTTGTGCGTGGCTCATGTTTCTATTTATGTTACTCCAGCCAACCCAGGCTGTCCCAGAAGGTTAGCAGCCTGTTTGGGTTGCTACAGGCCTCCGGGACAGATGCTGGAGATTGTAGTATTCTTGCCCGTTGCTCTGCCACGCTCCTGCATTCCATGAGCACATGCTGTGGCGTTTCTTCTTCCTCCATGCATCCTCTGCATAGAGGGCTGTCTGTCACACCTATGGTAAACAGGTGTTTGTTTAGGGGACAGTGGCCTGTCATAGTACCTATGACTTTACGGATTTTGTCCCTTTTTAATCTGGTGAGGTTGCGGGCAAGTTTTTTGGATGCTTCCGGAACCGCGTTCTTTGTTTGCCTGCATCCTGCGTTCTTTTTCCATTCTGTAAGGTGGGTTTCTTCGGTGTTCCTGCGTAGCCATGTTTTTATTTGGTTCCATGTTAAAACTTAAACATTTATTATCTCGAAACAGAAGATTTGGAGTTGTTGCAGTTTAGAACTGGCACTTCGATATGATCAAATATTTGTAACGGACCTCACATATTCATCATACTGTGGTGACCAAATAATTGATGCAAGCTCCAGCTGGTGTAAATCTTGGCAGTCACCTGTCATTTCTGAGAGTTGAAGGTCAAAAATATAGCACTTTAGAAAAACGATCATAAGAAAGAAACTATTTGATGGACCATGAAAGGAAGAATTGTAGAATGATCGCATTGAAATTTGAAATATAAAACATTAAAACCTCATTTTGTAAAACAATTAGATAATTATGAATAATTATTAGAAAGTTGGAAAACTGAAAAGACTCACTTATTCAGCGATATCGACGTTTTATCACAAAATACGAAACCCTATCTAGATATTGTAAACACATTTGTGTACGTTATTACATGCTTTACCAAATCTATTAGTTCGTTTTATTTATTTTCATACATATATCCGAAGAGAAGCTACATAATATCCGAAGAGAAGCACAGATCCGAGCAATGGCAGCACTCGACTAAGTGCCCCCAGAATACAAACAATTATATTAGGGATTCTAGACTTCGAGAAGCACGACTGAATAATCATACAATACAAAATGTATCCGTCTTTCTCACACATATCTAACAGGGAGTGGTTGCGCTGTTATTTTGGTATAAATTCAGTTCGTTGAGAGCGCGGTTTGTTGCGCCGCGCTCGTACCCGTTTTGGGACGTTACTGAGCATTGACTACAATGCATCGTACCCGATTCGGGACGTTACTGTCTTGAGGGGTTAAGTAAAAACACTTGCGAACACTTTGGCTTTATATGACTTTTGAATCAAAGCTTGGTGTCCAGAGTGATGCCTAGTTCATTTAACTTGTTTACCTTCTTTACCGCAACCAGCAAGAGTGTAACCATCCTTAACTTTAGTTATTCACTGTTAGTATTAATTCACTATTATTGAATTTAATTTCAGGACGGCAATTCAATACAAGGAAAATTTGCCGGGATTAGTTCAGAATCGATTCAGATTATGGCTGAGCAATGTATTCCGGATTCTATCTCTACCGAAGCCTGTGCGAATCTTGCTGAAGATGTCAGTTTTAGATTGAAGCAGCTTTTAAATGTTGGTATTCATTTTAAGTTGTTGCTTTTAATTTAGTAAGTATACGAATTAAATTTATTTCCACATGGCCACATTAAAAAAAAACTTTTATTGAGAAGATCAATTTAGTGAAATTTTCATCGATCATTTCCCGAACCTTTTGCGCTCCCGCATATATTGTTTATTTTTTATGGTCCCGATTTAATCCCATACAAAACAAAGAAAACATATCCGCTGGGTCACCCCAGGACTTTCCCGGCAAGTATACAACCCTTCGCCCCTTCACACCCCCTCTGCCATCGCCCTTTCTGCCCCCTGCCAACACCCTTCCCCCTGCGCATTAATCTCCCCCAATTTTGTAGTATTTTAGTAGTATTTTCTTACTGTATTTTTAGTACTTTCCGTGGTGTTAAAATAGTAATTTTACAATATGGTGTAGTATTTTTTTAAATATGGCAGAGTTTAAAAAATATTTGTGTCGCTTGCATATAATATATTCCAACCAAAATTTCGCAATGTGGTTTGGGCCCAACAACACATTCTTGTACTGAATTTCAACTATCAAAGTCCAATATTTCGATATTGAAGTGGTGGATCGATTTCAACCACAATCTTTTCAATTCTTGTCATGAACAAATGATGCCTGCATGCCAAATTTCAGCTCAATCGGATGAAGTGTTTGAAACGAGGAATACACACACATACAGAAGTGCGTTCACAATACTTTCCCTCTGCCGGGAAAGTAATAGATCACATCCATTGCTCCTCAATACATTATTTTACCGCAGTGATCGTTTGAAATAACACTATTATGCAAATTTACACAATCGATTGATTATTATACATGCGAAGCCGAAATTAGAATATTGTTTTGAAATTCCAGATGCATCTGGCACTTTCTACTTAGGACTGTTTTAGTGTATTATTATTATTATTTATTCTGGACAGGCAGCTTTGCTGATACGTCCAGATAAGATCTTGTAAAGCTAGTCGTAAACAATATTAACCCCACAAATGACTGGCGATTAGCTCGGGTTTGCCTACGGCAAAATGTATATAAATTTATATTTACATTTACATTTACATAGAGCGGGGTTTACTATAGTGCTATAGCATTACTATAGAGCGGATTACTATAAAGCGGCGCACATTTACATTTATATAAATTTATATACATTTTGTATACATTTTGCCAAGGCATCCATTATTGGACGCCTCACATTTGACGGGTTAACAAGTTTTTAGGTAGTAATTGAGTCCATAGCTTGGCATATTGGCAAAGCATGTATTTTATATCCGATGGACTGGCATTTCCGTTAAAATTATTTTAAAGAAATATCAGGAAAAAGCTAAGTACATGAACTATTCTTTTCAACCGACTTCAAAAAAAGGAGGAGGTTATCAATTTGGTTGTATTTTTTAAAAATATTTGTTACCTCAGAACTCCATCATTTATGAACCGATTTGAAAAATACTCTTTCTACACGAAATTTTGTATACGCATTCAGTTTTAATGAAGTCTAAGTTTCACCATGACATGGCTCTTGCATCCAAGGTTGGCTCCCGACAGGGGACTTCTCAATGGTCATCAGCACAGACACGAAATTTTGTATATGCATTCAATTACGACAGCCCGTTTTAAGTATCACCATGACATGGCTGCTGCACTTATAAACGTTCTAAATTTGTTATAAACTTAAGCTATAGGTTAGCTGATAGACATTGCTGCAAGGCAATAAGCTCGCCTTTTTTTATTTAAAATAAGGTGTTTTTTTCAAATTATTATTATTATTATTATTATAAACATTTTTGTTTTAATTTAGTTTTATAAATTGATAGATAGAGCTAGCAGTAATCACTTCAAATAGTAGTTAATTCCACATGACCACCACTCTATTTTGCAGATTGTTCTTTAACCCTTCAGGCCTCGGCCCCTCAGCCGATTGACAAGTTGATGTCCCAAAAATTTTTAGTAAAAATTAGAAAAAAAATTGAATCATGACACTGTCTCACCAAAAACATTAATTACTGCCAAACCACTGTACCCATAATTAAAATGAAACATATTAACATAATAAAACATAACAAAATAAAACAAATTAAATTAAAATAAAATTAAAAGGGGCCCGTCACGCTAAATCAGTTTGTGGCCGATATCGGCCAATCGGGGCTTGAGGGGTTAAGAAGAATTAGATTTAAATTATGCACAGTTGAGTTTTTTGCTTTGACTACGACGATTTGTTTTGATGTTGAATTTGTAAATATTATTTATTTTTATAAAATTATGTAATATGTTGTGAGAATTTTATACATCTTAATCAGGTCCCGTCTTTGCCTTCTTTGATTGAGAGTAGTTAGTCCAAGTAATTAAAAAGCGATATCCATAATGAAATTCGTAGTTCATAAGGAAATTCTCACGACGGGTCATGCCGATGCATCTGTGCCCAATCCTCGATTAAGAACAAAAGAAAATCTATGCAAAATAGTGTTAAAAGAGTATTCGCCGCCTGAACCAACCTTTTCAGAGGTCTATGTAGCGTTTTAAACAATGAAAGCTATTTTGTTTTTGGATAACATTAGTGTGGCTGAGAAGAATGTCATTTTGTGCTACAGAAAAAATACTGTTTAATTTGTCAGAAACCAATTAAAAAATAAACGATGAGAGAGTTTATTTTTAAATAAACTAATAATTATTGAATTCAGTGGGCTCGATTGCAATTCTTCGTGAACCAATATCGTAAAATACCTAGTGCGTGCGAACGAGACAGGGCAGTGTGTTAGAGCGGAATGTAAAATGAACGATTGTACATTTTCCCACACAAAAACTACCTGATGAACATAAAACCATCTGAAATAGTTAGAAAACATTCAATCCGGTCTTAGATTATGCCGCCTTGTGTTCGACTGGTAGTTTGATGCTGGAAAAGTGACAGTATTTCATTTTATATTCCACTCAAACGTATTGCCCCGTCTTGCTGATGTGAACTAATTCCGAATTTAGTTCAGAGGAAACACTATCGGGCCCAGTGTTTGACTGTGAGAATAAAATTCTGTGGTAATATTACTTTCTACAAATTTTCTATTTTATATGCTACGTATTTTTTTAACATGAATATTAAACACTTGGGTACTAGAAATACTTTTTTTACAGTTGGTTCTTTCATCTGCGTTATTATTGTCACTGTTATGACTGGATTTTACACTTATAACTTCTCTGATTTACCTAATTGTATATTTTTGTAGAATCTCTCTATTCACACGAAACATATGAAGAAGACTCGGGTGGAAACTGATGATGTAAATGCAGTATTAAGATGCATGGACACTGGGCCGCTGCTTGGAGCGGGGCTGCCACTATGGCTACCTCTAGGGGACCCGGAAAATCTATGCATTCCAAATGTAAGAAAATATTTACAATTTAACATTTAGAGAAACCACCGGATAAAAAATGAATGGAGACCACATGTGACCACCTTTTTTGCTTCTGAAGACTGATTTCCGAAAGGTTAATGGCCCCTTTTCAGGTTTCTGGTTTGTTCCTCTGTTATGCAAGGCAGTTTTGGTGTACTCTTCTGCCAGTTGCAAAGTGGGCTCTGGTCCGATTGGTGGTCAAGGCGAACGCCGTCTTGTAAATCTATCTGCTTCTTCATTACCTCTCACTCCATTATAGGTGATATAATCATGATCATATGTCGTTAACTAAATTTTAATATCATATAGGTTTTAAAGCGGAGGTGCAGTGCAGTGCCTACTCCATTCATTTCGTAACTCGGTGATGAAGACCAATCATTATGTAGGCCAAAGTTTCAAATGTGTCATTATTACAGGATCCTGTGGTAGATGTCGGAGAGTTAGCGGCAACACTTCAAATTTACACGTGTGCCACCAATCCGTCAGTGTCGGCTTCTTGGGTGACGGACAGTAAAAATAGTCCAACCGACAATTCTCTAAGCCCAGCTTTGATAAACTACTTCAACAGAATATCTAAAGGTAATACAGTAGAATCCGTTTTGATAGAATCCACACTATCAAAGGACCACATAAATAGCGAGAAACATTTATTTTTTTATTTATTTATTGGTCCACAAAAAAATTTACACCGTTAGCACTTAACATAGATTGTGTTGCTCCTAACTAGGCAGAGCCTGTTCTAAGGAGAACACCAATACAAATGATTAAAATATACATACTAAAAATAAAAAAATGAATCAAATCAAGTTAAATTCCAAACTAAAAATAAAAAATTTGAATCAAGTTAAAATGAAATTCTCACTACACCAAAATAATATTAGAACTATAGACAAGTAATACTAAATAATAATAATAATAATATTTAATAGCAATAATAAATAATCATTTATAATAATAACTAATAATATATAAGAATTAATAAAAATATGTATATAAAATAAATAGAAAATAAATATATTTATTTATTTTAAAATTGTGATGAATGTTTTCTCCGTCTCTCCTACCAAGGTTTATTACATACTGAAGTAAAATTCGACAAGTTCATAAGTTTTTGCGATACTGACAAGATTTCTTAAAACATGTTTTCACTATAGGTTTTGAAAATGATATGTTTATCGATGAGAGTAAAAGCTTTCTTTTGATGTTATTAACCCCTCAAGCCCCGATTGGCCGATATCGGCCACAAACTGATTCAGCGTGACGGGCCCGTTTGAATTTTATTTTAATTGAATTTGTTATATTTCATTATGTTTTATTATATTAATATGTTTTATTTTAATTATGGGTACAGTGGTTAGGCAGTAATTAATGTTTTTGGTGAGACAGTGTCATAATTCAATTTTTTTACTAATTTTTACTAAAAAATTTTGGGACATCAACTTGTCAATCGGCTGAGGGGCCGAGTCCTGAAGGGTTAATTGCCATTATTTATTTATTTATTTATTTAGGTACATAGGATTAGGTATACAGTTCATTCATAGGTCATGTAATCTTATAATAATTATATAAATTATTTAATAATTAATATAGGGAGGTTTAACACATCTTTTTTTTATTTTTTTTTATTTGTTGAGTGGGGCTTTTCTAGGGTCTTTATGAGACTTGTAACACTGCGACCATTGCTGATCTATTGTGCTCGCCACCTACTATAGTTCTGCGCTAAGCCCCGTGTCATTCAAGAACCGCAGCAGGCTTTTGGCGCCAGATTGTTTTACCTCCTCAGGTTGGAGGTAGTGACCACCCAGGTGGTTGTATCTTTTACGCATCAGCGGGCCACACTCGCACATGAGGTGCTGGGGAGTTTCCTCTGCCCCTTGGCAGAACCTGCACATTTTTGTGTCTTTGAGCTTGAGGTTGAACATGTGTTTGTTCAGGCCACAATGCCCCGTGAGCGCCCTTACCAGTATGCGTAGATTGTTCCTATTTAGCGATAGGGCCTCACGGGCCGTCTTACGGTCGTAAGGCTTAATAAGCGCTTTGGAATGATTCAACCCTGGCGTGTTGTTCCAGTGGTTGACGGATTGTTCTAAACACATTTGCTTGAGCATTAGGTTTGCAAGGCTTTTTGGTACGCCACAGCAGGGTTCAGGGCCGTATAACGTTCCCTTTGCTCCCGTCCTAGCAAGTTCGTCGGCTTTTTCATTTCCCTCGATTCCTGCATGGCCGGGAACCCATCTTAGTATTACCCTGTTCTTTTCGCCCAGGGAATTCAGTAGTGATATGCAGTTTTGCACTAGCTTTGAATTAATGGTATTCGAGGCTAGTGCCATAAGAGCTGCTTTGCTATCCGAGTGGATATAGATACGGTGGTTGGCGTAGTCCTTTTGGAGGTTGATATCCGCACATTCAATAATGGCGTAAACCTCCGCTTGGAATATGGAGGCGTATTTTCCCAAGTTTACACTTCTTTTGAAGTTTGGTCGCTCTCCATATATACCACAGCCTATGTCAAGTCCCGATTTGGACCCATCAGTATACCATTTAAGGCTACCGGCCTCCCATTGCAGTTGGCTTTTTAGCCAGTCGTCTCTGGGCGGCAGTTCCACTGTAAAAAGTTTTCCAAAGTTTAGAAGTTAACACATCTTACCTTTACTGCCATAGCACATCTAACTAGGCGATAATTTGGCCCGTCTCTAGATGTGCATATTTTTATGCAATTTTAAGAAATGAAGTGTTTTTTTTTAAATAAATTATTTGGACCCACCACCTGTATATATACATAAATATACCAATTTTATAAAAAATATAGCTATGTAATAAATATATACATTTATAGTTGTAATTTAATTATAAAATAATAATTACAATAATAATAAAATAATCATTACAATGACATTACAAGAAAAGGTGCAATTGACATTTTTGCCAAATTTGCGAGATGAACCTGGTTTATGTTGAATGTTTGCTAATTTATTATTATTATTTATTTATTTATTCTGGACAGGCAGCTTTGCTGATACGTCCAGATCAGATCTTGTAAAGCTAAACAATATTAGTAATACAGTATAAACAATATTAACAAGTTTTTAGGTACAAATCGAGTCTGTTTTTAAATTGATTGACAGAGCTTACACTAATCACTTCAAATGGTACTTTATTCCACATGTCCACCACTCTATTTTGCAGAAAAGAACGTTCTGCATTATAGAGTGGTGGATAGATTAAGAGGATTAGATTTAAATTTTGTACAGTTGAGTTTTTTGTTGTGACCTCGAAGATTTGTGTTGACGTTGAATTTGTAAATATTCTTCAGTCCAGGTACATCGTAATAATGTGTTAGAATTTTATATTTTATAATACCAAGGATTAAATAATATGAAAATGCCTCACTTCACCACGTTCAGTGACTTTTTCCCCCTCTGTTTTCTATGGAAAAATATAACAAATTTTTATTATTCTAATTTTGCAATCTACGAATCTAACATAACATTTGCCGGTGGGTTCGCTCGATTCACATCTGACTACAGTTTTTGCCAGCGACTTTGCTCGCGTATAGGTAAAATACCAGTTTAGTATACAAAATATCTAATTCCTAAAAAAACATCGTATAACAAATTGCTTCTGTTTCAATATTTTCTCGTCTAAGTAAGTAATGCCATTTCCGAGTAGAATCAACTCAAAGGATAAATACAGACTTGAGCTTTTATTTATTTTCATAATAAAGAAAACAAAATATCGAAAATTTGTCTCGGTTTAACTTGGCAAGTATTTGGAGTATCAAATTCAGATTTTTAATTAACACAATATGAGACTGACACTGAATGGTATGGACCTTAAAAGCTATTAAAACAATGGATCACACTGATAGTCGCCTTAAACCCTCAGGCCCCGATTGGCCGATATCGGCCACAACACGATTCAGCGTGACGGCCCCGTTTTAATTTTATTTTAATTTAATTTGTTTTATTTTATTATGTTAATATGTTTCATTAATTATGGGTACAGTGGTTTGACAGTAAATGTTTTGGTGAGACAGTGTCGTAATTCATTTTTTTTACTAATTTTTACCAAAATTTTTTGGGACAGCAACTTGTCAATCGGCTGAGGGGCCGAGGCCTGAAGGGTTAAAAGGATTCTACTGTAATACTATTTTAATAATGAGATTCTGATGGTATGGTCAAAACTAATATACCTACTTGATTTTCTGTTTCCAGCGGTTCTCGGCACTAGTCCTCCATTATTGAAAATGGCTCTAGATGATATACGAGATAACCCAGTGATCGGTTACATCGTCCCAAATATGTTAAATCTTGCTATACTAGTTTTGACTGAAGAAACAATAGCTTCAGTTGTGTTATGCGTGAAATCAACGATCTACAGTCAAGTGATGGATATGCTGTTCTCTCTGTGCGCTAATCCTTGCTGCGATGATATCGATGTGGAAATTCAGGTAAATTTGTGGAATATACAAAATGTTTCAAATATTTTAAATTTTGTATCCAGTAGCAATGATTTTGTATTGTTTCAGCTACAACAATTATATCCGATACTCATCACACATATTCTCGGCGGTGAATGCCTTTTGGACAAAACTTGCAGGACTATTTTACATTTGACGTATGCGTGGCCGAGGTATATATACATTGGTAAGTTTATTTATCAAATTTCTTAAACACTCATATGCTAAAAAAACCCATTATATTATTATATTTTTTTATTTGTAGGAGAACACATTATTTTGGAATATCTATCACAAGGAATTGAGCAGAGACTAAGCGGCGCATTAGTAGAGTGTCTGGTAGCACTGGGCAGGCCAGCATTAATGTCTTGTCTTGTTCCTCACCTCCATGCCATAGACGAAATGATACACTTTTCGGATTCGAATTATTTTCTTTATGGATTGCCAGAGGCAATGCTGGTTAGTATATATTCTATGGCCATTCTTACATGGTGTGCACTGTCAATTGAATTATTATAAATAGGATAAAACGAATATACCGCTTGGAGTTTGTAGCACCCGACGTTTCGGCGACGTTGCAGCCGCCGTTGTCCTGGGTAGACTAAAGTACTGTCAATCGTCATCCGTTGTACTGCGGGTAGGTGGCAAACTGCTGCTGTTATTCTGCAAATTATAATGGTGGTGGGGCGGCGGGGTCGACGCGTGCGAATTTTGAAAAACCGTTGTGCACACAATACTCATTGTACCCTGTGTCACGTCCTTGCACTCGGCGATGGGCATTAAAAACATTTTAAGAAGAGGGTTCTACAGAGTAGAACTAGTAACCGTCGTCTCTATTGAAGTTCGGGGTTCTTCTTATTTCAATGGCTTCCCGGATCATGCGGAGAAAATAAAACTATTCTTTGGATAGCACAATGGGATTTTGAAACTCCGCCCAGTGGTTATTTCCGCTATCCAATGTGTTCGCATATTGCCGATTTTTGTCGCTGAGCCTTTTTAACAGCTTTGATGTGTTCTATCAGTCGAGTGGTTATGAGCCGTTTCATTTGTCCAACATAGGCTAAACCACAGCTGCATTTGATTTTATATAGCACGGGGTTTGCAGTGGTATTACATACTTTACAGGCCTTAGTGATCCGGATATATTTTGGGCCGTTTCACGATCGGTTTTATTTCGAATTTGTTTAGTATCTTACTTATTTGATCTGTCACGTCCTTGACGTATAGTAAGAATGCTCGTGATCTGCTGGGTTTCTGAGTTTCGTCTGTATTGGATCGTGAGTTTGCCGCCTACCCGCAGAATAATGGATGACGATTGACAGTACTTTAGTCTACCATGGATAACGGAGGCTGCAACGTCGCCGAAACGTCGGGTGCTACAAATTTCATGCGTTAAATTCGTTTTATCCTATTTATAATATCAATCAACCGCGATAGTCTTCAATTGAATTATGTATTGAATTGTTTCACCTGTAGTGCTTAGCCAAAACCACCCTCAAATTTAAAGATGCCATTTATCTTCACATTATTATTAATAAAAAAATATAGTTTTAAATTATTTTGTTTCACTACAATTCAGCTTTATTCTAAAATAAATAGATTTTAGATAGGTGCGTAATACTTTTGGCCAAGGCTATATAGTTCACGCCATGGGTTTTACCATTGTGAGATATAGCTCTCTATACTAAATATATTGTTATCCTTAAAAGTAGCTCAGCGACTGTGGAGAACCACCGATTTAGAAATTATAAGATACAGAATATTTATTTAACATTTTTTCAGCTTACCGTATTCGACCTCCTGCAACCATGGCCATATGAAGTGACTCCAGAGCTCTTGAACCTGGATTCGATGCTATATGAAATGCTCGGAGACTCCATTATACCAAATAGATGTATGGATTCGCATGAAGTACTAGGTATGAATGATACTTCAGTGTTCTTTTCCACGTATCACTGCTATTGAACGGTGGGTCTTGCAAAAGTGGCAATTTTCATTGATGACTGCACAATCTGCTTCCGACGGCATTTTAATTGAAAACATTGAACCTCCCTCTCGCTCATCTTGAAAGCCATTAACCGAGACGCTGACAGTTAGAATTTTGTCGAATTGCAACGTGGCCAGGTTGCGATCTAAGTTGACTACTTTTGACTACTTTTTCCTTCTGAGCGGCAACGTTCAGAATAAAAATTGGGAAAGTTTTGAAAAG
This sequence comes from Micropterix aruncella, assembly GCA_944548615.1. Lineage (NCBI taxonomy): Eukaryota > Metazoa > Arthropoda > Insecta > Lepidoptera > Micropterigidae > Micropterix > Micropterix aruncella. The sequence goes on along the minus strand of OX155953.1, from coordinate 23,715,474 downwards.
GAGATGGCACTGTAAGAATAGTCTAGCTGATTGACACTTCTAGTTGCTAAAATATACTACTATATTTTACGAAAAATATACTTCTATATTTAAAGAAAAATATACTACGAAAAGAACAATGAGTAATTTTGTAGGTACCCACTTGCAAAGTTTGTTGTAATACTTTGCCACATATATAGACCCTAATATGGATACCGGGTCACCAAGGCATACCCGGCAACGAAGAGGCCGACAGACTGGCAAAACTGGGCATACTGGAATGCCCGGTGGAGCCAGTTGTAGGGGTCCCCTTCGCTACAGGTAAGAAAATCATCAGGGACTGCTTGGAGCAGGAACATCGGGCATCTTGGAAACAGAGCCAGGGATGTCGCCAGGCAAAAGCCATGATGGAGCAATTACTACAAAAGAAAACCAAGGCCCTACTTGACATGAGCAAGAAGAACCTTAGAACCACTATCGGTCCCCTCACCGGACACACGACCCTTAGAGCACATCTATTCAACCTTGGCTTGACCGAGAGCAAGGACTGCCGAATATGTGGCGAAGAACCCGAAGACAGCATACACATTGTTGGTCGCTGCCCAGGCCTCGCCGCTAAAAGACGCAGTTTACTGGGACGAGCCTTTCTCGAACCTAGCGATCTGCCCAACTTGAAGGTCAGTGATCTACTTGGACTGGTAAGAAGTACTGGGCTACTAGCTGACCACTGACCTAACCACATAGTGGGTAGTTACAAAAGATCTTATAGATCTAGGTGACATCAAGGGCTGGAAACAAGCCCCCACTCCGTCTACTACTACTACTTGCTACATACACCGAACGAAAGCTTATTACAAGGGTAACATTTTATTCCATAGCAGCTAAGCTGAAATACGTTGCGGAAAAAGTTATAGTCTTAAAATTGCAAAATACTTTATTCAATAATTACACTTTTATAGTAAGACACCTTATCTACTTCGTTTTATATAAATGATACAGTTGTTTGTATTATTTATATAAATAAAATATATTGAAATAATCACCAACTATAAACCTATATCAATATCAACTATTAATAGTAAAAATAACTGCATAGTACCGAAAGGGTAATTTTATCTTATCCCGAAATTAAAGCGGTAAATAAGTTTATGGATGAAAAAGAAACAGCGAATAAGTAAGATAGAAATAGATGATCAGTGTGCGGGTGTCAGGTAAGATTTTGCACCTGGGTCATCGGCATCCTTTGGTTTTACGTTAAGATTGTCTAAACAAGTTTATAGATGAAAGAGACACAGTAAATAAGCAAGACAGTGATATATACTCAGTGTGTGGGTGTTTGGGAGTTAACCCTTCAGGCCCCGCGACTTCGATATCGCAGTCGACCTGAGGGTTAACCGCGAGTCTGAAGGGTTAATGGGAGTTAGTGTTTGGGAGTTAATGGGCCCTTGTTGAGTTGGCCACGAAGACCCATTCTGTTCAGGGTTGGTCACACTCACGGGTCAATACCTATCCGACGGCCTCCACGCATGAAGTGCGAGCCTGGGTAGGACTCTGGCCTTACGGCTAGTTTCCCCTAGGAGTCAACCTAGGAGACCTTGAACTCGTAACCAATCGAGAGACTGGAGTCATCTGGTCGCAATTGGAAGTAAGGGTGTGAGTGTAAGCCCGCTCGGTAACACTCCTGGCTATCTCGCGGTTAAGGCGTTGGCCTCTTACAGGTTTGTGGCGGAGCTAGACGGTGGACTGTTTTGTCCAAGTCTTCTGCGCTCACTCCAGGGAGATAGAACGACTAATCGTTAAAACTTCCTGAGGTGACGGGCTCGCCCGCTGTAGTCGACAACCCTAGTTGTAGTGTATGGGTAGCAGGTGAGATTTTGTTCCTGGGCCGTTGCCATTCCTTCGTTTTACGTTGGGGTGTTGTGTTTTCATGTGTTTTTGTTTTTTTTTTCTGGCTGTGATAATGGACTTGATTGGTTTTTGCTATACGATTGGATTAAAGTTCAACTGTTAATTCAAATAATGACTTGTAATAAACCCTGGTTACATAATAAACCCCATTTAACTATATAAAATAACTAGTTAATTTCACAAAATCATCCATATATACAAAATTTCCGATGTGTATAATTCCAATACGACATGGATTAATGAGTTGAACAACTTTAATATGATTACTTCTTTACACAAGCATAACTAATTGCTATAAGTCCCTAGTTGTTACCCTCTGGGTACACCTTTCATACAAAAATGCCCATTGTCCTTTGTACTATATTTTAAAAAGGTCGGAGCGGGTAAACTGAGACAGCATCCGATTATTTGCTTTTATTGACACAATTTCTAGTTCAAAGCACACCTTCTAGCGTGCTTTGAACTAGAAATTGTTCTAACTAGAAACTAGTGAAGGCGCATTCTATTAGAGGTCTTGTCGCAGCCGACTCTCCATATGAACGCAAAAAACCATTCGCAACTTCGTCATTTACTATTCTCTAGACATTCTTAAATAGTTACACTCGCTTCGAAATATGTAGGCTTATTAGGCGACAAACATAGTGGTTAGGTCGTCTGATCTTACATTGTAAGGTCCAGGGTTCGATTCCCGGCTTGGTCACCATTTTCCGTTGAGATCAAATAACGGAATTGCATTTTCAATTCTGTCGATCGAATGCAATAACAAGACACACACTTACAGACATGTTACACGCACACATACATATTACACATCATAGGGTTGGTTGTAAGAGATTGTCATATGACAATAAACCCGCCCATTGTGACATTTTCTCCATAAAGAGTAAAAACAAACAAACAAACCTTCTATACTAGCATATTAATCTCTCATGTATTCCATTTGTGTGTACTAATACATTCAACCGGCTATAGTTATAATAATCGACCTGAACTTCTGATATTTCCAGATGTAATAACCGAATCACCCGCGTCCGACAACACTCCAGACTACGAAATACCCGCCCCGAAATTATTCAAGAAGAAACAAAAGGTACGCCTGCACAAACATTTCCCCGTAAAAAGAGAAAGACTGATAAGCAACGAGCCGGTGTTCGAAACAGCTGGACAACGAACCCAAATTGGAGCTCCTCGCTACATCCATTTCAATTTCGCGGGCTGCCGGCCTTTAAATCCCAATACGAAGTTCTCCCGTTCTCTGAGCACCGGCACATTTAGCCAAAGAGCACCCTCTCAGGATCGGAAAGTCAACATTGTGTTCGCTAATGGTTTACTATTGAGATTCAAATACAAGATGCCCAAAAAACAAGCCATGATCAATATACAAAATTATATATTGTAAATTAAATTGATTTGTTACTAATTTTATACGGTTATATCTACATATTATGAAATTATATCAATATATTTGTAAAATATATCAGTAAAGTTAAGAATGTACCTAATTTTTAATTATATTTGTCTAAATATCTTCGTTTTTTAAAATCATCCAAATCTGCACTGCATGGCATCATTAGCGCCGTTTGTCTCATTGTACAGGAATGTACGGAGCATTCTGTCGACTGTTTGACACTTGCTACTGCTACATGTAGTAAGGGCAGGGTTGGGGGAGGTGGGGAAACATTAATGGTTGACCGCTGTCACTGCAAAAATATTAAATAAATAAATACAAGGCTGTTATTTACTATCGGCAAATCTACCTGTAAATAAATAGATGTGAACGAATGTTTTTATTGTTAACCTTTTATTTTTATCTCAGCTTTAGACAACTTAACCCTTCGAAAGCCGGCCATGGAAATGAAACTCGATGGCATGTTTTCAACCCTCGAGAATTTGTTTGTAGGGGGTGGTAGTTTGCATACTAATATATAACGGTGACTTATTCAACGAAGGTGACTTTATTATTATTATTATTTTATAAAAATAATACCCCGGAAAAAGTGTCACAAGTCTTGAGAACATTTAGCGATACATCTGACCCTCCTAGATACGGGACAGTTTAGTCCTAGTTAGGTGCAATGATCAGTGGTTAGGTGGACATTTCGGTATTCAATTTTTCCGAGTTACTTATAACATTGATAACAATGGTGCTGAATGTACAAAAATAAAATGAATAAAGTATTAAACCTTAAAAAAAAAAACTTCAATGGGACCAGATGAAATTCCAGCAATATTTCTGAAAAGATGTGCACCGGACATATTATGTAATCAGTTGTCTTATATTATGAACATATCGTTTAGCAATGGAAAATTACCACAGTATTGGAAAATAGCAACTGTTACCCTGATACATAAAAAAGGCGACAAGCTATGTGCTGCAAACTATCGACCTATAAGTTTGACTAGTATAATTTGCAAAACCATGGAAAAAATCATTGCTCATGAAATCAGATCATTCCTGAGCCAAGAAATGGTAATAATTGATGAACGGCTTGGGTTCACGCAACGACAGTCCACCGTGACAAATCTCTTAACATGGCTCGATAAATGGACAAGCGACTGGAATGAGCGATGCCCGACTGATGTTGTTTACTTAGACTACAAGAAGGCATTTGACCGTGTACCAATAAAACGTCTCACTCACAAGGTGGAACACTTCGGAAGCTGGAGAAAGCTACCGGCGTGAATGCAAGATTTTCTGAGTAGGACGTTCATAGTGAGAGTTGGAGAATGACATTAAAATTGTATTTTTGGCCCAGACCAATCAAAGCGGCGTACTGTTTTAAATTCTTACAATCTATATCAGAGGTACCCAAACTTTCTTGACTCGTAGACCCCTTGCTGTTTTCCGTAGACCCCTGCCTGAATTTTCCTGAACTTACTAACATTAAAAGTTTTTTGACAGCTGGAACAGTACTGATCACCTACATAGGGTATTTGGTAATGTGGACAGTTGTAAAAAATAAAAATATGTACAATTTTTATTTGTTAATTCCTAAGCGTCCACGACCTTAAAGTACGAATCATTTGGGAAAGCCGCACATAAGTGCACATGTAGCACTATCTCGCTTGCTCATTCATGTGGCGCGTTTATCCTACTCGCTCGCACGGATATCTATTGAAGCGCAATTTTTTCACATATCTCATTCGCACCTTCCCTCGTTAGTCATGTGCGCTGGCCTCTTCAATCGACTAGTGATGCAATTTGAGTTGAGTGTTAATTTCATTCTGTGATACTTGTGACGACCGCGTTTGTTTATTGCTATTATTATAATTTTAAAATACTATGCTGTATACAAAATCTGTTTAAGAAGTGATACGACATTAACGGATCGCCTGAATGCTTATGGTGACCTGCCTAGATGGAGTCCACTAACGTGGACCCCCATTTACATCTCGTGCACCCCGATTTTGGTTTCTCGCTGGCATGGACCCCCTGCGAATCGAAATCGACCCCTGGGGGTCCATATAGACCACTTTGGGAATCACTGATCTATATGATCCTGGTCCCATAATATGGGACAATTTTGAAAACGTTCTATAAATTGCAACGTTTTTTTCTATATCTTCTGCCATTTGGTATAACACAGCACAACACTGTTAGGCGTGTTATAACACAGTTGGTATAACACGCCTAACAGTTGGTATAACACAGCACAGCCAGAGACAGACCTTCTAGGTCTAGTTGGTTGTGCGATTTCGCCTCATTCGGATATGCTAGCATATTTATATGCCTAGAGCTATGTTTTTCGCTGTACAACAGTATGCTGTAGTATTTTTTTTTCTTGTACGTTATAAATAAATAAATAAATTTTGTGTCACAAGATGCACATAGTAGTATCCACAGGGCGTAGAATTGGGGTGCATTGAGGCATGCGCTGTCCATGCATGAGAAATCCACTGAGTATAGTTAATTTAATAAAAGGTAATCTTTAAAAAAATATACTGAACATTTAAAAAAATTGTAACATTTTGACCAAGTAAATTCTCGGAATTAATTTCTTTCTCAATCTTGTAAGAGTGTATAAACTCACATACTCATTAGTTTATAAAAATATTCATATCAATGAACCGTTAAAACTAAATAAAACAAAAACTTATGAAAAGGAATTTATTTCACTACGTATTACAATCTATAAAAATACACTGAAGTGTTTTGACTATTATAACTGGATCTGGATTTAAAAATACTATGTTATAGGTAAAAAATAATGCCACTTCTGCTTTTAACAGTACAGCATTTACCTTTTAGAAAGTTTGGATTAAACTACAGATTTGTGAGTGAATATGTGGGCTTGTCGTCCGTGTCGTAGCCACTGAATTCGATCGCGAAGAAAGAACCCTGTTTTGTAGATGTTTAGTTTAGTTATCTTTGATGAGAACATGTGAGGTGTAATTTTGTACTATTCCAAAATACTGCTTTTACTGTTTGGGATCTAGATAGCTGGCTCCCGGGTTTGAAAGCTTTTGATTAGATTACTTATGCATTTATTATGAAAAATGACTATTGCTTCACTGTACCAAAGTGACAATGTTTTCAAAAGATCCCACCTTGCTGTCATACTCACTGTAGGAGAAAGTCAAAACAGTAAACCACCATCCTTATCATTATTAGCTCTGCAACTCATTGTGTCTTGGCTTCGTCGAGAAACTTCTTCCATTCTGTCCCATTCTGCGCTCAGTTGTTTACTCCAAGTGCATTTAGTTCATAAATACAGAATAAAACTCGCAGTTTTAATCATCGGACTTTATGACTCTCTTCTTTCTTCCCCTTCCCCTTCTTTCTTTCCCTTCCACAAAAAATATGTTGAGAAGTGTTGACTATTATAACTGGATCTGGATTTAAAAATACTATGTTATAGGTAAAAAATAATGCCACTTCTGCTTTTAACAGTACAGCATTTACCTTTTAGAAAGTTTGGATTAAACTACAGATTTGTGAGTGAATATGTGGGCTTGTCGTCCGTGTCGTAGCCACTGAATTCGATCGCGAAGAAAGAACCCTGTTTTGTAGATGTTTAGTTTAGTTATCTTTGATGAGAACATGTGAGGTGTAATTTTGTACTATTCCAAAATACTGCTTTTACTGTTTGGGATCTAGATAGCTGGCTCCCGGGTTTGAAAGCTTTTGATTAGATTACTTATGCATTTATTATGAAAAATGACTATTGCTTCACTGTACCAAAGTGACAATGTTTTCAAAAGATCCCACCTTGCTGTCATACTCACTGTAGGAGAAAGTCAAAACAGTAAACCACCATCCTTATCATTATTAGCTCTGCAACTCATTGTGTCTTGGCTTCGTCGAGAAACTTCTTCCATTCTGTCCCATTCTGCGCTCAGTTGTTTACTCCAAGTGCATTTAGTTCATAAATACAGAATAAAACTCGCAGTTTTAATCATCGGACTTTATGACTCTCTTCTTTCTTCCCCTTCCCCTTCTTTCTTTCCCTTCCACAAAAAATATGTTTCAACTGTTGTTAATTTTCCATTAATACCCATCCAAACATGCCGTAACCACTTGAGTTTTCCGACCGTCAGGAATCTCACAACATGGACATCACCATTGATTATATAGTGTATTAGATTGCTCGATGCAACACTACGATTTGGCAGCTAGGATTTTAATACGAAAAGCCACAAAGTAGATGGCACTCATTGTTCCAAAAATTGATTATTATTCTCTTTTTTTGTAAATGGCTGCATTCCTGGTATACGTGGTGCGGTGGCGCACTTTAGATGGTGCTCTAAACACCATAGGTATACCTATGCGGTGGTATCCTATCTCGAAATAAAATAACAAATGAATTTTTAAATCATAGATCTTATTATTTTAATATTATTTACATAAAGATGTAAATTTTTAATTTGGTATACATGTTTCAATACGTAATCATTACGAAATTTAATGTTCAGCTAAATAATAGGAGGCATTCTATTTTTCCGTATTATTTCTGTAATGTTACCAGGCTATATAAAAATGTGATAGATTGCGCTAATAATTGAATGTTATTATAGTTGTCATTGGTTAAATTATTGGGTTTTTATAATCTATCAGTCCTTTATAAAAAAAACATTCATTATCAATGTTGTTGTAGATAACCAAATAAATTGCTATTAGTTTCGCCGTCAATGCTATCAGCACCATCCGCATTTCGCCGGCGCAGAAGGGTTGCCAAAATGTACTATGGAGTTGAGCAATCTAATACCATATATGATCAATGAATCACCCCTTACAGATCATAAAGTTTTCTACTAGTTTGACTTCTCCAAACGCTACCTTCCTGCAAGGCACTGAAGATTCTGCTCAATATTTTGCGTTCAAATTATCTAATGCATTTTCATCTGCTTAGATGAGAATCCCGTTTCTGAGGCGTATGTTATGACTAGTCTGATGAGTGTCTTTTAAAGGGTTGCCTTCATACTCCGGCATTTCATTTGAGACTGAAATCCGAAGTAACACCCGTTTGCCGCCATTAAATGCCATTAGAAAATACTAAAAGCGGCTGATAGCTTCCTTGTGAGTCTTCATATGATTTTTAAGATTAGATTTTTCTATGAACGCCTTTCCGCAATGCACGCATACATGAGGTCGTTCCCCGCTGTGTATCATCTTGTGTTTTTTCAAAACGCTCGATGTCATAAACGTGTTGGAGCATATGGAGCACTCGTATGGCCTCTCGCCGGTGTGCATCCGCATGTGGTTCTTAAGGTGCGTGCGAGACTTGTAAGACTTTCCGCATTGCTTGCAGCTGAATGGCTTCTCGTCCGAGTGCCATTTCTGGTGGTACTCCAGCTCCTTTTGGGTCCTGTACCGCTTTCGGCAGTGCGGGCATTCAAAGTTACGTTCGCCGTTTACCCGCAAGAGGTGCTCTCGAAGTGTTTCCTTATTTTTGAATTTCTTTCCGCAGTGTTCGCATGGCATGGGCTGGTTGTCTGTGTGCATTCTGAAGTGGTGGCTCTGGAATTAAAGAAAGTGTTTAATTAATCATAAGTATACGATAGATATTTTCAATACTGGCAGTGTATCTTGTCCCCTACCAAACACTGGCTATCATACAGCGGGTATGCTGTCAAGAGTGATTCCAAGTAACATTCTAAACTGGGCGATCATACATGTTATCTCTGATAAATCAGATATAATATTATACAGGATGAGTTTTTAATTAATGACACCTTGTAGTGGGTGAATCAGTACAACGAAGTAAGCAACTTTTAATAAGTTTTTTATCAAATTTATAAATTATATAGCGGTAGGTAAAATATCGCTAATATTGTTTATTAGCGATATTTTAATTGTTTATTAATATTGTTTATCGCTAGATAGCGCATCGTGCTCATAGCTTTTTATACTTTGTTTTTTCGAAAACATCTTATCAAAACACGCTTAGTTGTCGTACTGACTAACCCACTATAAGGATGTCACTAATTAAAAACTCACCTGTATTTCCTCTGATAAATCAGGCGAGAGTTCCAGATTCATTCGTTTCTTCTGTCATTAAATTAAACTAAATCCGTTAACCTCCGAGCTGCGAGATTTCTCGAGCGCATGTCTTTGAAAGACTATGTATAATTATGGAAATTTTAGATTTATTATGGCGGCTGACCAAAATATTTATTTCTCCCAAACCGTTGTTGCACTTTAGAATTGTTGCATATTAGAACTTTAGAATACTAACTTTAGAGTCCGATCGGTCCCAACGAGGCCAAACTGTGCTTTTACGTTTGAGTCCGATCGGTCCCTCTGAGGCTCGAGGGGTTAACCATTTTAGTTAGTTAGTTAGTTGTACTGGGCGTTCCTCCGCAAGTCGACATCCAGTGTGCCTATTTTGCGTGTTGGGGGGTTAACCATGATATTTGTCCTTATTCCCATTAATAAACGTGCAAAAAGCAAGCGTTTTGTAATATTTTCAATTCATAATTACGTATAAATGAGTCCGCTCGCAAGAAAACAGATTTGATATAGTTTATAAAGGAAAGTATCTATATATAAAGTTATATTTTTTGTAAGTGCCCTAGTTTACGCAAGAATTGAAAATAACTCAAACACAGGCTAAACAGAAAGCAAATACGGCCAATTGTTTGGGTACCATATTGAAAAAATCTTTATTTAGAGAAAAAAAATATATAAAAGGAAAATGACTAAGTACAGACCTCAGCCGAGGATGAGGTAGGTCAGGCATTTTTAATAGAGACGGAAGCTCTACGCGTCACAAATTTTTATTAGGCATTAATATGATATACTTACCGCCAAACCAGCTGGCGCTTTGCATGCGAAACCGCAAAGATGACAAATGAATTGTTTTTCGTCTGAGTGACATCTCATATGGTTGACCAGCGATCGGTTGTAAGCAAAACTGGAAACATAAGATTTATTAAACTTAAATTTGGGTCTATTTTAAGTTTTAGGCTTAAAATAGGCCCAAACCGCAGTGCACGATTGGATCAGTAGACAGACGAGACCCATTGCAGAGTCGTTTGTATATTAGTAATAAAAACTTGATTGATCTAGAATATGTTTATCATTCTTTGAAGAGTCAGTAACTAGGCGTCATTATAATATGAATTATGAAGACATATGGCTTTTAATATTTACGATAAGCCCGTGTTCCGGAACAAAGTTCCGCCGCACGCTCCATAATTTTCTTATTTGTAAAACAGAGTAAATATGAAGTAGCAACCCTTTCACTTAAATTGACGGCAGTGACCGATACACGCTACCAAGCAATAGTCGAAAGTTCAAGCAATTGTATTTATATAAAACGGAGAATAAATCTATTTTGCATCATAATGGTGGCTGCCTTAAGACTCTGACCGCGGGAGATGCGCATGTATATGCACATACATGCACATAGATATATACACTTATATGCACAAAAGTGAATGCACTTACGTTCAGCTTTTTCCATATGATTCCGCGGCGTTAAATTCTCACGCTATTATCGCGCTAAAATGTATATAATACTGCGCAGGGGAAATATCCGGGGAAATATCCCCTTCGAATTCTTTTCTGTTGCTCTGCAACATCGAGACTTGCATTTTCCACGCTCTCAAGTCGCATGGCCGACGGGAACGGACAAGGAATTATTTTGGAACATTTTTGGAATTAAGAATGGAAATAATTGAAGCAATTTTTGAGATTTAAATACGTACAAGTACAACAGGATAGAAAGAATAGAAAAGCACTTCAAATCCCACATACCTCCGAATCCAATAAAAAAGGAACCTCATAGAAGGTGTTCCGTAGTCCTAGTGAATACGGATTTCTGTAAGTGCAGCAGCCATGTCATGGTAAAAATTTGAACGGGCTATCTTAATTGAATGCGTATACAAAATTTCGAGTCTGTGCTGTTGACCATTGAGGAATTCCCTTGTTAGAAGCCAACCTTCGGTGCCGTAGTCCTCTCTTGGTGAAACTTAAAGCGGGCTGTCGTAATTGAATGCGTATACAAAATTTTGTCTGTGCTGTTGACCGTTGAGGAGTCTCCTCGTCGGAAGCCAACCCTGGTGCAGCAGCCATGTCATGGTGAAACTTAGAATGGACTGTCACAACTGAATGCGAGTATACAAAATTTCGTGTCTGTGCTGTTGACCGTTGAGGGGTCCCCTCGTCGGAAGCCAACTCTGGGTGTAGAATCCGGTCATGCTTGCCTTAAAAATTGCATTGTCATCAAACCTGAACCAACATGTAAATTTTCAACTTAATATGATAATATTTGAGGAGTTTCCTTAGTTCCTCATGGATCCTATCATTAGATACTTATGATCATACAGACACGGGACTTTGATAAAAATAGGACTAATCTGTAAGTATATCCTTTCAAATAAAAAAAATATTTTCCAAATCGGTTCATATATGACAGAGTTCTAAGGCAACAAACATTAACAAAAAAAAAAAAAAAAAACCAAAACCGAATTGACAACCTCCTCTTTTTTACAAGCTTTTATTAAGCTTGCAATGTTTGTCAGTATATTTGTTTAGGTCAAATCTCGCAAGCAGAATTAGAACCGCTTCCTCTTATCCTATGAAGTTGAAATTTTACATATTGGTTCAGTTCCGATGACAATGCATTTTTATGGTTAGCATGACCTGATTCTGTTGGTTGGCTCCCGACGACGGGACTCCTCAACGGTCAACAGCACAGTCACAAAATTTTGTATATGCAATCAATTATGATAGCCCGTTTTAAGTTTCACCATGACATTGCTGCTGCACCCAGGGTTGGCTGCCGACGAGGGGACTCCTCAACGGCCAACAGCACATACACGAAATTTTGTGTACTCTCTCAATTATGATAGCCTATGGTGACCTGGATACCGGGTCACCAAGGCATACCCGGCAACGAAGAGGCCGGCAGACTGGCAAAACTGGGCATACTGGAATGCCCGGTGGAGCCAGTTATAGGGGTACCCTTTGCTACAGGTAAAAAAATCATCAGGGACTGCTTGGAGCAGGAACATTGGGCTTCCTGGAAACAGAGCCACGGATGTCGCCAGGCAAAAGCCATGATGGAGCAACCACTACAAAAGAAAACCAAGGCCCTACTTGACATGAGCAAGAAGAACCTTAGAACCACTATCGATCTCCTCACCGGACACACGACCCTTAGAGCACATCTGTTCAACCTTGGCTTGACCGAGAGCAAGGACTGCCGAATATGTGGCGAAGGACCTGAAGACAGCATACACATCGTTGCTCGCTGCCCAGGCCTCGCCGCTAAAAGACACAGTTTACTGGGACGAGCCGTTCTCGAACCTAGCGATCTGCCCAACTTGAAGGTCAGTGATCTACTTGGACTGGTAAAAAGTACTGGTCTACTAGCTGACCACTGACTAGCTAACAGGCTAGTCAGTGGTCCACTGGGAGCTAACGGGCCCATTTGGGAGCTAACGGGCCCATGATGAGGTGGCCACGATGACCCATGTGTTCAGGGTCGGTCACACTCACGGGTCAACACCCATCCGATGGCCTCCACGCATGGGGTGCGAACCTGGGTAGGACACTGGGTCAACCAGTCTCCCCTGGGAATCAAACCTCTGGCGCTCCTGGACGGTCTGCGCACCGAGCGGCGCAAGCCAATCGATTGTGCTCTCCGACTAACAATCGGGGGAGTCTGGGAACTGTATTGTTTCCTATAGAGCGGGGGTGGTTGCCTACCTTACGGCGACTGCTCTTGAAATGACCATTGGCCATCCGATCCCGGTTCAGAGTCGGGCAAAGGACGCCTTGGTCCGCGACAGATTCGGTGTACACCGTTTCACCGCTTCGTAAGGGAGAGGACCGCGCAAGCGACCTCGAACTCGGAACCAATCAAGAGACCGGAGAAATCTGGTCACAATTGGAAGCAAGGGCGCGAGTGTCGGCCCGCCAGGTAACATTACTGGCTATCTCACGGTAAAGGCGTTGGTCTCTTGCGGGTTGTGGCGTAGCTAGACGTCGGATTTGTAATGTCCAAAGTCTTCTACGCTCACTGCACGGTCGATAGAACGATGAATCGTTAAAACGTCCTGCGGTGACGGGTTCACCCGTTGTGGTTGACATCTCAATATGACCACTGACCTAACCACATAGTGGCTAGTTACAAAAGATCTTATAGATCTAGGTGACATCAAGGGCTGGAAACAAGCCCCCCACTCCGTCTACTACTACTACTACTAATTATGATAGCCTGTTCTAAGTTTCACTGCAATAGAGCTGCTGCACTCAGGGTTGGCTTCCAACGAGGGGACTCCTCAATGGCCAACAGCACAAACACGGAACTCTGTATAGCATTAAATTATGATAGCTCGGTCTAAGTTCTACTATGACATGGCTGCTGCACCCAGGGTTGGCTCAGGACAGAGCATTTTAATGAAAGTTTGTTTTTAAAAATGTGTTTTTACTATTAACTTATTTTGAAGTCGGTTAAAAAGAAGTGTAATGTGTTCAGGGTTCATCTGTGAATATTATACGTTTCTTTATTCCACCATAACTTCTAAACGCTTGAACCGATTTACAAGTGTGTGGTATTGTTAAATTCGTTATGTCATTCCGAGTGTCATAGGGTACCTTAACTGTCCAAACATCAAGTAAGTAGTTATCTAAATGTCCAAATGTCAATAAATTAAATGTCTGATTGAGTACATTCCGGAAATATACATGTATCTAAATGGATAAATCCATAAACCACTAATATTACATAAAAAACTGCAATAAAAATAATTATAAATACAATAGTTCATTTTCTATAGCGGCAGTCGAGTTTTTTATTCTTTTTAATATTATAATTACTTGTTATTGCCATTTTAAACTAGGTATCGAAAATCCATAATGGAGTAAGCCACTCTCAATGCATTTTTTCCACAGACCACTGTGGAGTAAACGCTGAAAGGTTAAAGATTAGACTAAAGAATGTTTGTCATAGATAAAATTCCCCAAAATGCCATATGTCACTGTACTGAGGTCTGTCAGTACTGCTTGAGCGGTCGTTTTCATCATTGCTTCTTACTTTACTTTTGTAAAATTTCACTGATATGCAGGCTCGTTTCTTTGCCTCTGAAATAATCACTAAATTAAGATATTACACTTACGTCTTGTGACAAATGTGGCACTCGATCTTGATTCCGGCGTGGCTGAGTCTGTGCGCCCGGCAGTTCTTCATATTCATGAATACCTTGCCGCATTCCTTGCACAGGCCTGGCTTTATGCCGAGGTGGGCGCCTCGGAAGTGAAATTCGAGCCTGTCAATTTTTCCAAATCTTCTGAAGCATATGTAGCACCGGATACGCAGTCTGAAGCCCTTTTCTTGATGTGTGTATCTATTAAAAATAAATCAAGATCTATTGGATTAAGAGTGTACTGATAAAGTAACCTGAACAGTGTACTGATAAAGAGGGTCGATTTTTATAACAGGATTGCTACAAGCCTTGCGAATGTCTGCGCGGTGGTGATGATATCAGTTTAAACATTATGCAAAGTCGTATTACAAAATAAAACTATTTGTTGAGACAAAGGCTTCTTTTTAGTAGTAAATAAAATACAAACGGAGCTGCCATGGAATTCACCGAATAAAAATCGGGCCCATCATATATAATTATTACACTTCTGGGAGGTGAAGGGTGGATTCCGGACCAACGACCGGCGGTGGTAGGTTTAGGACAGCTGTCTTGCCACATGTGAGCGTTCACCTTACCACCCAATCACTCCCCCTTCAAAAGCCATAGAATTTAAGATGCAGAGATCGCGGTTTTAGATAATTTTTCTAGAAAGGAGTTAATTATTTTCCTGGAGAGACCAAGATCTTTAAGAAGGTGAAACAAAGATTTAGCTGGCAGGCCACGAGCGCCTACTTCCACCGCGTAAAGGTGAACAGTGAAGCCGTTCCGGGTGACGGCATTTGCGAGGTCATGGTATTTATTTAATTTGTACTCGTGGTCTTTTGGGATATTTGATTCCCATGGAACAGTTAATTCTACGATAAGGACCATCTTCCGAGATAAAGAGTAAAGAGTTATATCTGGACGCAGGGCTGTGCATCCGAGACTTTCAGGGAATTTATACTGCTTAGAGACCGAATCGACCTCCATAATCCAATCTGAAGCTTTCTCGATTATTGAGAAAGGTTTTGCAGTGGGATGTTTTTTGCCTTTAGAGCCAACCCGCACAAACTGTATTGGGGGTTTGGAGGATACTGTGGAACCCTTGTTGGCACGAGCCACTGAGAGGCTAAGTACCTCGCGAATAACAGCAAGGACTTTGTCGTTGCGGTAAGTGTACCGTCCTTGATCCAAGGCCACCTTGCAGCCAGCTAGAATATGTCTAGCTGTGCAAGGGGTGTTGCTACAAAGAGAACATGAACTATCCTCGGCATAGCTCCAACGAGCGAGGTTACTGGGGTCTGGAAGTGTAGGCTGAAAGGCATTTAAATAAAATTTCAGCATCTCTGGCGTCCAGTCATACAACATTACTTTCCAGTGCATTGGAGGAGGAATGCAAAAGTCTCCAATTGTTGTCCAATCATTCTGGCATTGAAGGCCAATAGCCATACTATTGCTGTCGTAATCTCCCCGCAAGAGAGACTTCTTCAAGTCCACATCGCTCATGGTTGTACTGCCATACCCCAGACCAGTGCCATTCTGGCTGATTCCAGTAAGGAACTTTTTGTGGAAGTCAACGCGGGCTTGTAGATCATTTGACTCACTACGGCCACTTACTACGTGCTTCGATATTGCCGGATCCTTGGAATTGCTTAGAATCGAATTTTTGGTTATTCTGGAGTTGGCGTAGAGCAGAGAGGGCAGTTTTAGAGCTAGCCCAAAATTGTGTTTGGACCTGAAGAGAGTCGTTTAAACATGACGCAAAGTCGTATTAATTTAAAACTATTGTTGAGACAAAGGCTTCTTTTTAGGAGCAAGGCTTTGATTTTTGAAAACAGTATAAAAGATAAATTTTTGCTAAGCGACTAGCAGACAAATTTTATCTAACTGATGATTGAGCATGTAATCAAATACAAGGTGGGACACGTCGCACAACGAAAGAAAAATAGGCAACACTGATTCTTCCTCTTCAAAATTAAAGAGGGCGGAACTCGCCAGTACACATGGCATTCTTTCTCTGTGATGGTTTCTGTGTTGCAAGTTAAAAGTTCATAAAATTTTCGTTGTCCGTGTTTATTTTACAAAATCTCTTACCGCAAAGTTCAAAATGAATTTCAAACCGATTTTTCAGGATTACCGGTGCCAAACAAATCAACTTTAAAGCGTTGGATAAATTCAATAAAGTAGGGAATGTGGCCGAAATATGGCTAAGAATACAGAGCGCTGTTGCCGAGAGAAAGGTGGGCATTTTCAACATTTATTGTAACTTTTTGATATGTTTGTATATTTTGAGTCAAATAAATTTGTTTCGATTTGTTTTTATATTTTTAAAGAATCATGTCGCAAGACTTTTGTCCCAACCTGTATAATCAATGATAATAGGGATACTATGCTCTAATTATTTAAGGTGAAATTGCCGGAGGAAATCATTCAATCACCTTCATCAAAAAGGTCTAGGATGAAGAACATTTTGGCTCCGTAATCCAAGACACTCTCATTCGTGCTGCAGCCAACAAAAGCGCAGTATGATAAGCCAACATTTAGTGGCAGATTGTATTGTATTAGGACCTTGCATTGAAAACTTCGATTTCCTAAGAAATACCGTAACTTATAGTTCTAGTCATTTACCACCTTGCAAAATACTTCATGTCAAGCTTCAATTATCAGTCTGTGTCATTTCGTTGAAGTGTCAACAACGTAATTTTGTTAGCTTCGAAGATGTCGAAATTTGAGCCGATAAAAAGTCATTTGCGGGAAGCAATGCTTTTCTGTTTTCATCTTAAGAAAACTGCCGCAGAATGTCATAGATTGCTGCTGGGGGCTAACAGGGAATTTACTCCGACAGAAAGGACTGTTGAGACTTGGTTTCTCCGATTCAAAAGTGGTGATTTCGACATGCAAGACAAAGAGCGCCCAGGCCAGGTGCAAAAATTTGAAGAAGCCGAATTCGAGTCCATACTCCATGAAGATTCGAGTCTGACGCTAGAAAAGATAAGTGAAGTGCTTAATGTTCATCCCTCAACCGTTTCGAGACGCTTAAAATCTATGGGAGTCATTCAAAAGGAAGGGCGTTCGGTTCCTCACGAATTGACGTTTCAAGACTTGTGAAATGCTCCTTCGCTGTCAAAAAAGAAAAGGTTTTCTCCACCGAATAATCACCGGCGACAAAAAGTGGATCTTTTACGAGAACCACAAATGCAAAAAATATCGCTCGTACCCCGGTGGATCACTTCCATCGACCTCAACAACGACGCCGAAGAGAGACATCCGCGGATCCAAGGTAATGCTCTGCATTTGGTGGGACCAAAAGGGTGTCATCTATTACGAGCTGCTGAAACCGGGAGAAACCACCACGGGCGATCACTATTGAGCTCAGCTCAAGAATTTGAGCGATGCTGTGAAGATAAAACGGCCGGAATACGCTAAAAGGCACAACAAGGTAATTTTCAAGCATGACCATGCTCGACCACACGTCGCGATGCAGGTTAACCCTTCAGGCCTTGGCCCTTCGGCCGATTGACAAGTTGATGTCCCAACAAAATTTAGTAAAAATTAGTAAAAAAAATGAATTATGACGCTGTCTCACCAAAACATTAATTACTGCCAAACCACTGTACCCATGATTAAAATAAAACATATTAACATAATAAAACATAATGAAATAAAACAAATTAAATTAAAATAAAATTAAAACGGGGCCGTCATGCTGAATATTGTTGTGGCCGATATCGGCCAATTGGGGCTCTAGGGGTTAAGAACTTCCTGGAAACGCTTCGCTGGGACATCCTACCTCACCCGCCGTACTCCCCAGATATTGCGCCATCCGACTACTATTTCTTCCGGTCAATGGCTTATGGCCTTTCCGAGCAGCGCTTCCAGTCTTTCGAGGATATTGAAAAATGGCTGGATTCGTGGATAGCCCCCAAGGATGAAGACTTCTTCCGCCGGGGAATCTGTCTCTTGCCAGAAAGATGGGAGAACATCACAGCTAGCGATGGACAATACATTGAATGAAATGCACTTTCCAATTTGCTTCGAAATAAATGTTCAATATCACAAAAAAATTGAAGTTTTCTATTCAAAGACCTAATATGATTTTCATATACAGACCTATGAACGCAGACAAGATCAGCAAAATCAACCGCCTTGAAGTCACAATTCTTGCACGATAAGTCGTTTGATGCTTTATGTTCATCTAAATGTTTTTTGAGATCCGAGTAATTATCCAGTTCCACCTTACAAATTCCTGTAACAAAATGATACCAACTTACTTGTATTTACTGATAGTTTGTTGTCTATCCTTTATAACAATAACTAGTGGTATTACCCGGCGTTGCCCGTGTTATATCGGGGCTCAAATATCTATGTATACCAATTTTCATGGCGATTGGTTGAACGGTTTATAAGTTGATGTGCTGCAGCGCCATCTAGTGGCGAGTTACAACACAATAAATAGTGCGAAAATATTAAGCATCCTCAAATGTCTAAGTATACCAATTTTCATGGCGATTGGTTGAGCAGTAGCAAAATTGACGTACTGCAGCGCCACCTGGTGGCGAGTTACAATAAAGTTAATAGCGCGAAAATATTATAAAATACTAGTATCATATATTTACTATCTATCATATATTTACTATCTGTAAGTTTGCTATAAAATAAAATAAAATAAAATTATGCAAACTCAAATGTCTATTTATACCAATTTTCATGGCGATCGGTTGGGCGTTAATGTGTTGCAGCGCCATCTAGTAGCAAGTTACATCAAAGCGGATATCATATAAACCATTTCTATGAAAAAATACATATATGTGTAAACATTCATGGTGATTGGTCAAACGGTTTTGGAGTCTATTAAGCTTGAACAGACAGATATACCAACATCCATTTTTATAAATATAGATTAACGATAGGGGTTCACTCGAAATCATTGCGAAACTTGTGACAACAAGCTTCAATAATTTCGCACCTCTAGTGCTGTGATTCTCAAAAGGTGCAGCGAATCGTGGAATCTACAAAAAGTCGAGTCTTTAATCTTGCAAACACAGATATAAGATAAATTAAACCTAATTGAAATATTTCAGAATTCCAATAAGTTAAATGCCAGCAGGCAAGAAAGAACAGGCCTTTTCATATTATTCATAATATATTTCATATTATTCATAAAATCATATCAGTCAATAATATGATTTATCTATCTTCACAGCAAAAATAAAACTGGGTATGGGTAAATAATTTTGGAAAATGTATCACAGCTGGAAGAAAAAATATAGGTATATTGTTTCAAAGGTATTAGCAGATCATTATTATTAACCCGTTGAGTATGAGTCAACCAAATCTGGTCGCGAAACAATTATCCGTTGAGTACGAGTCGACCAAATCTGGTCGCGCGTTTTTTTCACTTCTTTGACGTTCTCATATTTATTCATAATTATCTAATTGTTTTACAAAATGATATTTCAATATTCTATATTCGAAATTTCAATGCAATCATTGTGCAGTTGTTCTTTTTATGATTGGTGTAGTAGTTTCGTAGTTATAGTACTTTAAGTCGATGTCGCCGAAAATCCTGCAAAAGCGACAGATGCATCCATGAAAATACCCATTTACTCCAAGGGTTAAGCAAGAAACACATTTGTGGACTTCTAAAATTCTGATTTGGATCTACCAGAAAAATATCTCATTGGAATGGAAATTAAAATGCATTAATTATTTACTTTGATCTAAATATGGAATTGAACCGTACAGTCCTATGAGCACTGAGCATTTGTGACATCTGTGTTAATTGTTTCCGAGTTACTTTACAACAACAACAACAATGTGGCCAACTGTAAGAAAATAAAGAACAAACTATTTTAAATACAAAAATGTGATGCCCTGAAGCAGTTTTTGTGAAAAATGTATATATATTTTAAAGACACAGAACGTAATTATTAAAGACCATTCAAATTTACACTGGATTTCATCATTTCATTCAGGGCATATTTCATTTCTTGTTTTGTATGGGGAGCATGCAATTGAGTGGGCCTTAAAACATTCCCTGAGAGTAACTTCCAGAAGTAAGCGAGTTTTTCGTTTTTTTCATGTGATGTAATAATACAAGCCACTTCAGCAATTCCACTATGATACGGTTACTCAGTTCATTCTATAATAGGTTCAATGATCTTTTTGATCGTTCTATAATAGGTTCAATGATCTTTTTTGCTAGGCAAAATTCTTCACGCAGTCAGAAAAAAGCTTAGGATCACTTACTAACGTAATGATAAAGATACACATTATTACTTTTTTTTATTTATGGTGATGTTTAGCCATATCGATCCACATTTTCTCCATTTTCCCATCTCTCTCCCCTCCCTTATAATGATAAATTTGAATATATGTTTCTTTTTACCTTAAAGCTTACCTAATAACTTAAATCCATCGATATATGATCCCCTAGATAGGTCTTTTGCACTCGAAAATGACCCCTTCAAAAGCACTACTGTAAGCCGACCAGTAGTAGTTTGGTCGCAGTCCGCTGGCAGACAGCCGACCGTTTCCGGCGTGGAGCTGCCGCGCAGAATATCGGCGCGCTATTCTCTCGTATATTGTTTAATTTATTGCTCTCTCTGTCACATAATTAAAGAGCAAAGGGAATGTGGAGCCAAGTTATTTGTATCTCAAACATTGCTCTCGGATTGATCTACCTTAAAAAAATAATAAGTACAGTAGACTATATTTCTGAGGTCTTGGCTATCCGCATTGGCTTACCGCTGTTTATTTTGGTGTATGCTGTTTATTGCTTAAAATATATATGAAAAATAATTGTATGCATTGTCCGGGTGGGTTACTTCTGTGACGTTAGATGTGGCATAGTGCCAGGCGACGATGCGTAATAAATCTCGAGGATACTATTGTTTCCATGTAAAAATTAAATGAAACTGTAAAGTCGAACCGAGATATACTACACCTTCACCCTCACGGTATCTTTTACTGCGATCCCTCTTCCTCTGACCAATCCTTCATTAGTATTCTGTTTTATCAGTTTCCCATAAATATTTCAGCGTGATTTTCTATTTATGCTGAAGGTCAGTGATCTACTTGGACTGGTAAGAAGTACTGGGCTACTAGCTGACCACTGACCTAACCACATAGTGGGTAGTTACAAAAGATCTTATAGATCTAGGTGACATTAAGGGCTGGAAACAAGCCCCCACTCCATCTACTACTACTACTACTATTTATGCTGGCAACATCACCTTGCATTATTATTGCAGTATTATTTTCAGCGACCACTCAAAACTCGCTCTTTTTTTAACAAAAGGTATTATAAAAGTGATAGTTACCACAAAGAAGTGCATCTGATTTTGGTATAAATCTTCTGTCATCTAATTCCGGACAATACTTTTTCACACGCTTGCCGTTTTTGCCGCATATCTGCAAATGGGTCGCTAATGCTTTCTTGTAAGCTGAAATAACGATTTCAATTTAATGTTTTTTAAAAAAAAAAGAGTTTACAAAGTGCATGGTGCTTATATGTAAGTGAAGTTCTTCTGAGAAACTAGAATGCTCTTGATATTATATGAGTAGTAACTTCTTCTTCCACTCCTAAACTTTGGAAAACTCCTTACAGTGAAACTGCCGCCCAGAGACGACTGGCTAAAAAACCAACTGCACTGGGAAGCCGGTAGCCTTAAATGGTATACTGATGAGCAAAGGGAACGTTATACGGCCCTGAACCTTGCTGTGGCGTACCAAAAAGCCTTGCAAACCTAATGCTTAAAAAAATATGTTTGAAACAATCCATCAACCACTGGAACAACACGCCAGGTTATCATTCCATAGCGCTAATTAATGCTTACAACCGTAAGACTGCCCGTTGAGGCCTCATCGCTAAATAGGAACAATCTACGCATACAGCTCAAGGGGCATTGTGGCCTGAACAAACACATGTACAACCTCAAGCTCCGGGACACGAAAATGTGCAGGTTCTGCCAAGGGGCAGAGGAAACCCCCTTGCACCTCATGTGCGAGTGTGGTTTGCTGATGCGTAAAAGATACACCTACTTGGGGGGTCATTACCTCCAACCTGAGGAGGTAAAGCAATCTGGTGCCAAAATCCTCTTGCGGTTC
Organism: Micropterix aruncella; assembly: GCA_944548615.1. Classification (NCBI taxonomy): domain Eukaryota; kingdom Metazoa; phylum Arthropoda; class Insecta; order Lepidoptera; family Micropterigidae; genus Micropterix; species Micropterix aruncella. The sequence continues at coordinate 23,692,905 of OX155953.1, read as the reverse complement.
TTAAATGACACGAGGCTTAGCGCAGAACAATAGCAGGTGGCGAACACAATAGATCAGCAATGGTCGCAGTATTACAAGGCTCATAAAGACCTTAGAAAAGCCCACACAATAAAAAAATAAAAAAAATAAAAAATCTTTCATATCGTGCCCGGTACGAAACATTGGTTTCTGCTTCTTTTTTACCTCGACCCTGGACTAAAAGACTGTTCGAATTTAAAAGAAAAAGTATCAATTTTTCTCTAAATTTCGTATAACTTTCAAAATCGAATTTTCAATTCATTCTGCCCCCAGGCACACCCAGGGCAGTCTGAATATTTTCCGATGATAACAACAGATAACAAGTTTATTCGGATATTATTTCGATATTATTAGATATATTGAGATATTATTAGATATCTTGGGATATTATTTCGAAAAAAAAAAACTCATAGTGGTCACTATAATTTTGGACAAAGAAGCGGATATCTTCTGGGTAGAAGAGCAGGGGTCAAAACTCTAGTGCAGCCGGAATGACCAATCATTAATAATATCTATATTTAATTGTGTACCTACGATAACTAACATTTTGTAAATTTTACAGGAGGCGAAAACAGTTATTTTATAACTTAAATTTTATGCTGCAAGTTAACCTTATTAACCTTAAATTTTATGCTGCAAGTTAATTTTATTTTGTCATTATTTATGCAAAAAAAATATGCAAAATATAATAAGGTTTAACTTGCAGCATGAAATTTAAGTTAAAAAATAAATAGTTTTGACTCTTCTGTAAAATTTCTGTCCAACCAAATATAGAATTATTCTGTTTGATCCAAGAAGGGTAATAAATAAAATATAAAAAACAAACGGAGCTGCCATGGAATTCACCGACTGGAATCAGGCCCATTATGATACTATTTTTTTACACTTCTGGGGGGTGAGCAGTGGATTCCCGACTAATGACCGGCTGTGGTAGGTTTAGGACAGCTGTCTTGCCGCATGTGAGCGTTCACCTTATCACCCATTCACTCCCCCTTCGAAGCCATAGAATTTGAGATGCGCAAATCGCGGTTTTAGATATTTTTTCTAGGAAAGAGTTGATTATTTTTCTAGAAAGACCAAGATCTTTAAAGAGGTGAAACAGAGATTTAGCTGACAGGCCACGAGCGCCAACTTCCACCGCGTGAAGGTGAACAGGGAAGCCGTTCCAGGTGACGACATTTGCGAGATCATGGTATTTATTTTATTTGTACTCGTAGTCTTTTGGGATATTTGATTCCCATGGAACAGTTAATTCTACGATAAGTGCCACCTTCCGAGATAGAGAGTAAAGAGCTATATCAGGACGCAGGGCTGTTCGAGACATTCAGGGAATTTATACTGCTTAGAGACCGAATCGAATTCCAGAATTCAATCTGAAGCTTTCTCGATTATTAAGAAAGGTTTTGTAGTTAAATGTTTTTTTGCCTTTAGAGCCATCCCGCACAAACTGTATTGGGGGTTTGAAGGGTAGTGTCAAACCCTTGTTGGTTCGAGCCACTGAGAGGCTAATTACCGAGCGAATACCAGCGAGGACTTTGTCATGGCGGTAAGTGTACCGTCCTTGATCTAAGGCCACCTTGCAGCCAGCTGGAATATGTTTAGCTGTGCAAGGGGTATTGCTACAAAGGGGACATGAACTATCCTCGGCATAGCTCCAACGAGCGAGGTTACTGTGGTCTGGAAGTGTATGCTGAAAGGCATTCAAATAAAATTTCAACATCTCTGTCCAGTCATAATAATAAATAAATACAAACGGAGCTGCCATGGAATTCACCGACCGGAGTCGGGCCCATCATAATACTATTTTTTTTACACTTCTGGGGGGTGAGCAGTGGATTCCGGACTTACGAACCGGCTGTGGTAGGTTTAGGACAGCTGTCTTGCCACATGTGAGCGTTCACCTTGCCACCCATTCACTCCCCCTTCGAAGCCATAGAATTTGAGATGCGCAAATCGCAGTTTTAGATAATTTTTCTAAGAAAGAGTTGATTATTTTTCTGGAAAGGCCAAGATCTTTAAAGAGGTGAAATAGAGATTTAGCTGGCAGGCCACGAGCGCCAACTTCCACCGCGTGAAGGTGAACAGTGAAGCCGTTCCGGGTTACGGCATTTGCAAGATCATGGTATTTATTTAATTTGTACTCGTGGTCTTTTGGGATATTTGATTCCCATGGAACAGTTAATTCTACAATAAGAGCCACCTTCCGAGATAGAGAGTAAAGAGTTATATCTGGACGGAGGGCTGTGCATCCGAGACTTTCAGGGAATTTATACTGCTTAGAGACCGAATCAACCTCCAGAATCCAATCTGTAGCTTTCTCGATTATTGAGAAAGGTTTTGTAGTTAAATGTTTTTTGCCTTTAGAGCCATCCCGCACAAACTGTATTGGGGGTTTGGAGGATACTGTCAAACCCTTGTTGGCACGAGCCACTGAGAGACTAATTACCTCGCGAATAACAGCGAGAACTTTGTCATGGCGGTAAGTGTACCGTCCTTGATCTAAGGCCACCTTGCAGCCAGCTAGAATGTGTCTAGTTGTGCAAGGGGTATTGCTACAGAGGGGACAAGAACTATCCTCGGCAAAGCTCCAACGAGCGAGGTTACTGGGGTCTGGAAGTGTATGCTGAAAGGCATTCAAATAAAATTTCAGCATCTCTGGCGTCCAGTCATAGAGCATTACCTTCCAGTGCATTGGAGGCGGAATGCAAAAGTCACCAATTGTTGTCCAATCATTCTGGCATTGAAGGCCAATAGCATGAGCCATACTCTTGCTGTCGTAATCTCCCCGCAAAAGAGACTTCTTCAAGTCCACGTCGCTCGTGGTTGTACTGCCATACCCCAGACCAGTGCCATTCTGGCTGATTCCAGTAAGGAACCTTTTGTGGAAGTCTACGCGGGCTTGTAGTTCATTTGAATCACTACAGCCACTAACGTGCTTCGATATTGCCGGATCTTTGGAATTGCACAGAATCGAATTTTTGGTTATTCTGGAGTTGGCGTAGAGCAGAGAGGGCAGTTTAAGCGCTAGCCCAAAATTTTGTTTGGACCTGAAGAGAGTCGAGGGGTCAGCTGGTTTGGCTAAGGACAGCCAGGATTTTAAACTAGCTGTCACCAGTGCATCTAGACGGGACAGTTGGGTTTTGGTAAAATCATAAATAAGAAAGGGCCATGACAAATGTGACGTTAGATAATTGTCATAGATCCAGGCCTTACGAGGGCCAGAAATTAGCAAGGCATCTATTTTCGCCAGGCAACTTTTGAAATGCTCTATAACATGATCGCCCGAGACGTCTTTTCCCTGATGGGTGAGTTTTCTGCCGAGGAATTTGAAATGATTGTTTGGGTCTATAAGGGAGATATTAGAGCCCTTATAGACCAATTTGGGGTCATAGGATGTAAATTTTGTGCCCATGCGGGCGAGTCCAAGGCAAAAACATTTGGAGGGCTTCACTTTTATACAGCCTGACCAGTCGCAGAAAAGCTCCACTTTCTGTAATAGCAGGGAAAGCTGCTTGGGGCTTCTGGTGATGAAAGTTAGGTCGTCGGCAAAAGCGAGGCACGACGAGGTGTATTGGCCGTCTGTTTTAAAACGGTAGCCCCACTTCCTGTCAAACTGGCTCCGGCTTTCCAGAAGTATATTAAAAACTATATTAAAAATCGTCGGGGAGAGGCAACAGCCCTGAAATAGTCCAATTGAATATGGTATAGAGCGGGTAGTCCATTCTTGCGTTTTAACATGGAAAGTCAGACAGTTGTAGTAGGAGGCTACAATGTCACGCACGACTGGTGGGAAGTTGTACCAGCGGAGTGCAAAGTGGAGGAGACTGTGTCCTTTCGTAGAGCTCCGTAAAATAGTTCTTAAAATCTAGTTTGTGAAATCTCAGTTTCTCAATAAACGTTAAAAAAAATCTAGTTCGTAAAATCTAGGAATACTTACAGAATACTTTTTCACACACCGCGCACATCCCACCATCTTTTCTCACGATCCGTCTTCTAGCCAAATTGAAAGTTTTAACATCTGTGGAGTCTTTAGCCAACTTTCTTTTTGATTTCTTCTCCATTTTGAAGATGAGCTTTTCGTCGTCAGAGGCATCAAAATGAAAATCTTCCGTGAAATGATTTGAGTCTACCGACTCATCCGACTTGTCGTCAAGTTCCTCTTTCACCTCGAATTCAACTGGCTCTGGTTTGGCGTTTGGCAATATAGAAAGATTGTGCTTTTCTTCATCTAGTTCCGCTTTTGCTAAATGTCCCAAAAGCATCGTTTCCGACAATCTGCATTGCTCCTTAAAATCATACCAAGTGACCACGAACTCTGAACATTTCTTACACAGCTTACTCGGCAGCAAATCTTCTTTCGAAACCTGTAATCAAATTACAATCAATTCGCGTTCATTGACAGGAAGATAAACTAAAAAACTTTACCGTCAGAGATGTACACTCAATGTATTTCTTGTAAAGATTGTTCAAAAAGAGCGGCTCCATTGCGGCAGGTTTGCTGTCAAGGCAGGCTCTACAAATATCAGAATAATCGCCGTTTAAATTGTCCACCATTTTTACGGTTTGTAAGTTTCCCGCGCGAAATAATACAAACAAAATTAAATAACCGACGCTATGGCCATTTTTTAATAAAAATGCTCAAAACCAAGCACACAACAAAACGTCAGTTTGACAGTAGAGACAGTAGTGTTGCCACTTTTTCGTTGTTGGGTGGGTTCGAAAATCGAAATATAGACGTTCTTTAAAAAAAATCGTTCTTTAAAAAAAACAGACGAGTATAAGAAAACTCTTGTATAAGAAACCATATTTACAGTCTGACAAGAGTAGATATTTATTCGATATGGGGAAAATAATTTGATGTGGCAACACATTAAGACGAATCTTGTCCTCATAGTTCACATGAAATTGCGTTCATTTTGTCATTTTAATGTCGTTATCGCTAGAAAAATCGACCATCGTTCATTTGGTATTCTGCTCTAAGGCATTGCTTTGTCTCGTTCGTATGAACCAATTTCCAATTTAGTTCACAAGGAAACGCTCTCGCCCCCATTGTCGCTCCCAAACAACGCGCGCAGCATCCACCAAACTTGAATTTGCCCGTATAATCAATCGAAAATAAGCCGGATTTCCCCCGGATACGTGCCTGGCACTAGGTATAAGTCGCGGATTCTCCTTGATTCTTATTTTTTCTCGACTTTATTTTGACGTGACAACGTCTTATAAATCGATGGAGCCTGCTGCACGCACGAAAAAACATGACTCATGCGGCGTTACCTCGCTCTGAGGCGTTCCATTTATTATATTTATTATTCAATATAAATGCTGCCATCTACCGGTTGCGACAAGAATTATTTACTAACCCCAGTCTAAAATAGTACGAATGAAAATCACTAGATTGATTTAAATTCTTGACATAATTTTATATGTATTCTTGATATACGGAATGTTATTACTGAACGGACAATTTTCTTGAGGGTACAACGAAGTGCAACAAAGTAAGCAACTTTTATTTTTAAAAAAAATAAAAAAATTATGAAAGCTATCATTACGATGCGCAATCTAGCGGTTGGTAAAATGTCGCTGATATTGTTTATTATTACCTACCGCTAGATGGCGCAGCGTGCTCAAACGCTTCTCAAACGGTTATTTAACAGTTTGAGATTTCAAACTTTCACATTATAAAAAAAAACAATAAACTTTAAACAATAAACAATTATACAATTATACTGCTATACAATAATACATTTACATGTTGTAGTCAAATCGGTGAGTATGAAACTGCTTCAAATGCAACCATTCCATCAGTATTTTCTCATGACGTTGTCACGTTCAACTATCGTCAGTAAACCGACTTTACAGACAACCGATTTTTTTACTCAAAAAAATGGGGGGTGGGAGGGGGCGGCCTCTGTGTCCCCTCTCCTGGATACGTCCTTGCCCATTGTTTATTTATTTTTTAGCTATGTTTCAGTCTCAGTTTCAGGTGTTATTCATTACGTACGAATACCGAACGTGAAAGATTATAATAGTACATTAAATTTTATATTTTTTTCACCGAATTCTACAAGTAAGGTTCCACTGAAAAGAACCGCAAAAGAAAACCAAGGACCACTGTTTTGGTATTATTATTATCAAATACAATTTTGATTCTATATAACGCAAAACCCTTCGGTCCTTGAATTAAAAACATGGAACAGAAAGAAAAGACAGACAGAAACACAAGTAGGTAAGCCAACAATATATCCATTATGTATTAAAAACAATTTAAAATGTCTTAAATGTCGACGTAGGAAATTTGTGTTAAATTAAAAGGCTCAATGAAGATAAATATAGCCTATGGGTTAAGTACTTATAGTACTTTAATAGACAGTTCAGAAAAAAATATGTATGTATTTTGATTAGAATCATGCATGATTATCAGTTAATCATCTATTTTATAAAATACTAGCTGACCCGGCGAACTACGTAATGAATGTCGTGTTACAAATTAGCTGAACTTAATTTATGATTTTATGAAAGTAATACAAGCTCACTACTTTATTAAAGTAATAACACAAAAAGAAATATATAAGTACAAAAATTAAGTACCTACCTATATCAATCGCTTGTCAGCAAGACATGATTAAATTAAACTATTGCTAGCATGGGATGCACTCGGTTTAATTCTCTTCATTGAATCACCTTGTGAAATATAACATTTTTAGTTTTTTTTAATCAGGCGCAAGAACAAATAAAGTGGATGATTTGCTTACACGTGAACATGCCACGTACCTACAACTCACCATGAGAAAAACACGGATTTACATTTTGTATGGGAAATTGTTTTTTCTTTTATTTTAATTTTCCAATTTTCGTTTTTATACTATAGTTATTCTGCTATTCGGGACGGAGACAAATACTACAAATCAAACACCATGAAAATCGGTCTAGCCGTTCTCGAGTTCGAAGTGTTCGAACAAACCCGATTTTGTTTTATATATATAGATGATTACCTACTTGAAGTTATTCTCTTTTAAACGACAAACCTATATTAAATTGTAATAATCAATTTAATTTATGATTATTACTTATTACCACTAAATGCGTATGCACAAAATGCAATATAACTAATAGGTACTGAAATAATTACTATGTATGTAAATATTATAATTACGTGTAAGGATATTTTTTCATATAAGTGTTTATATAGGTACCTACATATACGCTCATGCGTGCCAAGAAAAACAGGTTTGTTTATGTTTTCTTCACATTCAAATTGCGACGCGCTGGTACATGTGTTAGTGTCTTTCCAGAAAAGAACCTACATAGTTGTTGTATATAATAATATTGTTTAGGCGTGGCAATGTTTGTACTGGTAGTTGAAACTGACCGAATACCTACCTACTGTGAAGAAAGAGATACAAAACATTGCAGGGAGATATGTATTGGGTAGAACCGCCAATTTTGCCAGAAATCGCGAAAAAGTGTTGCAGAATTTTTCGCGACGGTGACGTGAAAGTGATGAAATATTTAACGCTACCGTAGCGTGAGGGTGACGAAAAATGGTAGCGAATTTCGATAAAGTTCGGGTTACACTAAACACAAAATTGAAATCAATATTTATGCCCACCAATTTTAGAAATCCGAAAGTTTTATACTATTCGTGTTGATAAATATTGATTTGAATTTTGTGTTTGGGGTAACCCGAACTGTATCTATTTGTTTCTTTGTGTGAGTAGTAGAGATAGGGTAAAGGTAGAGTAGAGATAGAGTAGAGGTAGATGCAAAACAGCGGGCGGAAAGGTATTGATTTAATAAAAATGATCAAGTATTCATTTTAAGAGTATTCATTTTAGAGAATACACTATAAATTTTAAATTACAATAAAGTAATCCTATACTTATGAATTAAGTCACATTATTCAGTCACAGTATATACCTACCTAATTATAAGAAAAGTTATTGTATGATGTAGTATTAACAATCGTAAGTTAGATTTTTTTTATATTAAAACTGAAAAAGTTTAAAGAGACCTAGTTCTGTCAGTCATAAGCTACCCCAACCCTAAATCCTTACGTTCAAATAAATTTTTAAATCAATCTAATAATATAGAATTGGCGTGTTTGTATTACGCCAATTCTATATTACTTTATTTTATTAGTTAGTTGGATGTTAAGATTTACGGTTGAGGTAGGTCATTCTTAATACTCCCTGGTATAATTCTTATAATCCCTGGCGCAAAATTATAAATGAAAATAGTTTCTTAGTCTATCTTGAATGTCAGCTTCGAAACGTCGAAAGTTTTTATTCCGCGTCTATCCGATAGCGGGTTTGACCAAATCTGTTCGATATCTTTACTATAAATTAAGGATACATCATTTATTACGGGCCATGCAAATTTCCCATTCCCCTTATGCCTTAAAAACTTTATCTTGCAAGAGCTCTTTATTTAGCTTGCTAAATAAAATTTACTACTCTTTTCTAAATGAAATTTACTAGCACGTACGTAATTCAGTATTTTCTTTTCTTAGATTGCGTTCAACGCGTCTTTGTATGTTTCGTTCAGTAAGTTGATTTAAGGTAATGGCATTCTCAGAGGCTACATTTTGAGATGTTTTACTGTGAGCGGGATTATCTTGCAAATCAGTAGGTACCTAACATTCCATGTAGTTGGTTTGAGTGTGATGATGTTTTATATTTTTTATTATTTTCCCTCCATTTTGCACGCAAATCTTCTCTCTGTTCTTCATTCAAGTTAAAATTTTTTTCTCTGTAACGTTTTAGCCCCCTTTCGGAACATCTTTTTAGCATTTGTCTATATCGTTCTGTATGTCTTTGCTTTAATTTTTCCCTGTATCTTTTAGATTTTTCGGCCGATGTTAGAGACATCTGTAAATAAAAGAAATTCGAATTTAAGGTTAGGTTAGATTTTCCTACAATCTGTTAGTGGCCTCACTCACAGATTATCGGAAAATATAATTCCTATTCCTTTTTTCCAAATGTGGGACACTGTACAATTTTATTTATTTATTTAACACTTTATTGTTCACGACGGAACAAAAAAATCGGTTGTGTCACCCCAAGACTTTCCTGGCAAGCAATCAACCCACCTCCCACACTCTCCTCCAACCCCCGCACTCATCACCATCCCGCCTCACCCCCTTCTCCTTCTCTCTCTCTGTGCGATGTCTGTGCTGTGTCAAAATTACGAGTCTGTGCTGTTGACCGTTGTCGAGTTCCCTCGTCGGGAGTTAACCCTAGGTGCAGCAGCCATGTTATTGTGAAACTTAAGACGCTATCATAATGGAATGTGTATACAAGATTTCGTCTCTGCTGTTGACCGTTGAGGAATTCCCTAGTCGGGAGCCTTGTCATGGTAGAACTTAGTAATTGGCATTATAATGGAATGCTTATACCAAATTTTACGTCTTTGTGGTTAACCGTTGAGGAGTTCCCTCGTCGGGAGCCGACCCTAGTGGACGGAGGTCAACCATAATCTTTTCAACTCATTTTACTTTCCTTGCCAGGAAAGTAAAATCTTTTATTTTATTTCAGTTTCAGTTTCGGTGCCACCACCGTGGGTTTTATTTCAACCTAATAATCATTTTTACAACATATCATATAACTGTACACGCGAAACACAGTTTATCTGCGTCTGAAAATCTGCGTGAGACTTGACACTTTCGAATTTATGAATAAGGACAGTGTTCCCTAGATTTCTATGAAAAGTTTCTACAAACGAATGTGTAACCCGGCCCTTACAAGGTGTCGAAGAGGAAGTGACGAAGAGAATCACGCCACCGGTGTCGATGAAGTGTCAAAAAAGTAGCGAGAAATAGGCGGTCGCGATAGTGTAAACAAAGATTACCTGCAAACACGGTGTATTTAAGTCATTGTGATCGATGAAATTCAATAACCTACGTTTTTGGAACCTAGAGCACTATAGATCTTAGATAAAATCCAAGCTTACCTTAGTAAATTTCACCAAAACTTTTCTCCCGTGGCACTGACCATTCGTTCTCGCGACAAAGATGACAAGTTACTGAAGCGATATGATATTTCACGTTTTGTGTTTGTGTGTTTTATAGATCATTAAGTGTTGCCAGTCGCATAAAACACAAATCAATACGATTTACGTAAGAATTGGTGACGGAAATGGTCGCGTTAATGAGGTGTCGAAAAAGATGTAAACTAAGTAAAATTATTCGAGCACAGAAAAAACTAGATTACAGTGCTTGTATCCTTATGCAATATATACAAAAAGACTAGCCGATTATATGTTAATGCCGGAATATTCAAAATTTAACGTATAAAGTACCTAAAAGTTTAAGAAAATGTGGGTCAAAGTCAGCCCCTCCCAAAAATCACCGGCTTTTTCCCCGAATATTACCCGCTTTTTAGGAAAAACATTAGAATTGCTCTGTATATAGAACTGTATTTTGAAACGTTTATACGTACCATTTAAGACGATGAACTATTTATATCAATACAAATACTTCAAAAACGGTACGACTTACATTTTTTGAGAAACTTTAAGAGACACTTTCGAGTAGGGCAAATCTGGCAAAATTGGCGGTTTTACCCTATTAATATTATTTGCTTCACAGAATTATGAACTTTTGGAAAACGGTTTGGAAAAATGCTGTTCTAATTGTTTGTTTGTTTGTTTTTACTATTTATTGTGAAATGTCACAATGAGCGGGTTTATTATTAATATAATACGACAATCTCTTACAAGCAACCTTACTAAGAAAGGTACCTACGCATGTGTGCATGTAACATGTGAGTAAGTGTGTCTTGTTATAGTCGAAGCGATCTGTCATATATTTTGAAATAATACTGCAAATCCAGGCACACGTGTCCATTCGACCCAATTGGTCGATCTGGCTCGCCGATCTGACATATTTGGCCCTGCGGACTCAAAATGGCGGCCCTTTTCCAAAATGGCCGCTAATAAATGAAAATCATTGTTCTCGTGCTGATTTTAATGACCGATGGATCTTCTGGGGAATTTTCCATGTCTTCTGGGTAGGGAATTTTAGAAATTACTTACAGCACACACAAAATTACTCTCTCGTTTGAGTTTTTGACAGTTTTCAATTCAGATTTGTCGTTTCCAGTGTGCAAATACTCAAAAAAGACCCGCATAACACAACGGTATGGTAAAAGTAAACACATACTCTTTAAAAATGTTAAAAAATCAAAATCCTGTTCAAAATTACCGGAATTAATTTTTCAGTAGTACATATCATATTTGAAAAGTGCGATCCCAAAATAGCCGCCTTCGGTCATTAAAATCAGCCCGAGAAAAATAATGTTGGTTTTTTAATAGCGGTTATCTTGGCAAATGGCCGCCATTTTGAGTCTGCAGGGCCAAATATATCGGAGCGGCGGGCCAAATCAACCATTTGGGTCTAATAAACATGTGTGCAAGAGGATTTGCTTTTATCACAATTTGCAGTTTTTTTACTTATCGCTTTGACTATTAGTGCATATTATGATCGCCAGAATTAAAATGCAATTCCGTTAATTTTATCCCAATGTAAAAGAGTGACCCAGCCGGGAATCGAACCCTGGACCTTACAATGTAAAATCAGGCGACTTTACCAATATGCTACACGGCCGTAAAAAATGTCTAAACCCCGTATTTTTGATGCTGATATCTTTGCCATTATAAGATTGAAACAAGTAACGGCAGGTGACAACCCTAACCATAATATGTTGCCCGCGATGTTGGTTTTCATCTGTTTCAAGGATAAATTGATTCGGTAGTAAGGGCTGTTTAATAGTTTACAGAATTCGAAGTGGTCATAAGAACAGAATTCAAAGTGGTCATAAGAACCTTCTTTTTCTCTCAAATATTTTGAATTCTGCATTTCAATAATGACTTTCTATTCTTCCGTATTCGAAAGTCTTAGTTTGCTTGGTATGGATTTTCATAATGTACAAGAAATAGCTTAGTCTGGGCTATCCGGTCATAGATCGTTTTAAAAGAATGGAAATTTTTCCATAATGTACATAGGTACCTGGTGTTTCACAAAATTTTTGCCAAATTTCATTCTTATTATTTTACACCGATTTTAATAATTTAACCAATTTTACATAAACACTAAAGTATTTTGAAAAAAAAATCTTTTGAACTTGACAATCATCAAATAATTGACTTAAAAATGGGATACGTTATTTAAAAAATCAGAATTGAAAATGTATTAAGTTAATATGAAATCGAAGACTATCGCACTTGTTTGACATTATAAATAAGGTTAAAACGAATTTACCTCGTGAAGTTTGTAACACCCGACGTTTCGGCGTTTGCATCGCCGAAACGTCGAGTGTTACAAACTTTAAGCGGTAAATTTGTTTTTATCTTATTCATTAAGTACGTTGGTTTATTTTTAGCGATCCTATCAATTATCTCTAATAGATTACTAAGTTAAATTATTCCATATTTGTATCATTTTATGATTCAAACCGTTGTAATTATGCATTTTTATGTTTGTTAAGCGATGTGATGTTTTTGCAAGTATTAAAATGTTAATATATTGTAATGAAATAAATATGTGGGTGTAAATAGCATAATAGGTGGGTATAAATAGGGTGGATAAAAATATTAATTCATTCACAGACCAGAGCCTGCGTGGACACTTTTAGCGGGTTTTTGCAGGGTCGAATCTAGTCTTAATTTTATATGGTTCAGACTATTACGATTCGCCGCTATCTACCCCCAAAAAATATTCGCAATTTAAAAAAAAAATACTTAATGTTATATACAAATAAATTTATTTATGAAAAATGGAAACGTCTTTACGTCTTTCATACGTCTTTACCTCTTCAAATTTGTATAGATCTTTTGCTCTATACGAATTCGACCTATCAAATTTCAACTATCTTTTGACCTATCAAACTGTTGATACGTACCTATCCTAAAAACTACGTTATTTCGATGCTCAAAATGGTTAAACCAGAGAAGCGCTCTTGCGATATGGATGATCTGGGGATTTTTTTAAATGAATTTTAAAATCAAAATGAATGTTGTGAAGCTTTTCTCGCAACTTTATTTATTAATTTTATTTCTACAACTGAGCTGACTAAAGGAGCAGGATGTGTTGCGTAAATTTACTCGCAGAAATTATAGTTGTTTTAAAATTAGTGTCTATGTATAGGTCAATATGCTTTTGAATCCTCCAAAGGGGTTGGAAATATTTTAAAAGAATTAGTTTTTTAGTAAAATTTGGGGAGTGCTTTTTGCCGTTTTTTTATTTTAAATAGGAAATAAATATGTACTAACTTTATACTAACATATTACTGCATGCATAGAAAAAATATATGTAGGTACAAAATAATAAATACAAGTACCAAAAATAACAAGAATAATAAATAAAATAAGTGACATTCATGTTGAATTTGTATGAAGGAACCCGACTGTTTTCGATAAGTTGTAGCTGGTCGCTAATCAATCCAATGGTATCAGCTACATATGACACCCAAATTGTACTGTTTTATTGATAAACTGAGATTTTTACGGACACCGGTTAGTATCCGTTGCTGTTAGAAAGCGCGCCTTCTGTTTGGCCGTCCCTTGAGCTCAGCCGCCTGGAGCAGGATGTCCGACCAGGTCCCCCCCTCAGATCCGGCCCTGGTTTTCCGTTCATCTGGCAGAGCAACGTTCAGAAATCCGCGAGGTGGCTGGAGTAATAAAGCTTTTACGAGGCTCCAGCCTCATTTCCTTTGGTGACAGTGTTATTACTGCAGACGCCCGCCCCGCCCCTATTCCTCACACAAGCGACGGGACGCGACGCGGCGAGATTTCCGCGAGCGGACTTACTTAGCGACAAAGAAAGAAACCGCGCCTCCACAAACGAAAGGACGTGCTAACGCACTCTTCTTTTTATGGCCGCGAGGAAAATATACGCGAAAGTTGGCTTATTGCTCAGCCGCCCGAACGCGCCACGCTGCGCAACAATAAAAACGGCCTCAAGTCTAAATTTATAATTTTTACAGCAAGAAATACTCTCTATAAATCACCGATTCGATTGAAGATGCAGAAACAGAGCAATTCGTTGGACTACTTCTAGATAATAATTTAAACAAGTAAATACAGGATGAGTTTTTAATTAGTGACACCTTGAAGTGGGTGAATCAGTACGAGCAAATAACCAACTTTTCATATAATTTTTTTTGTTTTTTTTTTTTAAATAGTATAAAAAGATTTGAGCGCGTTAGCCATCTTGCGGTAAGTAAAATATCGCGAATATTGTTTAGTCGCGATATTTTACTTATTGTTAGATAGCGCAACGCGCTTATCGCCTGTCAAACATTTTTTTATCAGTCAAGTTTCACAAATTTACCAAAAAAAAAAAACTTTTTTTAAAAATATTTTCCCAAAATTAGCCAAAGTTGATTATTTGCTCCTACTGATTCACCCACTACAAGGATGTTACTAATTAAAAACTCACCCAGTATATTAGGAAAATAAAAACACGACTATAGTTCGACGAAAATTAATTAAATTTCCTATAGGTAATTAGTTTTATTACGGTTTTTTTACGAAATATTTGTGGTTCATGTATTTATCCATACCTTTAATTTGACACTAAAGACGATATTTCGGATTTACACATGTTAATTTATTGACATTCGGACATTTGGACATTTAGACAACTAGGTGCTTACTTGATATTTGGACAGCTAACGTACCCTATAACGGGATGACATAACAATTCTATCAATACCATACACTTCTAAATCGGTTCAAGCGCTTAGAAGTTATGGTGGAATAATGAAACAGAAAACATACATAGATGGACCCTGAACACATTACTTTCCTTTTTTGTTGGGCGGTCGTGTAAAATACACGACCGCTGTTACAAATAATACGATATAAACACGACTGCTGTTACAAATAATAAACTACAACATTTATAATTATTATGTGGCATCAAACTCGACGCTTTATGTTTAAGTAATGTTTTAAAATCCATGTACATCATCATAATTAAAGTCCAAGTTGACAACACTGTTTGGATCGTCCGCTGCGCGAAGCGGCCGCCTGGCGGCGGCGCGCACCGGGCACCAGTGAGAAATCGATCCTCCGGCGGAGCGCACGTTGCCTTGCTTCCCGCTCCGTATCTTACGTAACCGCGCCGGCTGTTCTGAAATAAATCTTACGTCGCATACAAGGTGCCGTTGTTTCATTGTCCGACGAGGCCCATCGACCTATAAGTGGTGACCCCGACGTGATGTTTAAGTAATGTTTTAAAATCCATGTACATCATCATAATTAAAGTCCAAGTTGACAACACTGTTTGGATCGTCCGCTGCGCGAAGCGGCCGCCTGGCGGCGGCGCGCACCGGGCACCAGTGAGAAATCGATCCTCCGGCGGAGCGCACGTTGCCTTGCTTCCCGCTCCGTATCTTACGTAACCGCGCCGGCTGTTCTGAAATAAATCTTACGTCGCATACAAGGTGCCGTTGTTTCATTGTCCGACGAGGCCCATCGACCTATAATTAGAAAAAAAATGCGCTTTAAAAAGCGCATTTCTTCTAGAGAATTAGGATCGTCGTTAAAACAAAATTCAATTTACGGAAGCTTCTATGCGGCCCCGTTGACGCGTGCAATGTTATATCTATAAACATCCCGCATTTTGCGAGTCAGTTGTTAGGCCTTGTCCAGGGGTGCGATGGAGGTCTACCTCCCCGTGTGCACGTTTTATCTCACTCTGGCCCAGACTATTCCTAAACGTCTAGGATGGGAAAGTAGTGAGTGGGCGTGCCGGTGCACCCTGGAAACTCCGGTCAGCTACAACGGGGAGAGATCCCTGAAGTTGATGACTTGGAGGCCAAAAGACCTCCACCCCAAGCTAAGGTGTTACCCGTACCGTGCCGACGGCTGCGTGGCTGAGGGAGAGCTCAGTCTCTAACAGTGGCTTTCCGAAACCGGGGCGAATCGGGAAGTAGAAATGCCCTTTGACCGATAACAGGCTCTGTCGGTTTTTGACGACCCTTTCCTGACTACTCGTGGGAACAAATATGGACTCTAAAGAAAATAAAAATTCCCCTCTAAACTTCGACCAGGACGGTACCGTCCGGGAAGGAAACAGGTCGGAGCCAAGGAGCACGACTCAAGCCGACTCTTTGCCCGAAAAAATCTCAGTTGTCGCAGGGACAAGCAAAGGTGCAGACAGAATAGGAAACGACTCTGCTATGCCCAAAAAAAAGGACCAAGACACTGAGACACACGAGAAGCACAGGACAAAGTTGTCCGGTGCTGCTCGAAAACGTTTCAGGATGCTGAGGGCAGCAAACGTGATTGCTAGAGAAGCCTCGGTAGCATGCCTCAGGCCCTGGAAAGATATTAAGAGCCTGACCCATCAGAGCACTCCCATATCTGACGACCAAAGGGCGTCCAAACGCACACGGTCGGAGGAGGAGTCGCCAAGGGAAAACTCAAAAAAGGCTCCTAAGATATACCCAGAAGAAGGCATCAAGCCAAACTTCAGGGAGGTGGTGGGTTCTTCACGTGTGGGAATAAAAAATGAAAGCCCGATGGAAGAAAACCAAATGCATTTGGTGCACCGCTCGCTACTGGCCCTGATTAAAAACATCACTGTCAGAGGCTCGGGCCCAAAATTTCTAGGTTTCACTCACAGGCCTGGCTGGGTCCTGATCACATGTGAAAATCAGAAGAGCCAGGATTGGCTTGTGGGAGTAATCCCAAACCTCAAACCATGGCCCGAGGCAAAGCTGTCTATCATGACGGAAAGCGAAATGCCCAAGCCACTAGTTTGCACAACGTTCTTCCCCGGCAGCGAGGCGGCGAACATAAAGGACGCCCTAAGTCTGCTGACAAACCAGAACGAAGGCATATTTCCAGAATACTGGAAAATACTTAACAGCAGGGAGGAAAAGAATGGATACCACGTGACCTTCTCAATTGACGAGCCCTCTTTGGAGACCCTTCGGAAAACCGACTACAGGGCCACCCTTGGTTTTTGGAAAGATTTCTTTGAAAATCAGGGGTGAGCCCACGAATCCCCCAGGAAACAGGGCTATCCCGTCCTACTCCAACAAAGGCAGACAAACGCCTGCTCCCATACAGCGAAAGAAAGAGCCGGCAAATCGGCCTTCTCCTGCTGACGAGAGTACAGGAGCGCCTAAAAAGGGGGGAAAACCCGGGAATGAGCAAGGCACATCCCAATCCAAACATGGACGGTCTCGTCCTCCATTGGAGAGGGAAAAGCCTGCGACAGAGCCCACAACCCCTATGGATCACTGATGGCGAACATAGGCAACTCTACGAGGATTCTCCAGATCAACCTCCACCACGCCATTGTCGCCAGCGCAGTGACGGAGTGTTGCTTAACCAAAGGAGAAATCGACATCGCCCTCGTACAAGAACCCTGGGTAAATAACTTAACTATCCAGGGCTTAAACGCTGCGGGTAGAATCCTCTCGTACCCGGGAGGGAAAAAACCCAGAGCATGCATTGTGTTCAAGAAAAACATTAACTTCCTGCCTGTTACAGAGCTATGTACTAATGACCTGACAGCAGCGTATATAAATCTCAAAGGATGGAATGGATCCAGAGTCATCTTATGCTCAGCCTATCTATCTGGAGAGAAACAAAATCCAACCGAAGAGCTGGCAAACCTGGTGGAGTACGCCCGTACCCAAAAGGCTGAGTTACTGGTTGGATGTGATTCAAACGCACACCACACCGCGTGGGGGAGCTCAGACATCAACAATAGAGGTGAGTTACTTATGATTTTATCACAACCAACTGCCTATGCCTATTAAACAAAGGCTGCATGCCGACCTTTGTGACAAGTGCAAGACAGGAAGTCTTAGACATTACTTTTGCCTCTAAAAATCTAGCCAGACACATAAAAAACTGGCATGTCAGGGATGACACTTCAATGTCTGATCACAGACAAATAACCTTTAAACTACTAAACACCGTAGACTGTCAAACCACAACTTTCAGGAATCCTAAAGCCACCGACTGGGACGCTTACCGTACCACACTAAGTCTCAACCTTGAAACAATACAAAAAAATATAAAAACACGCGAGAGTCTAGAATTGGCCGTGGCGGATACCACAAAAGGCATTATAAACGCCTATGAGGAAAGCTGCCCACTCAAGACAAAGACCTCCAAAAGAAAAGTTCAAGACAAACTAAGGAAGGAAACCCGGAAACTATTTAATAAGGCTAAACAAACTCTCAACTGGGAGGAATACAAAAAAGCCTTAACCGAGTACAGCAAAGAAATTAGGAGAGCCAAAAGAGCAACATGGAAAAGCTTCTGCGAGGACATAGTGGAAACGCCTCAAGGAGCCAGAGTACATAGACTGCTCGCAAAGGACAAACCTAACCAAATTGGTCTTCTGTAAAAACCAAACGGAACCTTTACAACAAATGAAAAGGAAACTTTGGAGGAACTAATATCGACCCACTTACCAGGTGCTGTGACAACTAGCAACGCCGCCACTGCTCCATACAGACCTCGAAACGAGGACTGGAGTAGGGCTGCTAGAATCATAAGGCCCGATCAAGTTAAATGGGCCGTAAAATCCTTTAAACCTTACAAATCATGCGGAGACGACGGAATCATGCCCGTGCTTTTGCAACAGGGTATCGACATTCTAACCCCATATCTGGTTAAAATCTTCAGAGCAAGCTATGCCTGGGGACATATACCAGAAGAATGGACCAAGGTCAAAGTGCTATTCATACCCAAGGCTGGCAGGAAGGACTACGCACTGTCAAAGTCCTTCAGGCCAATTAGCCTAACATCCTTTCTACTGAAAGCGATGGAAAAGATACTGGATAGCTATATCAGGGAAAAAATCCTGACGGTCAACCCTATCAGCTGTAACCAACACGCCTACCGCAGAGGCAAATCCACGGAAACCGCTCTGCTCTACCTAGTAGACAGAGTGGAAAAGCCGTTGGAAGACAAACAAATCGCAGTATGCGCATTTTTAGACATTGAGGGCGCCTTCGACAAAACCCCAATTAAATCACTTGTGAAGGGGCTAGAGTCAAAACAAGTTGATAACACCACAACCAGATGGGTGAAAGCGATGCTCTCAAACCGCACGGCCAAGGTAGCTCTTCACGGAACAAACCTTGAAGTCACCACTACAAGAGTCTGCCCACAGGGAGGCGTACTCTCGCCCCTACTATGGACTCTTGCAATAGATCAACTCCTGCATAGGATGGCAGAGGCTAGGATAGACACACAGGGCTATGCTGATGACCTAGTAGTCATTGTCCGGGGCTTCTGCCAAAACACGATCTCACACATAATGCAAAAAGCGTTAACAATCGTTAGCAATTGGTGCAGAGAGAACGAATTATCGGTCAACGCCGATAAGACCGTCCTCGTGCCATTTACCAACAAACGTCAACTAGGTGGACTAAAAATGCCAATCTTAAACCACAGGCAGATTCCTTTCTCCAGGGAAGTAAAGTATCTGGGAGTCACGCTCGACCAGAGACTCACCTGGAACAGCCACCTAGATAAAACAATTCAAAAGGCTAAAAGTGCTTTGGGTATAAGCAGAAGACTGGCGGGGAAAAACTGGGGCCTTAACCCCAAGATCTCCCACTGGCTATACACTGCCATTGTGAGGCCGATAATCTAGTACGCCTCGGTGGTATGGTGCAACAAAGCCAACCAGAAAACTGTGATTACCAAACTAAACAATATCCAAAGGACGGCGTGCCTCATGACAACTGGCGCAATGTCCTCCACTCCTAGAGCAGCTCTAGATGCACTGCTGAACTTACCGCCCCTACACATTCATTTGCAACAGGTGGCGAAAGCCAGCATGTACAGGCTATCTGCCCGAGAGAAGGTAAACTGGATCTCACAAGCACTAAGATCAGTTCTTGACTCAGTCAGTGAAAATCCAACCCTCAACATGGTATCAGACACCATGCTCCCACTCCTAAACTTTGGAAAACTTTTTACAGTGGAACTGCCGCCCAGAGACGACTGGCTAAAAAGCCAACTGCAATGGGAGGCCGGTAGCCTTAAATGGTATACTGATGGGTCCAAATCGGGACTTGACGTAGGCTGTGGTATATATGGAGAGCGACCAAACTTCGAAAGAAGTGTAAACTTGGGAAAATACACCTCCATATTCCAAGCGGAGGTTTACGCCATTATTGAATGTGCGGATATCAACCTCCAAAAGGACTACGCCAACCACCGTATCTATATCCACTCGGATAGCAAAGCAGCTCTTATGGCACTAGCCTCGAATACCATTAATTTAAAGCTAGTGCAAAACTGCATATCACTACTGAATTCCCTGGGCGAAAAGAACAGGGTAATACTAAGATGGGTTCCCGGCCATGCAGGAATCGAGGGAAATGAAAAAGCCGACGAACTTGCTAGGACGGGAGCAAAGGGAGCGTTGTGCGGCCCTGAACCTTGCTGTGGCGTACCAAAAAGCCTTGCAAACCTAATGCTCAAACAAATGTGTTTAGAACAATCCGTCAACCACTGGAACAACACGCCAGGGTTGAATCATTCCAAAGCGCTTATTAAGCCTTACGACCGTAAGACGGCCCGTGAGGCCCTATCGCTATAATAGGAACAATCTACGCATACTGGTAAGGGCGCTCACGGGGCATTGTGGCCTGAACAAACACATGTTCAACCTCAAGCTCAAAGACACAAAAATGTGCAGGTTCTGCCAAGGGGCAGAGGAAACTCCCCAGCACCTCATGTGCGAGTGTGGCCCGCTGATACGTAAAAGATACAACCACCTGGGTGGTCACTACCTCCAACCTGAGGAGGTAAAACAATCTGGCGCCAAAAGCCTGCTGCGGTTCTTAAATGACACGAGGCTTAGCGCAGAACTATAGTAGGTGGCGAGCACAATAGATCAGCAATGGTCGCAGTGTTACAAGGCTCATAATGACCTTAGAAAAGCCCCACTCAACAAATAAAAAAAAAATAAAAAAAAATAGGCCTTGTCCAAGACCCGTTACGTCCTGCGCTGGGCAATTGCCCTTTTACGGGGCTTCACGTAAGCCGGGCTCATTGACCCGATTTTCTGAGTGTGGCATCGCAGGGCTAAGCGCGCTGTGGCAGGTAACTCAAGACGATCGCGCGCCATTCGTGATGCTTTATATAGCCCCGCGCCGACCGCCGCTGCCTCACGCAGTCGGTTGCCGTCAGTGCTCGAGAAATAAAAGGGTTTTTTTTAATTAAATATTTTTTTCTAATTTATATATCCATTTATGAGTAACATATTATATATCTATCCATATCGGAATCTACAGGGTTGTATTTTTTTTTAACAAAAAGGGGTTGGCGATCTCAAAAATTAAAAAGGGCCAAGCACCCCGATAAAACCGATTCTCTTTTTACATGACTGCCTACAAAAAAGCAGAGTATCGGCCGTGCCAAATTTCTTGGTTCCTCACCCACACGCTCACATCACACGTATTGCACTTGGACACTGAAACCAAAAGGGGATTGAAATCCTTTAAAGGATTAAAGATTGCTCTCCCTTTTGGTTTCAGTGTATTGGTGTTTAATAAATGCAATGCGTGTGTATCGAGAAACCTGGCGCGGTCAGTAGATCAGGCACGTATCCAGACTTCAGTTTTGGGGGGAGGACAGACATTCATTGAAACAACGCTCGCGGCACCCATCAAACTTAAATTTGAGAGCACATTGAAACGGAAATACGCCGAATTTGGGGGAAAAAGGTTTAAATTAACCCCCCCCCCCCCACCCCCCGGATACGTGTCTGACAAGGGACATAAATCGCGGGTTCTCCCTGATTCTGATTATTTTTCCGACTTTATTTTTTACTTAAAGAATACTTATCGTAAGAAATTATCGTCCCCCCCCCCCCTTATACGTTTTCAGAATACATTTTCAGGTTTCATGTAAGTATGTATATTGTCCCTTTATTTATTCTACCATAATTTCCAAAATCTTGAACCGATTTAGAAGTGTGTAGTATTGTTAGAACCGTAATGTCATCCGGGTATTATGGGGTACGTAAAGTGTCCAAATATTAAATAAACAATACAAATGTCAATATAAACATATAACTACGTAGTGTTTAGTATCAAATGAAAGGCCTGATTAACTACACTCCGAAAATATACAGCTTTATTTCGCGAAAAAAATATTTCTTATAATTATCAATACATTATTTCACTTTTTGTACCGGCAGTCGTGTTTTTTTTTTTTTTAAATTTTTGTCCTAGTTTTTGGAATCAGAATTGCGCCAGCCGCCAAGCGGCTGACCTCCATCTTAATTTGTTTTAGACACAATATTAAAAGACATTGAAAAATATATTTTCCGATAGCGATAGGCTGTTAGAAAATACGATTTAGTTAGAAAAATAAAACGGTTGTGTCACCCCATGGCAACTGACTCGGGCGGCGTGGTTCATTTCTCGACTAAGGGCAGTGTTCAGCAAAGCGCCAACAAATGGCGTTAAAATATTATTAAAATGTATGGCTGATTTTAAGATTTCTGGTGTAAATTGTATATGAGATATTTCAACCAAAATTTCAACCAATGTGCTCGGATCAACAATGCCTCTGTGTACCAAATTTCAAGTCTCTAAGTCCAATATATTGAGGTTGAAATATGAATAGTGCGCCCTTAGTCAAGGGCGTATCCAGGGGGGAAGGGGAAGGGGGGGTCCCCCCGATTTTTTAGAGTAAAATATAAGGTCGAGAAAAAGTGAGATGTGCTTTATACCTAGTGTCAGGCTTGTATCCAGTTGGAATGTATGTATCCCCGAAATCGGGCGTATTTTTTTTTGGTGGGTTCCGCGCACGTTGTTTGAATTCATGTCAACTTGCACCCCCCTCCCCCCGGAATATGAAGTCTGGATACGTGCCTGCCACTGGTGGACCGATGTCAACCACAATCGGTTCTTCAAGTCTTGCCATGACCACAGTATACCCCAGAATACCGTTGGTATACTGTGCCATGACCAAGTGATGCATGATTTTAGCTCAATCGGATTAGGCGGTTGGGCGCTATCGTGGAGGAATACACACATACAGACAGACACATAAACAGGCAATCACACATACATATGTACATCCACTGGAAATGGTCTTAATCTTCTCAGGGCAGCTCTAAATGCATATTTCCGTAATGATATCGAAAAAAATGCGCATTTACAATACTTTTCTTCTTCGTCGGTTGATGGGCCGGTAAAGTAAAAAGGCGATAAATAAATATATATGTATACGTAAAAAACCCGCCCACAATTCTTCAACGTTTATTGTTAGGGGTATAAATCAGAAACCGCCATGACTAAAATAAACACACGTCGGCGTTCATCGCGTTGGAGATTTGTCAACCGGCAGAAGCTACGCGTCGGGAAAAAGGGCTTACATAAGCCAGGCACAATCCTCCTACGGTTAACCCATTGATGCCTCGGGAAAAAATAAAGCGACCCGTGCAGACCGCAACGTGCCAGTAGGCCATCGCCCGCCATTACAGATGACACGCCGTGCTTAAGCTGGTGACAACGTGGATATCGCGTTATTTGGTTATTTAATTTGAAAATGCTATTCAAAATATAAACTTACAATTTTAAAGTTTAATTTTGTTAGCAGAATATCTTAACCAGTGTTTTTCAACCTTTTTTCATAGATCGTGAAAATTCATTTTGGTAAATAATAAATAAAACTCTTCTGCGATCTCCCCTTAGACTTAGACTGTAGCTTAGTTCTCTCCAACCCCCTTATTCTCTTCCACATATGCAATTGTAAGCATTCGATAAATACTTTTTTTGCAATAACAATGGCGAAAACCACATTAATTTTAACTGTTTTTCACGTTCGAACCGTACTTTTTCACTTTTGTACCACCCCCCCCCCCCTCCCAACTCCCGCCCCCTCTCCCACCCCCCGAGACGATTAAGAGCATTTCCAGGTTGAAATCTGTCTGTGTGTCTGTGTCTTGAATTTTTTTCCCCTTTTACCGTTTCATTCGATTAAATAGAAATAAATAGAAATCACTCTTCATCACAACAATATTGTTTTGCGCGTCCACAATAATGTTCACAATGATTTTCGTTGGTTAGCCGGGAAAGTAAAATAGATTTTACCCAGTTGTCATCCAATCTACCTACAGTGCGCCTCCCAAAGCGATGGATACGACTAGGATCGCCGCGACTGTTTATTGCTTCACGGCTTGTGTCAACATTAGTGTTGGGCTATGGTTAGGTGGATCGAATGGGTATATACGTATGGCTGGCGGACTGGAACGGGAGACGGAAGCGAATCAATGGCCGATGTGCGGTCGCCGAGGTCACCGAATAACCGAATAACCGCACCTTTGCCTTAGCACGGGAGGTAACGTCGGCGTTCCGTGCATTGCGGTTACTGGGTCTTTCGGGCGGGACGGGGTCGTACGAGATAAGACCAGCGGTTTTTTCTCATCACATATCTACGTCAAATCGTTAGGTTACGGTTAAATGATTAGATCGTTACCGGATCGGTGATAGATGTACCTGTGTGTAGCCTGGCCGTTGTAACTGTTGACAGTGGAGTAACTAAGCCGGTGCAGCCGGTGCGTCGCACCAGGGCCCACAGTAACTAGGGTTGTCGACTACAGCGGACGAGCCCGTCACCTCAGGAAGTTTTAACGATTATTCGTTCTATCTCCCTGGAGTGAGCGCAGAAGACTTGGACAAAACAGTCCACCGTATAGCTCCGCCACAAACCCGTAAGAGGCCAACGCCTTAACCGCGAGATAGCCAGGAGTGTTACCCAGCGGGCTTACACTCACGCCCTTACTTCCAATTGCGACCAGCTCTCGATTGGTTAAGAGTTCGAGGACGCTTGCGCGGTCCTCTCCCTTACGAAGCGGTGAAACGGTGTATACCGAATCTATCGCGGACCACGGCATCCTTTGCCCGGCTGTTCACCCAGGATCAGGTAGCCGATGGTCGTTTCAAGAGCAGTCGCCGTAAGGTCCGCAACCACCCCCCGCTCTATAGGAAACAGTACTGCTTCCAGACTCCCCCGACTGTTAGTCAGAGTGCGCAATCGATTGGCTTATGCCGCACGGTGCGCAGGCCGTCCAGGAGCGCCAGAAGGTTGATTCCCAGGGGAAACTAACCATAAGGCCAGAGTCCTACCCAGGCTCGCACTTCATGCGTGGAGGCCGTCGGATAGGTGTTGACCCGTGAGTGTGACCATCCCTGAACAGAATGGGTCTTCGTGGCCAACTCAGCATGGGCCCATTAACTCCCGGAGCCCACAGTAGTTCGGGTGCTCAAAATGGCCCCCAAAGACATTTTTTTTCAATTAAAATGTATAGGTAGTTATGTGTTAAAGAAACAGCATTGGCGATAATATTTATTTCGTTACTTTGTTTTAAAGACAACTTCGACCAACTGTTGTCAAAATATTTGTGTTATTACTAGTAATGGGAACTTACATGGCTCTCACTACTCGATATAGCTCCCATTACCTCGTTATAGTTCACAATGTATATTTAGGACATTTTAGGTTTATTTGTTTTGGATGCTGCGTAAAAGGAGATATTCCCATATGCGCGTTAAATGGGCTCTCATTAACCGCATGTATGGGGTAATGGGAGCGATCGTTTTTTTTTTGTAAAATCTTTCCTGTACCTTGCTGCATGGCTGTAGTTGATTTAAACTGTATTAAAAATATAGTCAAATAAACGAAGTTTGAGTTTCTAAGTTAAAATTATAACAAAATAAACAAATGTGGTTTTTATCAACATTTTCCCTCTAAGTTCCCCTCTCTCCCTTACCCCATTTTCCCCACACCTTATTAACGTGCTCATATTATTTCTATTATATGTACATGCAAGCGTTGTAAACTTTCCATGGGATAGTAATTTAGTTTTGAGTAAAAAAATTTTGCAAATAATCTATCATAATTATATTTACTATCGTGAAGTTTATTGTAAAATTGATTAATTAAATAAATGTGTATTATACCAATCTCGTAAAATACTCGTAGGGATTCTCGAGCACAATCTTCACAATTACAGATTGGGCGTGTAGGTTTTTCTCTGATATCGTGATTTATCGATGATCAACGTCCAACTTTGTGACGTGTTGTTTCCTCAGCGTAGTACATGCAGTAAGATGAACACAATGTTTATTTAAACCATGAATACTTAACTAAACCATGGTTATTTAAACGCAAAGAGAAGATAATAGAAGAGATGGCTTACCAGTGATAACGTTGAGATTGATTATTTATGCTAATTGTACGTCCTTATATATCAGTAGAATTGCTATCGGTAAGGTAATTTTCGAGTGAATTAAAACTTACGACTATGAAAGACGCTCTTTTTCTATACAATGATAAACTGCTGTGTCTGAAAGACTTGTTTTAAAATTTCATTATTAGTTCTTTGAATACTATTAGTCATCAGGCACTTCGACAGTGTTGCCTGTTAAATTACGTGAAT
Source organism: Micropterix aruncella (assembly GCA_944548615.1). NCBI lineage: Eukaryota > Metazoa > Arthropoda > Insecta > Lepidoptera > Micropterigidae > Micropterix > Micropterix aruncella. The sequence continues at coordinate 23,666,450 of OX155953.1, read as the reverse complement.
TGAATCTAGGAATAACAAATGTTTATTGAGTTAAAATGTTACATGGTTCATCATCATGAGTAACTACAAGCGTAACCCATAGTATCGTTGCAATGGCTCCGACTATGGTAGATGTCCAGCCAGAAGTGCGGATTAATGTTACTCAACTGAACAAACCGGATCAACAATAATGTAGTAACCGTTTTAGAAATCACCCTCAATCACTTGCCACCGTGATTCAATCTTGAAGTTAATATATTGAAATAAAACGCCGTCTGATATCCTTTCAATTGAATTCTATCAAGTCGCGCTCCTTGCCGTGTGCATGCGAGTTGCGATGTTGTATCGCAAACGCGACTGCCATCACCGCGCGCCGCTGTAGCTTATAAGGCACGTACTTGGCTGGAAACCAGAAAGCGGAAACCCCCACGTGATTCGGTACGTGATTGTAAGAGCATGACCCAAATCACATTTTTCCAGGGGCGGGGCACAATATTTGCCCGGCATATATGTAAATTGACAACATTGACACCGGGCAAATAAATTTGAATGGACGTCCCCGAAAAGACCCACTTCGCAAATTGATATCAAATTTGATTTTCAAATCAAATCAAATCAACAACATTTAATCTGTAATTACTAATATTAAAATCTATATATTAATTTCAAACATGTTTTTTTCATGTAACGGCCGAATTGAGAAAACGGCTAGGTGTAAAAATTTGGTTGAGGTGTCTAAAAATAGTTCTCGGTCTCTAGATGTGTCACCAAAAGAGAAAAAATAAAAAAGGTAAATGGAGGTAAATGCCTCCATGAGGACTTATATACACTGATTACAGAGAAATTACTATACCGTTTCCTGAGGTTCTTGTACTCCAACAATATGGATATCAGGTAATTTTATTCGGAGCATAGTTGGATACAAGTCTCTTCGTATCAGAAGAGAGACGCTTTCGATATTACACGTTTACCTATACTAAACGGAAGAGTGGATATTGAATACTGGTCAAAATTGATTACCGAGCCCGATAACTACTTTCGCGCAAGACCTCTCCGCATTTAATTTTTTGTTGTCGACTGCGCCATATGTAGACATATTTCTACCGATTCCGCCGCCCCACCACCGTTATAATTTACGGAGTAACAGCAGCATTCTGCCGCCTATTCGTAGAACAATGGATGGCGATTGACAGTACTTCATTCTACCCTGGACAACGGCGGCTGCAATCTAGCCGAAACAGTGGGTGTTACAAACTTCAAGCGGTAAATTCCTTTTATCCTATTTAAAATATTTCTACCATTGAGCCTACTCTTAAAAATGACCCTCGAAATTTTTCATAATTGAATTTTTAAATATTAAGTTTTGATTTTATTTTCTGTTCCGTTCGCGAAATGTTTATTTTGGGTAGATATGAGATACAGTTCTTGGTGTAAGTTTCTTAAATCTGTTTTTGAACAACGTTCTGGATTATGCGTAGTCTGTAATATTTCTTGAATAAAATAATAATGTAATGAAAGGAAATGCTTAGCATAGTTTATATGGTTTATGTTTATATGTCGTATATATAGGTTTATTATAGCTTACATATGTTTAGGTTATTATAGGTTGTGTTTACAAAATAAAAATAAACGAATTATCTTTAAACGCTGTTTCCACTTTTGTTAATGGTCTGCCTATCTAGGTGCTCGAATACATACATATAAACACTTCATAGTAAGGTTGGTTGGAAGAGATTGTCGTATGACAATAAACCAGACCATTGTGAAATTTCACAGTAAAGAATATAAACAAACAAACAAACTCAAAAATGTACGACAATGGCACACCTACGACGATTTTAAGTCTTATTATGCAAAAATACAACAAAAACATACACGCGTCTAAAATGGAAACAGTATTAATGGAGCCGTCTGTCAAATATTTGTTTTCCCTACTAAGATACCATTTAGATATTGGGTCCTTACAAATATAATTGCTGTTTTTTAATGAGCTGGATATCTTGGTTTTGAGTTGGAATTTCTAATTAAAATAAATTTAAATTCAAGGCCATGTTATTCTTTTTTAAGAATGAGCTGTTTATTTGTCTTTCCGTCGTTTGTTTTTGCTCAAATATTTTTGTTTGTGCAACTATGGTAAAGTTGAAAATTTGCATTATTTTGAAATATGAGATCTTGTGCCGGTGTTTTCTATTACAGCTTTTTGCAGTCAGGCTATACAGCTACCGTAAATGTGTACTGTTAAGAACTGCAAACAATGATAGAGCAGCTCGTGATATGGATTAGAATATTGATACTAAAGGGAGATGTGGTTGAGGGAGATAAATTTACAGAGGATTTAAAGAACTTTTGGAGAGTTAAGTAAGAAGAGATAGTGTACTCACAGTAAGAGTTGAATTTTGAGGGCTGTATGGTTCGAGACGGAATTAGGATAGTTAGTGTTAACAGGGCAGTTAAAAATAAAATAGTCATCAGTGCAGACTGCATGACCGCAATCTCATTGAGCGGACGGAAGGACGTGTATCCTAAAGGGTAGTATAGAGGTAAGCGGGAGTGCAGCTGTAACCAATACGAAATCTAAGCATTTATCCTGATAATGATGCATTAGCGGGTCACAGTCATCGATCAGAGACGCCAAACTAAGCTGACAGGAGGGTGCGTTCAGAGTTCAATTTTTTGATCGATCGTAAGCCCGTCATTGAGCAAACAATTATTAATATACACATCAATATCTGCAATTACGCTACATAGAACCTAATAAAGTCTAGTGTTTTCTAGGTTACATAAAGTAGATTTTTATTTATGTATATAGGTTCGCGAATATCGCAAATAACGGGGGGGGGGGGGCGCTGTTTTGATATTGGGTCCTTACCTATGAAGTTGCTGTTCTATCAATAAAATTAAAGCCAGAAAGTTTATTTGAAATACATATATTTAATTGTTTGAAATATTGACCCCTATCATCTATGCAGATTTGTCATTTTAATAGGAGTTCTCTGCTGTACTATCGTGGACAGTAACCAATGAATGCTTTGAAGGCGTTTACATCTTAATTCTAAACAAAAATAAACTCTATTAGAGCAAGGTCTAGCAAGTATAGTGAGTGAGCAAGACTCTCCAACCGCAACTTCTGCAACTTTGCGACTGTTTAAAGTGGAAGCTGTGGTCGTTGAAAGCGGTGGACGTTGTCATGCAGAATCAATGGCGATGAGCGATTGACCAGGCTCGGCTATTTAATCACGAGCTGCTCTATCATTGTTTGCAGTTCTTAACAGTACACATTTACGGCAGCTGTATAGCCTGACTGCAAGAAGCTGTAATAGAAAACACCGGCACAAGATCTCATATTTCAAAATAATGCCAATTTTCAACTTTACCATAGTTGCACAAAAGAAAATATTTGAGCAAAAACAAACGACGGAAAGACAAATAAACAGCTAGGCGAGGTCTAGTTAAGATGGCTTTGCAACTAACATATTTGTAACTTTATGGGTTTAATAACGAATTTTCAATTTAAATTTGAATTTTAATTTAAATTTCAATATATTTTTTTTTACAGACTTTGAAACCTAACCTGTTTGATGTACAGAATCATCCAGTGGACGAATGCTCGCTAAGAGCTAGATTTGAAGTTGACATGTTTGAATGCTTATATTTGCGAATGATAGGTTTCCAGGGGAGATTTTTGCAAGGCACATTCCGATTAGACGTGATCAGAGTTTAAAGAATGGAGCATTAAGATATGATTACACAAAAACAATATTTCGATATAATTACACAAATCGAAATAAAGGAGTATATCTAATATATTTTTGAAAATAAAAAAGGGTAGTCACAAAATAGGAAAGGGATTCCGATTCGGCCGCAGCCAAAACTCGATTTAACAAACGAAATAGGTGTTTTAATTATGTGATGTGACAAAATCCGAGAAAATGAAGGAAAATTGAAATTTTTCCACAAACTATAAACTTATACGTTGTGCCGCAATAATTTATGTAACCTAGTTCAAATGAAAATACATGTAACGAATACAGCCATCCCTAAAAAAACTAGTGGTAATGTGAAAAATAATGCAGCAATATCATTCAAACGAAATAAACAAAAAATCGCCAGCTGTGAACTCTCATCGCTATGTACATAGGTTGTCTTTATAAATACGTAGAAGTCGTGTATTGAATATTATCGTACGATTATACGAAATTTTTCAAGAGTTGCTAAAAGTGCGTGAAAATAAGATGAAATTGAAGAATCTAAATGTTATTATTATTTTATTTTACACAGGTTTCAACCATACAACAACCCCTCCTGGGGTAGGGAGCATGCTGTAAGACTACAATCGAAAGACTTAATATCGTACAAAAAAATATAATTCGTATTATAGGTACTCAAAAAAAACAAAAATGTATTCTTCTAATTAGTTGTTTCTCGAGGCGAAAATACTTGATATTAGACAACAGTATTGTTTAAAAACTGTTTTAAATTTCAATGGCGCCCAAGCAGAGATATTTTTCCCTGTTAAGAACATAAGATCGGCGCAGTAGTTTGGACAACACCATTACCATTACCATTACCTTGCTCCGAGATTATTGAATATTTTAGGAAAATACTTCGATACTTCAGGACTGCCACAGGTGGTTCTTAAAAAAAGTCTCAGACAGTGGTTAATTAGTACACAGTAACACATTTACACACACACACACACACATACACACCCTCACCCACATACATACTTACATTATACACACCCTCTATCTCTGACAATATAATTACCTATATGTATACAAGAGTGAAATCAACTGTTTATTTTTATAAAATATTTTGTGTTTGGATTTATTATATAATCATTTTACAGTAATATATTTATTTAATGATTATTTTGATTTTTAATGATTACTTTGTTTATTTTATTTTATTTTTTATACTTTTATGTGTAAATTTACTATAACAATTTCTTAACATATTTTTTTTATCAAACATAAAAGAAAAACATTCAAAATTTTCCTGAATTTAATATATAACATTTATTTATTACATGCTATGTATATAAAGAAAAAATGCCACGTTACGTAGACCACCCTACATTCTTTAACATTAAGCCTACCTTAGTACAGGCGAGGCCTAGTTAGGATGGCTTTGCAACTAACATATTTGTAACTTTATGGGTTTAATAACGAATTTCAATTTAAATTTGAATTTTAATTTAAATTTCAATATATTTTTTTACAGACTTTGAAACCTAACCTATCTGATGAACAGAATCACCCAGTGGACGAATGCTCGCTAATAAAACCTAATACTGTATATGCACACATGGTATAAAAATAACATGTTAAATGCAAATTAAATGCAACAGAATTATTATAATTCGCTCGTTATTTTTCATTCGCAATTTTGTTATGAACGTTATGACAGGCGCCATTTCCATGTCATACCCATCCTGATATCCTGAATCCAATATTAATCGAAATCACGAGAAACTGAAATCTGGAAGACTGGCTAAGTTAACCGTGGAGAATTACAGCAGAGCACCTTGCCCTTAAAAAAGTCATAATCAAATTCATAACTAATAAAAAAATCCCAGTATTGAAGTTTGGTTCGCATCTTTAGAAGACTAAACTTAAAGAAGAAGGAGAACTTTCAGGAAACCCATGCACTATATGCCGACCGTGAACGTTCACCCCTACCTCCATAATAAACAATGACAACATCAAGAAATGGAATTTGGCGTAATCCAGAATTATCGTCATGTTCCTTATCGCCTTATCCACTGTCACGCGCAAGTATTACTTTACATAATTACGAAGTGGGGTGGAATAATCCTTATTTGCTCGTCGTAATGATATTGTCTGGAGAAAGCACTTGTGAGCTTAATGAACGGGAGGAGAGACAGAGTACACGTTGTATATACACATGTAGATATATCTATATATGTCTTTTGATACGCGGACCATATTACGTGATATTGCGTTGGCGATGAATTATATTTTTGCGGATTTCAGGTTCTAGATTGTTTAAAAATCTAATGCAATTTTAGATTATTTATTGCTTAAAAGCGGATTTCGAGACAGCACGACCATCCTTGTAAAGCCCCATATTCATGGTAAACTTATGTTTATCAACAACGTTGAATCAACATGTTGCTGAGTTGCAAATTTTCAACACACAAAGGTAAACTCCGCAATGTTGCGAGAAACATGTTTCAGCAACTCAGCAACATGTTGATTCAACTTTGTTGATAAACAAAAGTTTACCGTGATGTAAACAAGGCTTTACTCTGTATGTGAAACTAAACAAGAATATGAAATCGAGCACTATCGCGGTTGTTTGACATTATAAATAAGGTAAAAAACGAAATTAACCGCGTCCAGTTTATAACACCCGACGTTTCGGACGACGTTGCAACGCCGCAACGATGTTGTCTAGGGTAGACTGAAAGAGCTATCAATCCGTTGCTCCGCGGGTAGGCCTCATACCGCTGCCGTCACTGCGTAGATTATAACGGTTATGGGGGAGCGGGCTCGGCGCGCGAATTTCGAAAATCCGTCGTGCACACAACACCCACTGTATCTTGTCTTACGTCCTTGCGCTCGGCGATGGGCATTGGGAACATTTTAAGAAAAGGGTTCCACGTAGAAGAGAGTTTGAAACCGTAGTCTTTATTGATGTTCGGGGTTCTTCTTATTTCAATGGCTTGGGACCAAAAATTGGGAGTTTCCTAGAGGACATTAACACGTACGAGAAGGTGAATTATCCCAGGAGCAGAATTACTAGGTAAACAAGAACTGTAATGAATAAATCTGTCACTTACCTAATATAGTCCACCAAATCACGCAACGTATATCCCCGAAATTAAATGGCTTAATTATATAGTAGTTAGTTTTCCTGGGCTATTTCCCGCACTTGGCCTCTTGATTGGGCCGTTGTGCGTGGCTCATGTTTCTATTTATGTTGCTCCAGCCAACCCAGGCTGTCCCCGAAGGTTAGCAGCCTGTTTAGGTTGCTAGGGAGCTAATGGGCGCTAATGGGCTAATGGGCGCTAATGGGCTTTGGGAGCTAATGGGCCCATGCTGGGTTGGCCACGAAGACCCATGTGTTCAGGGTCGGTCACACTCACGGGTCAACACCCATCCGACGGCCTCCACGCACGGGGAGCTAACCTGGGTAGGACTCTGGCCTTGGTCAGTTTCCCCTGGGAATCAAACCTCTGGCGCTCCTGGACGGTCTGCGCACCGTGCGGCGCAAGCCAATCGATTGTGCACTCTGACTAACAGTCGGAGGAGTCTGGAAGCTGTATTGTTTCCTATAGAGCGGGGGTGGTTGCGTACCTTACGGCGACTGCTCTTGAAATGACCATCGGCCATCCGATCCTGGGTGAAAGCTGGGCAAAGGACGCCATGGTCCGCGATAGATTCGGTACACACCGTTTCACCGCTTCGTAAGGGAGAGGACCGCGCAAGCCACCTCGAACTCAGAACCAATCGAGAGACCGGAGAAATATGGTCACAATTGGTAGTTAGGTCGCGAGTGTTGCCCGCCAGGTAACATTACTGGCTATCTCGCGACGGTGGACTGTTTTGTCCGAAGTCTTCTACGCTCACTCCAGGGAGATAGAACGACTAATCGTTGAAACTTCCTGTGGTGACGGGCTCGCCCGCTGTAGTCGACAACCCAAGTTGTTTAGGTTGCTACAGGCCTCCGGGACAGATGCTGGAGATTGTAGTATTCTTGCCCGTTGCTCTGCCACGCTCCTGCATTCCATGAGCACATGCTGTGGCGTTTCTTCTTCCTCCATGCATCGTCTGCATAGAGGGCTGTCTGTCACACCTATGGTAAACAGGTGTTTGTTTAGGGGACAGTGGCCTGTCATAGTACCTATGACTACGAATTATATAGTAATCCATGAGGATAATTCCCAATAATTATCAATTTTAAGCCAAATCGACAGCACCTCATATCCTCTGTCGAAGCACTTAAAACGAGGGTGTCGACTACAACGGGCGAACCCGTTACCGGTCGTGATGCGAGTTGATAAGCATCCACTGGAAAATCGCTGAATTGATTGGAATATTGCCAATGCTGTTACAAAGATTCCTCACTGAATAAGTTAACCAATAAATTTGTTCGTGATCCTTAATTAGATTATGAAGATTTCAGGAATTCCATTAAAATTTGATTCGAAATTGCATACTCATCGCAAAAAATAAATTTAAACTCTTCTTGTGCGAAATACAGCGAAACAAGGAAGAGCAGCTTATTGGTGATAAAATTAACCAGAGAATTCTTCTTCTTCTTCCTCTTCTTTTTTCCTTTTGGCAATCCACCCAATGATGGTGATTTCTGCCAGGTGGTTATTTTTTTTTAATTTGGGAACTTTATTGTTAGTAGGACAGCACTGAAACAAACAGACACAAAACATACAATAAAGGAAACAGTAGGAACTAGTATATTATGGAATGGAATATTGTTAATAAAGGGAAATGTGGTTGAGGGAGATAAATTTACAGAGGATTTTGAGGACTTTTGGAGAGTTAAGGGAGAGGAGATGGTCCACACACAGTGGGAGCTGAATTTTGATGGCTATAAGGTCCGAGACGAAATTAGGATAGTTGTCGTTGAATGGGCAGTTAAAAAAGAGGTGGTCAGCAGTGCAGAATGCATGACCGCAATCGCATTGGGGGGACGGGAGGACGTGTATCTTATAGAAGTGAGCGGAAGTGCAGCTGTGGCCAATACGCAATCTGCAAATGACTGCTATTTCCTTGCGGCTAAGTGGCTGATGATGGAACCATGGCTTAGGTCGCATCCCCGCCTGTAAGGTGGAGTACCTTTGCGCCTTGATTTTGGATGACAGTCGCCACCTCTGTGTCCATTTGTGGGATAACTTGGAATCAAGGGTGGGTAAGAGATCAGAGGGGGGCAGGCGAATGCCGCCAGCAGCGCCGAGCGTACGGGCTGCATTCGCCAGCTCGTCCGCCCTCTCATTTCCCCTAATACCTGTGTGTCCTGGGATCCAACAGAGGATCACCCGAAAGTCGGCTGACTCCAAAGTAAAGCATTTTAAACGTATACACCAGAGGATTGCCCAGTGTAATGACCCGTGCCATATCAAGGCGGCATTCATCAATAAGGAAAATCGGGTAGAAATCGGTAAGCCAGCATTTTGCTGAATGAACCAGTCGCCACTTGCAGTATCATTTCAATGAGCTGTGTTTGTTTGTTTGTTTCTACTCTTTATTGTGACATTTCACAATGGGCGGGTTTATTGTCATACGACAATCTCTTACAACTAACCCTAATATGAAATGTTTATATGAATGTGTGCTTTTAACATGTGTGTACGCGTGTGTCTTGTTATTGCATTCGATCGACAGAATTCAAATGGAATTCCGTTAATTTCATCCCAACGGAAAATGGTATTCCAGCCGGGAATCTAACCCGGCTATTGGGTGTTTAGAGAATGATCCAGATTCCGCGTTGATTTTTCGGCTTTTTACACGACTGCCCAACAAAAAGGAGTGTGTTCAGGGTTCATGTATGAATGTTTTCCGCTTGCTTATTCCACCATAACTTCTAAAAGCTTGAACCGATTTAGAAGTATGTGGTAATCTTAGAATCGATATGTCATCCCGAGTGTCATATAGTACCTACCTAAATTGTCCAAATATCAAATATATAATTGTGTACATTTCAAAATGTCAATAAATTAAAATAAATATATCGTATTTAGTATCAAATCAAAGGTCTGATTAAGTACATTCTGAAAATAAATATGTATCTATGTATGTTTCATGTAACCACAAATGTTTCATAAAAAACCGTTTATTTCTTGAGCACCGAAGGGGTGGCGCGCGATCTGTTCGAGATACCTGCTGCAGGCGAGCACTCAGATAGCAGGCCCAATGGGACTGGCTCCCTTGAAGCCCCACTAAAGTGCAATTGCCCAGCGGAAGAAGTCACTGGCCTTGGACAGAGCCCGTCGACTGACTCATAGATTGCGCAATCGTCTTTAAGCACTGGCTTTCTAGCAATCGTCTTTAAGCCAATCATGTTTACAGAGAAAACACACTGGGCCGTAACGGAGCTTCCGAAAATTTATTTGTGTTAAAGAAAAAAAACGTGCTTTTCAGTGCGAACATTTGGTTTTAATAATTCTGAATATATTAGTTAACTTTTGGTAACTGTCATGTTTTTTAAAAAGTTATTCTTGTATAGGTACAAAAGTACATATAAGTATTATATATAGGTATTATAAATATAATATAATATAAATATAATAAAAGTAGAATATAAGTATTCTATTTTATAAGAAAAACTTCTCTTTAAAAAATATGATAGGTAGGTACTGTTTAACACAAAAGTATCGCCTGTGGTGAAAATAAGAGGGACCCTCACCCTCACCCTAACCACATCAAATATAGTCACCTTACTCCCCCCCCCCCCCCCGAGATTTCAAAACTCGGCGGATCCGATTTATTGTTGTCAATTTTGTTATATAAATTAGTGTCAATTTTAAATACCGAAAATATAATATATATTCATAAAAATTCGACATCGTTTGAGCGATCACTAAAAAAGTTGTTACATATATGCATTTTTTCATGGAGAAAGTTTTTATTATATCTACTTTGTTGTAATTAGCTACTAAATGGCGCTGCAGCACGTCAACTTCTATACCGTTCTACCGGTCGCTATAAAAATTGGTATACATAGCTATTTGAGGACGTACGTAACACGGGCAGCGCCGAGTAATACCACTAGTATTCATATATGGCAAAGTTCTAAGCCAATTGTAATGTCGTTGGAATAAGCTGATGCAGCTTTGTTCGACACATATTATGGAGATCCGTATAAACATGAAGATGCATCTTGGTTTGAAGCTGGACACTTAAGCTCTTGCTATGCATATATTCGGTTTTGACTTTAAAACGGCGTATTTGAGGAAGGCAGCTTACATTTTCCATAAACGGATGTACTTATAGAAGCAATATATATAGGGATTTATCCCGTTAGTAAACGTGCGAAAACTCAACGTTTCGCGATATTTTCAATTCGTGATTACGCGTAAACTAGTGTATAAGTTATGAACATTAATGAATGATAGTATATTTTTTAATTTTTAATTTAATTTTATTTCAAACGTAAAAATGGTCATACCAAGTAAATGGTGCGAAGTAAACAACGGCCCACATTCACATAACCATGTTCAGCGCATACCCAACTAGGCCGAATATAGCCTGTATCTGGGTATACGACTTATTTTCTGACTTTGGTGGAGAAGCCTAACTGACGTAGGTACTCATATAGATACATATACACATACACACAAATATACCCACATATAAATATAACGATCTAAATATATTATGTTAATATTATATTACAATATGTTTATTATCTTATATCATATTATGTAGTATAATAGCAAACTTATGCAGGCATATTATTTTTTAAGAGATGATTTGCAGAAGTTCGTTCTCTGTCCTTAAACAACCTATGTCGCCAAGAAGCCATTTTTTTGTTTTTTTTTTTTTAATAAAATGGTACTTTCTATTTCTTTTATTGTCATCTAAACGGTTGAATATTTTCGGTTGTTATATAGCTAAATTGTCTTTGGGCAAATGAAGAACTCGGGGAATGGCATAATTCAGACCTGCAGATGCTCTTGTACTTCGGTGTTGCTGGCTTCGTGGTCGTTTATCTACGGCTAGATGGAAAAACATGAGTGACTGTTTCACAAACAGCTGGCGTATATCTAACACCTTATTTTCTTGGAATAGCATGTTGGAATATTATCGTGGGGGCCTGCTATTGATTACCCTCAACAAAAGCTTTTGGGCTTTCACTAGAGGATCCAAGACAGATTTCGCGCATGCTCCCCAAGTGTACCCCAAGTGTAACCCTGACACAGGGCCATACCATATTCAGGGAGTTCTTAGAAAGGACGTTGAGTAATTCTCTAAAGACGAAAACTAGTTTCCGAGACCTCGAAGAGAGTTGTATTAATTGGTTTTCCCAGCTCAATTTAGAGTTTATTAGGATACCCAGATCAAGTATCTACTTGACTTCGGTTTTTTCTTGGATATGATAACAAGCGCAGGATGGTTGCCTATTAGAGTGGTAAGAGTATACAGGGATATTAGAATGACTGGATAGAAAGTTTTTTTAAGTACAGATGACAGGTTTTAGTGATCGACGGCATAGAAAATGACAGTGCCGAAATATCCTTTTGTGTACTTCAAGTATGTATCTATATAAACCTTCATATGTCTAATATGTACACTAATTTACGAGAATTTATCAGTAACTGATAAATTCTCTAGTAATCGGCAATTGAAATTCACACAAACAAGCAAGCAAGCAAGAAAAGGAGAACGCGAATTCGGCCAAATATCTATGCTGATTAAGCATGCAAGATGGTCACATCACATTTTTTTATTTATTTGTTTCTAGTCTTTACTGTAAAATTTCACAACAGGCGGGTTTATTATCATACGACAATCTCTTTCAACCAACCCTACTGTTTATATGTTTGTATAGCTGTAAGTTAAGATAATACCTTTTCTCATGAACTATCTGTAAAACTAAATTGAAATTAGAGAGTGTTTATATTTTAGGGGTTTATTTAGGACGGCAAAACGTAAGTCAACGAAATGTGTTGCCACCTTAAATGGCGAAAAAAGCCATAGATCTTCTGTAGTTAAACAGAGCGATTTTTTTTGTGTGGATCGGCCGACGGATCTATTGGCGTGAGGCAAGTAAAGATTTACTATTGATTACATGTTTTTTTTATTTTTTAATTTACTATTTTGAGTTGAAGTACAATATGACTATGTAAGCTGTTTAATGGACGTAAATGTAATGTGAGACCTCCTTGTCCGTCGAACGGGGCTAGGCTTAATATTGTGGGTCGGAATGATCGGATGATTTGATTATTGTTGTTGTGGTTCGGAATGATGTCGTCCATTAATGATCATGATCAACAACATGATCATGATCATGAATGGTTTGAACAATGGTTTGAACAAAGCTTCTCAAGGATGATCATCGTCATGATCAACAACATCATTCCGACACACAACAATGACCGGAATGATCTGCTCGGGCGCCAGACAACAAACTCGAGATTTACAGCGGTCAATCCGGTTAAGCGCCAAGTGCAAAGGCAGGGGACTCACTCCGTTAAAACCGATATTTAAGAAAGAAATAAATGTGTTAGATTACACGAACAGCTGACGTTGAGTTTATCGCATAGGACGACGAAGTTAAGACGAGACGCGCCAGAGACATACCACGCTGGACGTATCACAGTCATTGTGCCATCTTATGGGAGACCATACAGTCTATCTGAAATGAAGCATTTTCGCCTTACACTGTCTTCGAATAAAATTACTGTGTCGTCTGTAAACATAGTCCGCCTTTTTACATCTACGTCGACCCCCATGCGATTGCGTGGCTTCCATACAGCCGTGCGAATGGAATTTCTGTCAATGGAGGTTATTGAAATTTTTCCACCTGTAAGGACGGGGAAGAGAAGGCGTAGGGCGCAGCAGAACGGGGGAACATACGCTGGGGATCGCGATAATGGAAGCGCCAAGGGCGTACTGTGACGTCACGGTGAAATATGAAGGTGGGTGGAACCAGCGATATGACTGCCAACTCATTGTAAAGCGTCGAAGCGCTTCGATTTCCTAGAAAGATAAATGACAGAAAATACTCTTTTATGTTATTTTCACTCTTTAACAGCCCAATCAATCGTTAGCTCCCCGTATAAAATAAGAAGCGAAAATCTCCCGAATATTGAAATCGAATGAAAATTGACATGGCTACATTCGGCGTAGATCAGACGAAACCTTGGCGGAGCCATCCTCTCGCACAAATCTCAGGCGAATTACGTTAGTAGCTAGAACTGTTGAGCACCTCAATGCGCTGTTGTCGACAGTACCACGCATAGACCATATCTTGAAAATATGTGACAAAATCTTGAGCTAGGAGTTTTAAATTATACAATAACATTTGTTGTTATGGGTGGTATATTTAGAGTTCCAAGTACTACACATACGCCAATTATGAGTAAAAGTATCAACAATATTTTATTACACCCACACAGAGCGGCATATTAAGTATTAAATCTCACACTACCAGGCCACGCGCAGTTACAGCCATGCAACATGATGCCCCCCTTAAGAAAACTAAATTCGCCCAACAACATTTTTCTTTTATAGCTGTCCGACTACACAATAGAATAAATTCGGAATTTAAAAGTGAAGTTAGATACCATACGAGGAACAAAAATTATGACGGAATGATTGATTGAGCTAGGAAGGAACGAAACGGAGAAATTGGTTAATTAAAGTGCTGTATAAGAATACCTAACTACATAAAATTACTACTTTTATGTATATATATAGATGTAAAAAATATGTATATGTAGAGATTATATGTATAAATGTATATTATGTATATATGTGTATGTATGTATATGTGTAGATATGATTATTTAATATTATTATGTATATTATGTTAGTAAAATATACTAAGTATATGTAATATCTGTGTAAATATAGAGCTACCACATAAAACAATGCTACATTAAGTTACACTTAGCAACAAAAAAAAAAAGGAAAAAAGAATACATAAAAGTCTACCTTAGTACGGGCATCACTCCAGCAAGGTAGATTTTAATCTTATTAACCTAGTGTTTTAAATGTGTGTGAAGTATTAATAAATAAATAAATAAATAAATATTGTTATTTAGTTGCAAAAAACCTACCTAGTGGGATATTCGTATTAAGTTTAATTAGGGTGTAGTAAATGGTAACAAAATAATGCATTATTATATAACTTCTTTTGTAAACATATATGTAATTCGTTTTGTAAAAAAAAAAATCAATGAACGAGAATCAATATTTAAGTGCTTTATAGTGACGCACTGAAACAGCTTTTACTAGCACATACAATATTTTCTAAACTTAGTCCAATATCCAAAACCTTTAGACTATCGCAGTTTTTAGACATTAAATAAGATTATATAAAATATATATCTATAAGAATATAAACGGATTTACCGCTTGAAAGATGTAACATCTGAAGTTTCGGCGATGTTGCATCCGCCGTAGTCTACCCTGGACAATGACGATTGCAACGTCGCCGAAACGTCTGGTGCTACAACTTTCACGCGGTAAATCCGTTTATACCCTTGTTTATAATCCAAAGTCTCCACATCTTTCGAAGGGTTGGTTGCAGTGTGTCTGTCGTATGTTGAGGAGGTTGAATATTTACATGTTAGGTTATTAGGTTTGAGCGATAGCTTCTTCAGTTTTCTAAAAACGTTTTATTCTCAAAATGGCTATCGATAATGCTTTCTTTGATTTTGGATCAGAAATTCAATTTCTTCTAATATTTAATTTTGTTCTAGAGTCCACTCTCTGTCAGGATATTTGTGGTGAAGGTCTATTTCAAGATAAGGCCTAAAAATAATAATGTTAATAATATTAATTTATGAATGAACCGTAGTCGTCCGGACAATGTGGTTCTACCGTTAATTAAATTTTCTTAATCCAATAAAAGGGCAGCCTTAAGACGCAGTCTGTCCTTAGTCTGGTGGGCGGCACGTTTTCATTACAATAAACGGGGGATGAAAGGTTCGAAACCACCCCCCTGCGTTTTCCCCACTCTCACCCTTTTCACCCCCATCATCCAGAGCCGGTCGAAACACAAAAAAGTGTCGATTACACTATAAGGGAAGAAGGTATCATCCAACAGGAAATTATAATACATTTCAAAATATTTTTGCACAGATTTTTCCTTTTTGTGCAAAATATTAAAACAATCGGCTATGTCACCGGAAGACTTTCCCAGGCAAGAAGCCAGGGACTTATTTCATCTGAATATTTATATCACAAATAAAGTCGATGAGCAGTTGGCGAAAATTCTCGTTAATATGCGACGCAAACCAATGAAAATTCGACTTTTAAACGCGCGTCATCTCATTCAATTAAAAAATTAAATTGCAAACGCAGGCCACCGTGAGCCTTCGAATTCGAATTTCGAACGATTCCCATATCACAGGCGTTGTAGATTTTCGGGGCCTTACTAAATAATTAATGTATAGCAGACTTTAAATATTACGACTTAAAATATAAACGACTGTAAATATGACGATTATTTATATCTAAAATATTTACGACTACTACTTAAAATATTATGAGTTTAATATCAACCAAAATTTCACAATGTGATTTCGGATCATCAAGGCACCTGTGTACCGAATTTCAACTATCAAAGTCCAATATTTCGAGATGGAAGTATGACCAGCGCGTCTTCTGGCGGACCAATTTCAACTACAATATTTTCAACCCTTGCCATGACCAAATGATGCCTTCATACCAAATTTCAGCTCAATCGGACGAAGCATTTGGTCGCTATCGTGGAGGAATACAGGGAGATAGACAGACAGTCATACAAAAGTCCTCAATACTTTCCTTGCTAGGAAAGTAAAAAACACACTAATAAATTTGATCATTTTAATGCCAAATCTGATAAAGAATCTTTTTTTAAATAATGAAATTAGTTTTTATGATGCTTTTTAAACTAACTAACTAAACTAACATAACCTTCAACCATAGAATTGAAGAAGAAGAAACCGAAGAATAACAAGAAGAAAGAGAAGAAGAAGAAGAGGAAGAGGAATAGGATGAAGTGTGGAAGAGGAGGAAGAAGAAAAAGAAGAAGAAGAAGAAGTCCGCACCTCAGCCCGGACTTGCCCTGACTTACCCTACTCATTGCATACTTCAGGTCTATTACTTCTAGGTCTATTTCCTTTGAAGTTAAGCATTCTAGATAAGGCCAAATAAATACCCACTTCGACCCTGCCTCCCCAAGCCTAAAGCTTCGTTTGCGGTCGTTCCTAATCTTGAAGACCGCATCGTAATGGAGCTGCGGGGACTGACACTGTAACGTAATTAATTCCTACCACAGACAGTCACAGTGCGCAGTCGCATTACACTCTTAGCTAAGAGCCGCCCACAATAGACTTCAAAGCTAATTAATACTGATGCTGACAATTAACTTATTGATCATTTGCATATCCAAAGCCTGCCATCTCGACACTATATAACAAATATATCATTCCGAAAGTGTCCTTGAAGAGTAATATAAATCAGAATGTAATATATGATTAGGGTTGTATCAGACTTAGGATAATATTTTTAATGTTCATCCTTTTATGTGCTCCACCAAACAACATTTTCACTAGATACGTTATTCTATATTTTATGTCTTCGACAGTACGTAATATATATATATATATATATATATATATATATATATATATATATATATATATATATATATATATATATATATATATATATATATATATATATATATATATATATATATATATATATATATATATATATATATATATATATATATATATATATATATATATATATATATATATATATATATATATATATATATACATATATATATATATATATATATATATATATATATATATATATATATATATATATATATATATATATATATATATATATATATATATATATATATATATATATATATATATATATATATATATATATATATATATATATATATATATATATATATATATATATATATATAGATGATATTACATGAAGTTAGTTGATTTTTGTTCGTCCGTTTCAGAGAGGTTCCTTTTATTTTATGGAGTTGTTTCGTTATCCAACATATAGAGATAAGGAAATTTTCTACATTTTAAAAACATAAACGTTATGTTGATGAAAAGTAGAGTTAGAACATTTGCAGATTAATCCACCGCTTTGCTACAATATAGATAAAAGAAATCTGAGTAATTATGGGAAAAACCGGACCGGGTTACGAGTAGTGACGTCACAATTCAGACTCGAGCCTGCGAGGCGCGCGCCTCCGGCCGGGTAAACTTTAAGATTGTATATCTCTGGAGCTTGAGATATAAAAATAAAGTATAAATACAGAAACTTAAGTTTTGTGGCACTCTTCAAAGTAAAAAATGCTGTAGTTATGTATAAAAATGCCGGAAATGGAACAGCTGACACGGTTATAACAGAAGCCCCAGCCGCGCTGTGCGGGTAGGCGTTATATGATACTGCTGGTGTGCGAACGCGCGTAAATTTTCAAATTCCGCCGCACACATGATGCTAACTCTATCTCTTTTGCCGTTTTAGCATTTTAGCGATTAGCGTTGAAAACATTATCAGTAGAGGATTCTACAGAGTGGAGAGTTTGAAGCCTTCTTTTCTACTGACATTCGAAATTGTTCTTTTTCTGCGGCTTTCTTCATTATGAGGGTGAAATACAATCGTATTTTTTTTCGAATAGGTACTTTAGATAGCACAATAGGATGTTCAAATGGTACTCAGTGGTTTGTTTCGCTTTCCAATATTCGCAGATCGCCGATTCCAATATTTCATATATTCCCAGATCGCCGATTTTTCTAGCTGAACGTTGTTAACCTCCTTGATGTGTCCTTTTAGTCAAGTGGCTACGAGCCGCTTTGCTTGTCGAAAGTAAATTGCATTCGATTGTATAGTTACTCAAGACTTGCACTGCTATTACGTCCTTTACAGAGCGTAGAAGATCGGTTGTGTCACTCAAGACTTTCCCGGCAAGCAGACAACCCCTCCCACGCACCAAACCTTTAGCCCCAACTTCTACCCCCCAACCCCACCCCTCACCTCTTATCCTCGAACCTCCACCCCCAGCGCTACCCCCTGCAATGCCCTTCTCTCTTCCCCACAAACAAACCCCCCTTCTCCCAAACCCCTAACTCACCCCAAAAACCTCACCCCCTCCCAAACACCACCCCCCAAAAACCCCTTTGCATCCTAAGCACTTAGTTATCTATTAAAGCACTCTAGATAAGGCGGGATAGGAACCTACGGAAGAAGAAGAATATTTTCGTTCGGAACTTATACATCCTGAGTACTCGGTCTATTTTCTTCGAAGTTAAAGTATTCTAGATAAGGGGGGATAGGAACCTACGGAAGAAGAAGAATATCGATAGAAAAAGAATATTTTCGACTACCACCAAGATGCTGTAGATAAAACCGAAGACTCTCTCTTGTATGTGTCGTTACTTGGGAGACTCGTACCTCTCTTTTAGTCACTGCCTTTTCGAAGATTTAAAGAAAATCGTTTTGTAAAGGCTATTTATAACAGGAAACGAAATGTCGGGAAGTAGTTACAAATTAATAAATCAACCTTTATAATATATTTTATGCTTACAATTGCAAAATTACATATCGAAACACAAAGAAAATAATTGTTTTCCGCTGTGGAAATACCGCGCATCTAAACCTTTTGTGTGGCAACTGGAGCGTGAAACATAATATTAAGGCCAACTACTCGAAACTTATCAGGTTTAGCTGCTAGGGCGTCGCTCGCGGAGCTTACGAGTATTACGAGAAAAGCGTTATAAAACAACCTTGTTTATTTTGAGGGAGGAGATGTCTATTTTCTTTTACTTCTAAATTTGAGGAAAATTAATCATCCTCAATTATGTCGCTCGCGCTATTCATTTGACTTCCTTTTCAATTTGTATCGTTTTTTGCGAAGTGCTTTTGCTAAATAATTAAGCAGCAAATGATGAGTACTTTATTATTCATGAAATTGTGAATTTAATATGAGGGGTGGGCTGAGTATCAAAATATTAGTAAGATATTAGAAGACGTGTTGAATGATATCTTAAGATGTTTCTTTAAGATAATAATAATAATGATAATTATAAAACGCTTTATTCGTACGAAAATGGCGAGCTTATTGCCTGCAAGCAATGTTTCAGAGCTAACCTATACTATTGTATGCACATTATTTAAGAGTAGATGCTACGTAACTTAACCTATATAAAGAGTATTAGAATTAAAAAAAAAGACAATAGAAATAAATATATATTTAACTCTTTGTGGGCGCATGATGTGCCAAACCAAATTAATCTAACAGTTATAAGGACGCTAAGGTTTGAAAAGAAGGAGAAGTGGAAACGAAATGGATTTTTTGTGGAAGATTTCAAATGTTCTCTGAGTCTGTTTTTAAAACTTGTTATGCTTGGCGCGGTTCTCACTTTTTTCGGCAAAGCATTCTAAAGACAGTCTCCATGCACAGTGAAAGAGAATGAAAAGAAGTCAGTGCTGTGACTTGGGATAGAGAGTAGCAGGTTATCTTTTGATCTCAGAGCCGATAGTGAAGTAAATCTGCCGGTAAGATAATTGAAAGCGGCGCAAGTTATTCGAATATATACTTGGATTTTTATTCGTCGATCGGAAAGGTTACAACTAAGAGAGCAGAGCTTTGTCATCGACCGGTTCGTGACAGAACCATAATCAGAATGGTTGATTTAAAATGCATATTTAACATTAGAATTCAAATGGAAACGCATCATGTTATTAAAATATAATATGTTAATTTACATATTATTGTAACATAAAATTATAATACGACGAAAAACAAAAAAAAGATCCGTGTGTATTTCTTATAAAGATCTGTGATGATGTGTATTTTCTATTTATGTACTGTACTTTATTTATTTTATGAATTAAATAAATTTATATATTATATTATATGTATAATATGTAGTATATAATTATTATTTATTTCTATCAAAAACATATATGATATTTAATAACATAATACTGTGGAGGGTTATTTTTTTTTTAATTTTCCTTCTTTTTTCAATATTATTTTTCCAGAATAATATTGACCCTTTTTCTTTACACAAAATTGTGCATCTAGAAACAGACAGTAGAAACCCCGTTACATGTGCATAGGCGTTCTTTACTTGAGCTGTGTCGAACTTAGGCTGATTGTTTTTCAATTTTCTATTTATTTGCTTCAGTCATTCAGTGACATTGTATTTTTTTTTATTTGTACAAAAAAAACTATTTTTCACGCATTGAAGGTGTTATAATATACCTACAGAATTTTTTCTGTGGATTCCAATGCAATATATTACTTAAATTTCCGACATGTGGGAACAACACGATATTAAACTGTGTGACCAAACTAATAGTAAATATTTATAAATTGTTATGTTATATCTGGAACTAGTCTGCAGTGAGCGTGTTTAACTGAGCACAGTCGATCAAAATTTGGAGCAATCGTTGATAAGGCTGCTCTCATCTCTTCATTGATCGTCCTCAGGCGCTCTCTTTTTTTCGATTTGATAGTAGTGAGAGTTGAAAATACCACTTCGCATAAGTAGGTTATGGCAAATAGTAATAGAATTGCAACAGTACGCTTTGAAAGCAGTGGATACTCATTTTTTATATGCAACCAAAAATGTGCTACCTCTACTTCGGAAAATTTTAGTTTTAATGTCCGATCAGTTTTTAACTCCATGAATTCTTCCTGCTCGTTTATCGGTAAGTGTCCAAGGGAAATGTTACCCGAGAATGGATTCCGTACCCAGTCCATAGGTTGCAGGTCACACTTAGGAAAATAACAGGTCATTTTTTCTGCTAATAGCTCCAAGTGTTTCACTATCAAAGCCTGCACTTTTTTTCTGAATCGGCAGCCATGACATTTGGAAACATTTCATTACTACAATTGACAGCGTGGCTGATCCATAACACCAACTTAGCGCGAAAGCTTTCAATTTTGTGCGAAGACGTTAAAATATTAGAATTGCCTTGATTTTTTTTGTTGAGCTCATTTAAATGAGCGAATATGTCCGCCAGATATGCAAGTTTTTCTACCCATTCTTCTTTTTTAAACACAGAAGCAAAATCTGAACCCTGGGCCTCTAAAAACGACTGGGTCTCATTTTTTAGCTCGTAAATCCAAGATAGCACTTTTCTGCGAGAAAGCCATCGTACTTCTGTATGAAACAGAAGTGACTGATGATCTGCTCCCATTTCCTGACACACTGCATTAAACAGACGAGAGTTTAGCGGTCGCGACTTGATGTAATTAACAATTATAACAACTTCTTGTAGGACAGACAACAATTCATCAGGCAGAGACTTCGTCATCAGTGCTTCCCTGTGTAAAAAACAATGTACATTTTTAATATTAGGGTTTTTTTCAGAAACCCTGGTTACAAATCCCCTATTTTTTTCCGTCATAGCTGCTGCTCCGTCTGTACAAATGCTTATGCAGTTGTGCCATTCCAAATTATGGTCACTGAAGTACTGGTCTGTTACTTTGAATATTTCTTCTCCTGTGGTATAACCAGGTAGTTGCAGACAAAATAAAAACTCCTCTTTTATTTCACACCCGTCAGGGTACGTTATTACACAATATTTATTACACAATTTTCCGCGGCACACCAACTGATGACCACGGTACACCAGTGTGCCGCGGCACACGCTTTGCGGAACACTGCCCTAGTCGTTCAAAAATTCACGCTTAACCATTTTTTTATGACATGCAAACATTTTTGAAAGTAAACATACAACTGGATAAATTTAAACTGTATGAGATAATTGGTAAAATGAGTAACATTTAGGATTTTTTAAACATTTTGGTTTGGAATGTTTGAATAAGTAAATGGGCCTCAAACTTAGCTCGTTTTCTCCAAATACGGTTGGAGTTTATTTTGCGCACGAATATATGGACAATTAATTAGGTGAATTGAAACAATTAATCATAAAAGATACTCATCATAAAAATTAACTCATATATTCTTCTTTAGGATGGGTTAGTATTTTTTTTTCACCTTTATTTTCTTAATCTAGACGTCACAATAAGTAAGAGAAAGTGATACTAAACATATGAGAAACTATGCCGCTCACTGTTCTCAGTGACAAGACACGGCAGTAAAAATAAACAAATCGGTTTTTTACCGCCTTCGATTTTACCGTATACGTTTTTAAAAATTATTGTATTCAAATAAATTATAGTGAAATAACTCCATTGCCTTACATACTACTTTACATTTGTGAACAATGTTAACAGTCAATCTTTAGAAACAAAAGTTTTCGATTTTTGATCCGAAATAGACAATGATTATCACTACTAGCAAAAGGGTACGTATTAAATGTCTCTTATGTGCCATCCAGACTCGCCGAAGAAGCCCTGAGAACACCCGAGGAACGTGAATGTGAAAAGTTTCTCGCCGTCTCGTTCTTGCTCTCGCCTGTTCTCCGTTCGTTGTCGGTATTTTTGCCCGCGACAAAGGGTTTCTCGGGCGAGAAAAGAGAACACTATTGCATTCTCGTTTTGTCTCAGTGACGACTATTTATATGATCAGTGGTGATCACTAGAGCCTATTTTATGGGATGCTAAACAACGTCATTACAAGGACAAACGTTTAAATCATGATGCGTGGAACTGAATCGGACAATTATTCAATTCAATTATAAAATTACGAACCTTGTTCTATTTCGATGAATTTGAGTCATCCACCATCGCCTTTCTTTTGTTCTTAATTGTATTTTTGGATACAACATTTACAAATATACAATATTCAATGGCACACAGGGCCAAACCTGCGGCAGTTTGAATGTCGTCCATAACAGAAATGTCGTCCATACCGGATAGGAACGAGAACACGAGTGAGAATATCTTGAGTGTGGACATGTTTGCATGTTCTCGCGAGAAGTCTCGGCGAAACATCTCGCTGAGGCTTCTCGCCGTGAGTACGGACGGCACATTATAGTATTTTTCCACGGCGGGGGAGTTTTTTTAACTTCAAATTTGCGGCGCTGCCGAAGCACACGAGAAGCGACCTTAGTCTTGAACGAAAATAGCATGGGAAAGCTAAGCCCAGCATCGATCAGCTGATTTGGGCGCATACGAATTCTCAATCAGTTTTTTTGAGATGATTGATGATTTTTTGAGAAGTTTTGGAATGTAAAGAAGTAATTCCTTTTTTAAAAATAATTGCTAAAACCTCCTTATTTCCTATTAATGTTTCATCCTCTACAAGTATGTCGGTTAATTAAAACTCACCCGTATATGATTATTATTACAATGATGTTAACAATACCTTACTTGCCCGTAATACATAGTAACCATACACGAATCAATCTTACTAAAAAAGGTTGTAGTTGTGAGATGGCCACCCTTCACTAGACTCCAATTGCTTCTGAGCGAAGGGTGGTTCTCAGCATGAAGGTTGCTCCGTTAATGAGAGTCGCAGATGTCCTTGTAGAAGAGTTTATTCAGAAGATTGAAGAGAAGTGAGTCGAAGTCGCCAGTTCTTAACGCCTTGAGTTGCTTTCGCCGTTGTGTTGTAGTGTGGGCGCGAGGTGAAGCCGTGGCGGTGCGTATGTAGTCGAGGAGCGAAGTGTGTAGTCGAGATATCTGTCTACTGAGGAGACGATGTGTAGAGCGCGGTAACTGTCAGCCGAAGTAATGATGTAGAGGGGCAACTGTCTGCCAAAGGAATGATGATCATCGAATGCAATGTACTGCGTTTTATAGGGTGATCGGTGATGCAATAGCTACGAGTGGGGCGACGCATGTGTCGCTTGCCTGGGCAATATTTGCCAAATTTAGCTGGAAATTAACTGCAGCTGCTCGTGTAAGTTTGAGCGAGTCTGCAGTTTTCGGTTCTGTGAAATTAACTTTTTGTTGTGGGTATGTAGGGCCGTAGGCTCCTACATGGCTCACCCCTAGTGAAGGGCTTGCGTATGACAATATGGAAGGTCTTCACGACAAAGTGGCAAACTAATCGGAGTGTGACAATTAAACGTGTGTGTGAAGTTGTGTTCGCGAAAGTTCGGGAACCGTATGTTTTTATGAGTGGCGAAGGCGTTTCGTTACAATGTGTTAAAAACTGGCGCTGTTATAAAATGTTGACAATAAGGAAAAAGAAATGAATATAAGACAATAGACAATGGGCTCGGTAAACATGCTGACGTGATAAGATTCGCTGGCCGTGAAATGACGGATGAATGTATATAAATAAAATGTGCGCGTGTTAAATGCTAGCCGTAACTTGAAATGAAAAATATTTAGCGTGATTTTAAATGTGATAATGCGATTGTAAAAATGCGTTTGAAGGCTGTTGCGTGATGTCTGACGTCCGAAGTTTGATTTCTGCGCACTCGTGGTGGACATCAGTTGGATTGGGAATTGAAGTTCCCGTTTGAAGGTGTTGCTAGAATGCGGAGTCGTTATCTCTGCGATGAGGGTCGTACAGTTCGGTGATTTAATCTATGTGTTGTTAAATCATCACAGTTGACTTCCAACTGGCTTCGACTATGACGTCGTATCCAAGCGTGTTGTGTGGGAATTTGTGTAGTTCATTGATGAATTTTGGGGTTGGTTGTAAGCGCTGTAGTCCATTGTTGTTTTTCGTGATTTTTATCGAGTGCTGAAGAGTGTGAGTTCCATCCGTTTTGCGTTTTCGATGTTGATATTCTTCCGCTGCTTAGTTGTTTCCGTTTCGTAGTGTGTTTATCGATTGAAATTGTGATTGAGAAGGCATTTAGGCCGATAGTGTCCTTGGTCAGCTGTTAGTCTATACTGGACCTAAGTGCCATTCTCCCGGATGTTGCGCCTGCAGGTCATCACGCTGCATGAAACGGCTTACTGCTGTCCGGTGAAGAGTGTGGAACGATTGTGACGACTTCCTTTCGTAGGATTTTACCTGAGAGTGTAACAATGACGGTTTCGCCTGTACAAGTCCTCAGGGCCGCACATCGTTGTTTTTATAAAATTCGTTAGCGTTCGTTGTTTTGATCCGAGATAAGTGCTGTATGAATGTGGCGTTGGTAATTGCGCGTGCTGATAATGTCGTTTAGCCATGACCGTGGTTGTGTGTTCGTTGATTGTGGTGCCGAGTATATTTTTAATTACGTTGCGTGAGTACTTGCTTAATGCTTTACTGGTAGAAGTACTTGCGAATGCGTTGCGGGAAATTTGCTTCCGCGGGCGATGCAATGTCTGCATTTTTAATAATCGAGCAGGAATTTCGTCTGCTTATGCGTCGTTGTCGTTTTTTCTTTCTTTTTTGGTGGCACCGGTCGTCGTCGAGTGGCTGTCTATCTGCGCTGAGAGGCGTTGTGGTGTCGTGTTTCGCTGTGTCGTTATGCGTTTTATTGATTTACTTGCTAGGCATGACCGATGTTGAGAATGCATATTGTAGTTGGTGGTCATGCGTAGCAAGGATCATTCCTTTGTTCTTGTGCTGATTATACTGCTTGTATCTGTTGTATGTGGGGTCGGGCGATTTCTTTCCTTAGCCATTTCCTTATTCCCTGTCTGCATCGCTCGTGGCATAGTACGCAGAGGATTACTGCTATTAGGACCACCGTTATTATGATCAGTGTGTCTGATGTGTTGTTGTTGGTAATCTGGGTGCCGGTGATGACTGCCTCGTCCTTGCTCTGTTGTCCGCCCATTTGGATTTTATAGTGTGAAGTCGCTGTGTGTGCGGAGGTTTGAGGAAGGCGTGTTCAGCGGCTTTTGAAGTTGAGAGTGAACGGCGTGTCCTTTATCACGTCGGGGTCACCAGTGTGAGATGGCCACCCTTCACTAGACTCCAATTGCTTGTGAGCGAAGGGTGGTTCTCAGCATGAAGGTTGCTCCGTTAATGAGAGTCGCAGATGTCCGTGTAGAAGAGTTTATTCAGAAGATTGAAGAGAAGTGAGTCGAAGTCGCCAGTTCTTAACGCCTTGAGTTGCTTTCGCCGTTGTGTTGTAGTGTGGGCGCGAGGTGAAGCCGTGGCGGTGCGTATGTAGTCGAGGAGCGAAGTGTGTAGTCGAGATATCTGTCCACTGAGGGGACGATGTGTAGAGCGCGGTAACTGTCTGCCGAAGTAATGATGTAGAGGGGCAACTGTCTGCCAAAGGAATGATGATCATCGAATGCAATGTACTGCGTTTTATAGGGTGATCGGTGATGCAATAGCTACGAGTGGGGCGACGCATGTGTCGCTTGCCTGGGCAATATTTGCCAAATTTAGCTGGAAATTAACTGCAGCTGCTCGTGTAAGTTTGAGCGAGTCTGCAGTTTTCTGTTCTGTGAAATTAACTTTTTGTTTTGGGTATGTAGGGCCGTAGGCTCCTACATAGTAAAGGTATTCATTAAAGGTTATACTTAATAACCACAAAATCCGAACACTCAAAACAAAGCAGCACGAAAAATGTTTATAAATTTATCACATAAAATGATACGAATATTACCAAGCAAAGTTAGTCCATATAACTTTATATAATACTACTAACTGCGCAGTATGCATAATGTACAGAAATAAAAGTAGCCAATTTCAAATTCCGAAACTTACAAATCCCGCCGTCTTCGAGAGCGAGATTAAAGTTCTGCACTATTTATCATGTAATTTACATCGGCTAAGGGAAATAACACTCGAAAGCCTTTGTATTCCAAATGGATTTAACTACATGAAAGCTTTATTTCCTCATAAACATGACTTCTGTAATTAGTGTCGACTCCTTCGTTCTTTAAATATTTATAGCGGCGTGACAAGGGTTCATTTTTGGTTAAGGTTCTTAAAAGGATTTTAACCCTTAACATCATTCTTACCCATGTGGGATAAATCAAGGTGTAATTTTAAATGGCGCGAGCGACGACTCTATTGCAAAGTCTTATGCCGGCTCCACATATTGGCGAATGTTCGTGTTACATTTCAGGCAATGTATAAGATGCGGATTTTCAAAGAAATAAAAATTGCGTCTGTAATAAAAAATACCACTTTTATTACCAACCACACGGCTGGTAACTTCACATTGTAGCCAACCGTTAGAATTAATTTTTGTAAAATGGCAACCTATCAATCCAGTCGTGACCAGAGAGGTATAGAACAGAGAGCGGGAGTGCGAAGGCGGGCTGTGAATGAATGCGTTCTCCGAATAGAAAGAGATAGTTGCATGTGGGGCCCTCCTCTGTCCTTGTCTAGTTGGGCATGCGCGTTTATCCATAACATCGCAGACTTATGGCGTCGAAGCGTTGCCATGGTGATATATTATGTACTTGTGCCCGTGCATGCGCGACTAGACACGGATGGAGGGAGTACTATAAGCTGCTGTCTCTTTCTATTCGGCTGACTGGTCACGAGGTCTAGTACTTATAAGTCATTGGTCGTGACAGCGCGCAGCTGTCAAAATTAAAAAAAACGCGTACTGCGCAGGCGCGTCTCTCAGACTGCCAATCGCAGTTTACGTTTATAAGATATGGTGAGGTTGGCATATCTGCCACAAGAGTTCTCCATATATTTTCTTTAATAGGTGTTTACACCCACTTGGACATGAACATTCGCCAATGCGTGGAGCCGACATTAAACAATTAAAATTGTCAGTCAGTCGCTAGTTTCATCGCGTCTCGCTTGAACACCTTGGGGGCAATACTATCGATTACTCTAAATCTCTAAAAGATTTAGGTATACTTACACATTGATCAGTTTCTCCCATGGCATTGACAAATCAATGAAACAAGTAAACGAATTTTCTTCGGTTTTGATATTTTCCGAAGATTGCAGAAGAGACAATGGTTTTTTTTAATGAAAGGTATACCAAGAGTGTAACAACTATGGACTTAATATGGACAGCAATTAATTGTGCTTGTGTAAAGAAGTAATAATAACTCATTAATCCATGTCGTATTGGAATTATATACATCATAAATTTTGTACATATGGATGATTTTGTAAAAGAAACTAGTTATATAACCTAGTTAAATAGGGTCTGTTATGTAACTAGCGGTTATTACAAGTAGTTAATGAATCAACAGTTGAACTCATTCAGTGAAAGTCTCATTCAGTGGTTGATTAGTAAAGGAATAACGGAAACTGAAAGTATCCTCATGACATTTCAAAAATAAGAAGACATTTACACACACACACACAATTTACACACACTCACATCTCTGACAATATGAATTACCTATATGTATACAAGAGTGAATTTAAATTTAAATTTTTATAACATAATATTTTGTACTTGGATTTAATTTTTAATTATTGTCTACTAATTTTATTATTTAATGATTATTCTGATTTTCTGATTTACTATAACATTTTTTAACATCTTTTCATAAAACTTTAGAAATTTACAAAAGAATAAATTTTTTAAATGTAAAATAACATCATAAAAAAATGGCGTTCCAAGGGGAACAGACACTTCCTATTTAGGAGTAAATCCTACAATATAAGCGGTGAGTGTGTTTTATTTTTATTTCATTATATTGAAGGCCCTAAATTAATTACAAATCATTAAAACGTGAGAGCGCTCTGAGAGTTACGCTAAATATGCTTTGCCATTAACACCTTTATACCACGACTGCGTAAAGATAGTTATTCTGTGCTAGCGCTGCGATAGAACGTTTAGTATGCGCCTGGTCCCCGGCGCGAGCGGACTTGGAATCATCTTGACGCTTCGTCACCGCTGGATTTTTATTTGCCAAACCCTACAAAAATGAAGCTGCCTACTTATTCGCGTGTCCGCCCATTTCGGATATTTTTCTGAGGTCTCATGTCGTCTATTAAACTTACTTATTACCTGTTTCTTTTTTATTGATACACTTATTTACCGCTTTAGTTTTGGGATAAGATAACAGTACTCGGTACTATACAGTTATTTTGACTATTTATAGTTAATATTGATATAGGTATATAGATAGTGATATTTTTATAGTTATTTTATATATATGGATGATTAAACCAACTGTGTCGCTTAAGTAAAACGAAGTAAATGGCCCGAATTCCGTTTCGCGCAGGTGCGTAGCTTGGGGTCTAAAAAGGCGCTAAACAGACGCTTAATTTTGCTTACATGGGTTCTAACTGGAGCGTGCTTATGTAGAGGCTAGCAGGCTCTTAAATTAATGTTAAACACTGTCTAGACCCTTTTTCTTATTCCGTTTCTACAAGTGTCATGGCGGATGGGTCTTGTTTGGGGTCCTAACTAAGAACGGTCTAAATCGAGCAGTCTGCGTCTAACAGCCGTGTAGCTTTTGTTTCTCTCGTGACTTCGATAACTTTTTGACGCAATTTTTAAAATGTTTGCTTAGCATTGGTTTCTTAATCGAAAAAGAGACGGTGAGGGCCGATTATTGTAAGTAATCATTAATTATTATCTATATTTTTCCCTGAAAATCCATGGAATAATATTTTTTGAAGTTTATGATAAATAGCCTTGTATATTTTTTTAGCCTTGTATGTATATTGTATGATAAAAAACCTAGTATATTTGTATATTATAAAACAAACGAAAACGTGGCGACGTTCAGCGTGCAGTGACGAGACGACGACGGGGCGGGCCATCGAGTGACCGAGCTGTCAAAATTAGGACTCCGCTTTGGAACGGCCATGGACAAAACGGAAATTATAAGATTTAAGACCGGTTCCTATTTTTTATTAAACAGAATACCAACAAAATAACGAAGGTGCTTAAGTTCCTAATTTTTAGCACCAGCTTATTTTAAGCCTGCGAGAAACGGAATACGGGCTAATGAAGTATTTTACTAAAGAAGTGTAAATATTGAACACAATATTGTGCAATTTCAATACTTTATAACTTTTATCAGCCCTGTATAACAGCTAACTGATATAGAACGAAATGTTACACTTGTAGCAAGCGTTCATTTGGTGTATGTGGCAACAAATTTGGCAAGGTTCAAACATCAATGTTGCCTGTGCTGGATTATTCCGAAGTCAGTTTCGAAGTCATACCTAGATGTCAAAAAAAAACAATTCAGAAAGAGTTCGAAATGTTTGCATACGTATTTGCCCCCCGTAAAGATCACTTTTCCTCGTTTCGTAAAAGTCTACAGGGACTTCGTATTCCGAAGAGCAGAAATGTGTATGTACTTTACCATCCCTTGTACCCCAACTATATTTAATTTGGTCTTTCCCCCCGTCTCCTTCAGGACAGCACCCTATCAATTCCATTGCATTCGTCCACAGTATATTCTCATTCTTTTGCATTGAACGCAGCAAGATTACAGAACTAGCTCTCAAAATTACTATAAGAAAGAATCCAAAATTTCTGTTTATTAAAATAGGAATACCGTTATTGTTGTTTCAGTTTTGTTAGTCACTCAGAAACAGAACTTCGTGCGAGTTTTTAAATATAGCAGCCCAATCAGTCCTCGTTATATTTGCGACTTTATCCCAGGTTATAAAAAAGACATTTTGAACTTCGCCGTTTCTGCTTTCCTTCCGTTCTGATTGTGCTCTGTTTCCTGTCTATTGTCTCTGCCGCCGTAACTGCCACCGGCAGATGCTGCTAACTAGCTCCGGTAAATAATATCTACCACGTGAATGTTATATGATACAATAAGAGTAATGATTTTACTGTATGATATGGTAAATTATAGTATGATATAACATTGTAAAGTATGATTGTATAATGTAATATGGTATAATAGGAACAAGATGAATGCGATATTAGCATTTTTACAAATGATAATACGTATAATATGGTATAATAGGAAGTTGTAATATAATATGGTATATATATTACAATTAAAAAAAAATCTAAAAATTAAAAAAAAACATCAAGGAGATGCTGATAGGCCACCCTTTCTATAATCTGGCCGAATTTGAGGGCCATGATTTTTCAAATATTGTACCCATTTAAATTACTTAAAAAATTAGAGCCTTATTGTCTGATTATTTTATATGGTCTTATATATTATGTACTTTTAGTTTAAAATGCATAACGTAGATTTAATTTGATTATTTAACATTTTACTGACAATTTCAATATTACGATGAATAATTTTACTACGTATCTTTTCAAATTACTAACTACTTCAAATATTAGGCTTCTATTTTGATTATTTATATTTATAGTTTGACAATCTAGTAGTTAATTCTTGACTACCTATGTATGTTCAGTAAAGATTAGTAACGAGACTTACTACCTAGCACAATTATTTTGACACGCCCAAGAGCGGTCTTTAGCCGTCAATTGGACACGACGAAAATGTAATGTAATGTAATGTATAGTAGGAACCAGCTGACGGTGATATTAGCATTATTACAAATGATTACAAGTATAATACGGTGTAATATGAAGGTATATAATAATATAGTATAGTAGGAACCAGGTGAAGGTAATATTAGCATTCTTACATATGATTATAGCTATAATATGGTATAATATGACGGTTTAATATATAATGGTTTAAAGAAACCAGCTGAAGGTGATATTAACATTCTTACAAATGATTATAGGTATAATATAGTATATTATGATGGTATACATTACAATACAATACAATCAATTACTCCAGTAGTTAAGCATTCCTACAATTGGATGCGTCACAAAATTAAATGCATTTTTAAAAATTATTATAAACATATCTATCATGATAGTTTTATATGATCAATAAGTATAATTAATATATAAAGAAAAAAATATTTTTTGTGCATGAAATCAGTCAAACTCTTTCTGTAAAAACTCGGAAAAAAATATCTTTCGTTACTTTTTAAGACCATATTTTTAATGAAGGAAACGAGACACACTGATAA
This sequence comes from Micropterix aruncella, assembly GCA_944548615.1. Taxonomy (NCBI): domain Eukaryota; kingdom Metazoa; phylum Arthropoda; class Insecta; order Lepidoptera; family Micropterigidae; genus Micropterix; species Micropterix aruncella. The sequence continues at coordinate 23,634,049 of OX155953.1, read as the reverse complement.
TATGTTATTCCTGTATTGAACATTTAAATATCTACTTGCAGTAAAAGTTTTAGTACTGAGATGCACTACTTTTTTTCTAGAGCTTTTCAAAAATTTCCGAAAACCGTTTAACGTCCAATTTTCTCAGGTCAATATCTAAAAAAGGACTGAATGAAAACGAGTAAAATCTTACAGAATGTTGTTTATATACATAGAAATATCTCACCAAAAAATACGACTGGGACCCAACTACATTTAGAGTAATAAAGCAGTGAATTTCAGTAAAAACGCTACCCTTCTAAACGCTCGCGCAAAAAAATATTGTAATATATGATATGTATGATTAATATGGAAATAAACTATGAACCACTAACGTTGTATCGCCATCGTTGTAAGCATCGTTGTAACCATCGTTGTAAACAAGCTCGCCAGGCTCAGGCAATATCCAAATCGCAAGTGATCGCGAACCAACCAAACGTAAATCCGTCTATACACGTATTTGTGACCGAGCGTCGCGTTCGTCCTTTTTGCGTCGGCTTTCTTCGCTGCCGCCAAGGAAAAATAAGGCACTCGGAATTCAATCGAGACTTTTCTTGGCCTTAGTAGTGCTATGCTGCCTCGCTCACCGTTGAATGCGTCTCTCGCTAGAGGACGGACTGATCCCAAACGGAAATATACATACTATTCAAAGTGCATTTGCATAATCTCAGAACCGGTAGTGAACTCGCTTATATATGCAGTTATCGGATATTATATGAACATGTAATGGATTCCTGAGTGGCAAATATACATATTGTTGATAATTTAACAGAAATACTGAAAGTTAATATACTCGTACTAGGTAAATAGTAGTTAAAAACTATTATATACTATGTAAAACTGAAATTTAAAATACTAGGTCTTACTGAAAGTTTCCGAAACTGGCCACTTATGTATACAACTTTTAATAAGTAATTACAATCTTTGAAAATGGAACTTAGTCCGTCGTAACTTCCGCAGACGCATTGAACACTGGTTCCCGTCAGATCAACGAAGTTAAGAATTGTATTAACGCTCACGGATAATATTTTGCGAAGTAATGAACTGATTTTTGGCAATTTATTGTATTTTTTCTTATTTCGGAAACTTGGTGGTGTGGCCCTACAAGGCTCACGAACTAGATAACCAAGATGTATAAAAATGCTGTCATAATATGCATCAGCAGTTCTTTTATTGTGAATGAGTGGTGTATATTATTTCCTTTTTATGTATCAGGTCAGTCCATAAGTTCTCGCGCATTTTTGTGTTTTTTTTAAGAAGGTGTATATAAAACACACTTTATTATTTTAAAAAACAATTGATTTTTCTTTATTATCTACAGTATCTCAGCATCTTACATGTAGCTTTTTTATGCCGCTATTATAGAATAACTCTGGTTTTGATGTAAAAAAAACTTTAAAGTTGCGGTTGTACTTCCGTTGTGTTGTACTGCGGTTGTAGTTGTACTTAGAGTTAAATTTTCCCTAGTAAAAAAAATAATAAGGGACGAAATAAATGGTAATCACTTGGGGAAATATCTGAGGAGTAAGGAGGATGCAGCAAAACTTCCAATTAAATACACGTTTTTTTTGTAGCGTTTTCCGAGCCATGTGCGGCCTAGCATTATCATGGTGAAATGACTTTTTTTTTATATTCACCAATTGCTGGCGTTTTTTATTCAATTCTAAGCTTAGACTACGAAGTTGTTCACTGTAAATATCTGCATTAACGGTTTGATTAGGCTCTAACAGTTTATAATGAATAACACCATACATATCCTACTAAACACTCGAAAGTGTCTTATTAGGACGCAAATATACTTTTGCTGTTGGAGAAGGCTGCTTATGTATATCTGTCCACTGCCCTTCTCGGGACATGCTGATAAAGAATCTATTTTTCGTCACCTATAACCAAACGGTCAAGAAATGGCTCTTATTCAAAGAGAGGTAGGTAATAGAAAGTGTCGATGTTTATTCGCTGCTGACAAATGGCTTCGGATAGCTCATGCGGTAATCACTTTCCAAGATTTGATACCTTGCCGATCTTTAAGTGCCGAAACTCTGTTCCATGAGATAAATCCATCCGTTCTGCAATCTGATCCACTATTAATTAGGGCTCTGACTCCACAAGACTTTTAGGAATATCGGTGTTAAAATTAACAGGGCGTTCTTAACGGGGCTCAACATCAATATTACTATCTCTATCTTTAATTTTTATAATCCATTTTTGGGTAGTCTTACACTTATACTATATTCACTATGTACAATGTTAATTTTTATCGCCGCAAATCTGGTAGTTTCACACCATGAAAATAAAATATGTTCAACGGCACGTTTGTATTGATTATAGATAATATTTTTTTAAAGGTATCTATTATCATCCGATTTTCACGAAAATTTGTGATAGCCTGACTAATTTAATAAGCAATCGAAGGCAGGACTCGACAAATTTGAAATTTATTGATTTACCTAATGAGTCATAGAAAAACGCACATATTCTTAGTGAGATAATGGGCCCTTGCTGAGGTGGCCACGAAGACCCATTTTGTTCAGGGTTGGTCACACTCACGGGTCAACAAACATCCGGCGGCCTCCACGCATAAAGTGGGAGCCCGAGTAGAACTCTGGCCTTAGGCTAGTTTCCCCTAGGAGTCAACCTTCTGGCGCTCCTCGACGGTCTGCGCACCGTGCGGCGTAAGTCAATCGATTGTGCACTCTGACTAACATCTTGCGGTGTCGACTACAACGGGCGAGCCCGTCACCACAGGACGTTTTAACGATTAGTCGTTCTGTCGCCCTGCAGCGAACGTAGAAGACTTTGGACAGTACAATTCTACGTCCAGCTACGTCACAACCCGTGAGAGTCCAACGCCTTACCGCGAGTTAGCCAGGAATAAACCCGGCGGGCTCGAGATACTCGCGCCCTCACTTCCAATTGTGAGATTTCTCCGGTCTCTCGATTGGTTCCGAGTTCGAGGTCGCTTGCGCGGTCCTCTCCCTTATGAAGCGGTGAAACGGAGTGCACCGAATCTATCGCCTACCAAGGCGTCCTTTGCCCGCCTCTTACCCGGGATCGGATGGCCAATGGTCAATTCAAGAGCAGTCGCCATAAGGTACGCAACCACCCCCGCTCTATAGGAAACAATACAGTTCCCAGACTCCCCCGACTGTTAGTCGGAGAGCACAATCGATTGGCTTGCGCCGCACGGTGTGCAGACCGTCCAGGGGCGCCAGAGGTTTGATTCCCAGGGGAGACTGGTTGACCCAGTGTCCTACCCAGGATTCGCACCCCATGCGGGGAGGCCGTCGGATGGGTGTTGACCCGTGAGTGTGACCGACCCTGAACACATGGGTCATCGTGGCCAACTCATCATGGGCCCGTTAGCCCCCTCTGACTAACATCTTGCGGTGTCAACTACAACGGGCGAGCCCGTCACCACAGGACGTTTTAACGATTAGTCGTTCTATCGCCCTGCAGTGAACGTAGAGACTTTGGACAGTACATTCTACGTCCAGCTACGTCACAACCCGTGAGAGTCCAACGCCTTACCGCGAGTAAGCCAGGAGTAAACCCGGCGGGCTCGAGAACTCGCGCCCTCACTTCCAATTGTGACCAGATTTCTCCGGTCTCTCGATTGGTTCCGAGTTCGAGGTCGCTTGCGCGGATCTCTCCCTTATGAAGCGGTGAAACGGAGTGCACCGAATCTTCGCGGACCAAGGCGTCCTTTGCCCGCCTCTTACCCGGGATCGGATGGCCAATGGTCAATTCCAGAGCAGTCGCCATAAGGTACGCAACCACCCCCGCTCTATAGGAAACAATACAGTTCCCAGACTCCCCCGACTGTTAGTCGGAAAGCACAACCGATTGGAGCAAACCCCGCACGGTGCGCAGACCGTCCAGGGGCGCCAGAGGTTTGATTCCCAGGGGAGACTGGTTGACCCAGTGTCCTACCCAGGCCTCGCACCCCATGCGAGGAGGCCGTCGGATGGGTGTTGACCCGTGAGTGTGACCGACCCTGTACACATGGGTCATCGTGGCCAACTCATCATGGGCCCGTTAGCCCCCCAAACCCCCCCCCTCTGACTAACAGTCGGGGGAGTCTGGAAGCAGTATTGTTTCCTATAGAGCGGGGGTGGTTGCAGACCTAACGGTGACTGCTCTTGAAACGACCATCGGCTACCCGATCCTAGGTGAAGAGCCGGGCAAAGGACGCCGTGGTCCGCGATAGATTTGGTTTACACCGTTTCACCGCTTCGTAAGGGAGATGACCGTGTTAGCGACCTCGAACTCGTAACCAGTCGAGAGATCGGAGTAATCTGGTCGCAGTTGGAAGTAAGGGCGTGAGTGTAAGCCCGCTGGGTAGCATACCTGGTTATCTCGCTTATAAGGCGTTGGCCTTTTACTGGCATTTGGCGGAGCTTGACGGTGGACTGTTTTCTCCAAGTCTTCTGCGTTCACTTCACGGGAGATAGGACGACCAATCGTTAAAACTTCCTGAGGTGATGGGTTCGCCAGTTGTAGTTGACAACTCTATTTTTATGTCCTATAAATGCGAGAGAACTTTTGTACTGACCTGATACATAGTAAATTATTAGAGATAATAATTGAAATGATTACCTACAAACGCTAGTCGGTTTTATGTATGTAGTTAGTTTAAGCTAAGAGTATGCATGACGTTTATTTAGTAGCAAATGTTAATTTATCAAGATCAATCAATCAATCTGCTTTGCAAGTTTATCATAATTTATCCACATAGCAGTTTGTAGATTTATGTAATAAATGTAATCCTCAGCTTATGTAATAAACGACAACAGGAAACGTAATACTCTTTTTTCACATCTTTGGTTCAATTTTGGTATGGTAACATATCAAAAAATGGTAGATTGCATACTCGAGTTGCGGGGCTCTTCCTGCAGCTCTCGGCCCATGTTCATTTGTACTAGAGATCCGAAAACATTCGCGCTTATTAATACAGTAGTAGCGCTGCGGCAAACGCTATAGGAACAGCCGAATAACTCGATAAAAACGCAGCGGTATTTCTTAACGGTGAGAAACGAGCCATATCTTCGAAGTTCGCGTTCCAGCCGATCAGGGTCTCGTCCCGGTTCTGAACCCTCAGCCAAGGTTCTTTAAAATGAATATAACACATTGTCAATGATATAACATTAATTTGAATGACATATTTTAAAAATATTTTTAGCAGTTGTATTTTCAATATATATTTTCAATATATATAGTTTATTAGGCAATTTTATTGAGCACCATATCTAATGTCCGATCCCTGTAAATGAGTGTTATCTCCATAGAGGCGGCACTTAAAATTGGTAAAATTAGTTGTTAAATATCTAGTTTATTGCAGTTTTAAATAGATGTACTAAGCTAAATTTATGCTATTATTATGCCGTATATAGGTATATCGTAGGTTTGAATCCCCTACTCCCCCTCCCCCCCTTACGAAGGTCCGTTGCCCCTCGAGTCTTTTTCTTCCTTTTGCCTGGAAATTGAGGAACATTCCAAACATTAAATATGGTTTATACATTTCTTGTCCTTAACCATATATCAATAAATTATGTGATACATAATACAATACGATATATACAACAAAACATTGAAATGGAAAAACGATGTTTTTATTTCATATTGGAAACAACGCCGCCAGAAATGGTAATTTTTGCTTGCGGAAAAAGCAATATTTTTTTTTTTTTTACAATAAAAATATATCAAGTAACCGAGTATTATCATATAATACAATTTATAAAATAAACAATGAATACAAAAATGGTCATGTTATTACTTATTTGAAACAACGGCGCTAACATTGGTAATTTTTGATGTTGGAGTGGTCGAAAACGTAGCTTCATTACCCCTAATATGTACGTTTTTAACCGATTTCGGGTAATTTACCTCTCGTCGATATATGCACTATCAGAACAATGCGGTATATTACAGATGATGACGCACGGCAAGCCAACAGACGACATTCGCAACGATATAATTTTTTTTTTTGACCCAGATCTGAAATGTCAGGATCAAACACAAAGGCCAAAATCATATTATCAATCTATTTGTGAGACCTCGTACAAACTAAAAAATCAATTTAGCGTTTTTCATTGTAATTGGTGTAAAAATCGCGCTACGGATCGTCCTGTCCTTGTCCCCAGGGCTCAAATTGCCAAGTTTTCTTGTAATTCTTATTGCAGTGGCATCTCGTAGGCATTGGTTGATGATTATATACTGTGATAGTAGTATATTACGTGCTTAGTAGTGATTCCTTGCAAAAAAATCGTAGATATTGTTAGTAAAATGAAGTTATATTTTTTTTAAAAACAGTCTCATTTACACAATCAAAAAAAAAACATCTCTTGAACGAAGTTATTCAGTTTTTTCCCTGCCCTCAAAAGTTTGCGTGTTGGCTTGTAATCTGTCGATCAAATGCAATAACAAGACACACACTAACACACATGTTACACATACACATACATATAAACACGTTATAGTACGGTTGGTTGTAAGAGATTCTCACATATTAATCTCACAATAAACCCACCCATTATGGAATTTCGCAATAAAGAGTAGAAACAAATCAAATTTATCACAGTTACACAATCAACCAATCACACATTTAATCAATCAAGCATACACCCAGGATTGTTTCGCTTTCCTCGAGAATTAAACCGTTATATAACTAAATATTTTCAGACCGCAGCAATGCCAATTTCATTCAGGTGTGTTCAGGCCGTTTATGGTAATAAAGAGTAATATTCATCCCTTTTAATCGTCCTATATATTTGAATTAGCTAAAGCGTCGAGGTCGGGGGATGCTTGGTAAACCTTTGTCTCTATTACAAGGGTTCGACTCCGTATTAAAGAGTAATGATTTGAGTACCCATTCATTCACTTTTTTATTATTTTTTTCCTAGAAAATATTAATAGGTGGACTAGGAGGCGATATGCAACAACTCTGGCTGGATTTTAGACTTTCTTGATTACCTACACAATCATCGTTGAAATGATAAGAGTAATTAATTATTGATATATAAATGGAGAATTAAAATTAAAATTAATCGAGAACTTATTAAACGCATGGGATTTTATTACCACCTATTTGGGACATATAAAATTCAGATTAAAGAGAGGTACAACCCTAAGCATCGCAACATCGCAAATTCAAAATAAAATCTGTAATTAAAAATGTTTTAACCACCTATGTTGTACGAATAGTCAGTGAGAGCGAGATCTAAAGGTTCAAGTGATTAACTGTTATTTAATATTCTCCTCTATATTACGAGAAATACGCAGAGAAATATCAATATAAACAGCCGAAATGATAATAATGCTTTTCAAATGCCGGTTTTTAAAGTAACATATCCTAGTGCCAATTTATAAGTCAATAAATTAATGAATCCTTTAAAGAGGTAAAAAATCCCTACACAATCATGACTTTTCTGCAAAATCTAGTAAAATAATAGCGAAAAATAATACTAGGTGATTTTTGCCTTATTAAAAAAAATGGCAAAACTTGAAAGTTTTTAAATATAGACTCTGTGATTACAGAAAGATTTTTCAATTATTTTCTCTACAATTGCACTGACCGGCTTTAAATGAGGTTAAATGTAAAAGAAAATTATGTCGAATTCCTGGTTAAAATATATTTATTCTTCTCCGTCGTTCCCTCATTACTGAGGATCATTGCCACTAGACAACAGTTTGCCTACGAGGCTCCTCCACTTCGACCTGTCTTCTGCATGGCGGGTCGCAGATTGTATTGACCCTTTTGTAACTTCTTTGATGAGGTCGTTCCATCTGGCCGGTGATCTGCCTCTGCTTCTTCTTCCCTCCACTTAACCACCGGAAAGCATTTTCTCTAGATTATCTGGGTTTCTCCTGGCAACATGACCGAAGAACTGCAGGACCCTTCTCATGCATACGGTGGAGAGCCTCACTTGGATGCCGAGTTCTTCCAGAACAGATTTGTTGGTGCGGGTTGCTGTCCATGGGATTCCTAGCATTTTACGCCAACACCACATCTCCAGTGCATCGATTTTGGTGCGTATACGAGCCTTCAGGGTCCATATCTCCGATGCATAGAGAAAGATCGAGAAAACCAGAGCTCGAACCAGCCTGACCTTAGTCCGCTTACTTAAACCCCGATTCTTCTACAGCCTTTCTAGCTTGCTTATGGCGGATCTTGCCATCTGGCTTCTGCGTGAGACCTCCTTTTCGCAGTTTCCGTCGTTGCATATCATGGAGCCCAGATAAACAAAGTCTTTCACAGCTTGAAGGTCATTCTGCTCGTTGGTGCGTTGCATGGTTCCAGCCCGGTCTACAAACATGAGTTTGGTCTTGCTACGGTTCATATGCAGTCCATTCTCCTTGCTTTCCTTCTCCACCCTGCGTAATAGGGTCGCCAAGTCATTTTCATCGGCACCTATGATGGTCGTGTCGTCGGCGAATCTTAAATTATTGATTCTGAGACCTCCAATGCGAATTCCACCCTCCCATTCATCTAGGACTTTTCTCATTATATGTTCGCCGATCAAATTGAAGAGTTTCGGCGATAAGATGCAACCTTGTCTGACGCCACTCTCTGTTTTGAAGGAGTTCGAAAGCTCATCGTCCATGTACAGACTCTGTATGAGGAATATAAGATGGTTTGGGATCCCCATATAGCGCATAACCTCAAACATCTTCCCCCAGTCCACGCAATCAAAAGCTTTGGCATAGTCGATGAAACAGAGAGCCATTGGAATATTAAACTCCCTGCATTTCTCTATAAGTTGCCGAATGTTGAAGATTTGCTCACGTGTGCCTCGTCCTCTTACGAAACCGGCTTGCTCAATCGAGATTTGTGGGTCTATGAAGTACTCCAGCCTCTTGTTAAGAATGCTGAGGAGAATCTTGCTTGCGTGAGAGATAAGCGAGATCGTACGGTAATTGTCACATTTTCGAGTCGAGCCTTTTTTATGCAATGGGACCAAGATGGATTCGGTCCAATCTTCAGGCCACTCTCCAGATCTCCACACCTTCTGGCATATTTATTTTGTTTATTTATTTATTTAAGAATTAATTACTATAAAACATTGATTTGCTTACAAAAATAACAGGAACCGTCTGGCAAAACCTTAACCTTTTGCTTATTTGATTCTGTCACCCAACTGGGACTAACCCATTCTAGGGTGGACAGGACTCTAATATTACAATCAAGTTTGCTTGATTGATTGATTGCTTACAGATGTACAACTTTTAGTAAAAAGCTAATAACACTAAATTGCCCTAAAATTTGGTCTTCAAAAAAAAAAGAAGTAAAAATAATAATAATAATAATAAAAAATATTAAAATATAAAATAATAAATAAAATGCAATTCCATTATATAATCGGCAATAATATAAAATTCGATTAAATAATATAAGTAAAATTATATGTGAGAAAAAAGAAACAGTCTATATTATTTAATATGTTAAGTAATAAAGGATTTAAAATGAAAATATCTAGTCAAAAAAAGTACAATTCATTTTCAAAATAATATTTATCAACAAAGTCAAATAATTTTTGGTAGTTAGTTCAATGTTAAAATATATTCAACATACATGTTTAAAAATATGTTTAAATTTGTGCACCTAAGTTTTATTAAACTATTATTTCTAACATTTGATGTATGGTTAGTCTGTCGTGATTCGATAACCATTTCTTTAATTTATTTTTAAATTCATTCAATGTCAAATTCATTTTTATTTCCATATTGATCAGATTGTATTTCCATATTGAATATATTGTGTATAACACGAACACCATCCTCACCCAGGTTCCTCAAATGTTGCGCCGTAATTTTGTCACCTCCACATGCATTATCCTGTGTTTATGCACCTCGTTATGTTCTGGGTCACGATATATTTATTTATTTATTTATGGTAATGTACATAATATGCAACATGCGTAACATAAATCATAATTAACATCTACACATTTAACTTTAAAATTATTAAGCCCACATCAAGTTATGTCACGCTTATATGTGATGACAGTTCCATGCCACCCAACTAAGTAAGAACTTGGTTCAGGGCAGACAGAACATTCGAGTGTTTGTTTCTACTCTTTATTGAGAAATTTTACCATGGGCGGCTTTATCATCATACGTAAATCTCTTACAACCAACCCTACTATGAAGTGTTTATATATAATGTTGAGGTGAGTGTCTTGTTATTGCACTCGACCAACAGACAATCTAATAAAGGAATACAAGAAGATGTAAATCTTAATTTATTTAGAGACGTATTTTTGAAAATATTGGGAATATTTCAATTAATTATTCGAATTTATGGTGGATGATTTATAAAATTTCTTTGTGTACTAAATTGACTATGTTACTTTCTGATGTTAACACGTAAAATTTATATCTTGACGCGACACACGAAAGGTCCGGGTAAAGTTATCCAATAGAAAAATATTCAAAACTCCTCAGTTTCTCGCCTTAGTGTATAGTTACACGGGCTTTCAAGGCCAATAACTTTTCAACCAATGATGATAACTACATATTTTAAAGGAGATATTCTATATAAATTAGATGCCTGCGCTAATCATTTTTGTAATGCTTAATAGGTTTCTATAAAATATACTGTTGATTTCAGAAGTCGTTGGAAGAAGTCGTGGTTTTTATTTATATATTTAGAAATACCAAGTTTACCACTTTGAAATATGCACTATTCTGACCGATATTTAGTTCCAGAGATAATCCCATCGCATCATTTTCTATCGACTCAATTAACTTACCTTGTCACGGGTTTGTTTCTCTATATAATATAAAAAACGAAAAACGGCAATTATATTGGCTAGTGCCTAATCGCTTGGTTTATATCGCGTTTCTTCAGATTATCTTGTAGACCCATTCAAAATATGTAAGTTTGACAATTGTTTATATAGGGTATTAGATTGCCTAATGCTACAGTACGTTTCGGCAGCCAGGATTTTACTACGAAACGCCACGTGTAGTTTGCACATAATCGCAATCAATGATCAACTTGTACATGACACTCATAATCCCAATCAATGATGAATGTATCAATCTCTTCTTATGTGCAATATGGCGGCATATGTGGAATGGCACTATATATGGCGCTATCAACACGCATATGCGGTATGCTATCTCCTAAATTACGGTATTATAATTCTTAAATCAGAGCTCTTATTATTTTAATAATATTTACATAAAGATGTCGATTTTTAATTTGGTATGCGTATTTCGGCCCGGTGGCATAGTGGTTAGGTCGCCTGATCTTATATTGTAAGGTCCCGGGTTCGTTTCCCGGATGGGTCACCATTTTCCGTTGGGATCAAATTAACGGAATTGCATTTTAAATTCTGTCGATCGAATGCAATAACAAGACACACACTTACAGACATCTTACACGCACACATACATATAACACGTCATAGTAGGGTTGGTTGTAAGAGATTGTCATATGACAATAAACCCGCCCATTGTGACAATTCACAATAAAGAGTATAAACAAACAAAACAAACAAACAAACAATAATGATATACTAAGAGATAACATTCTACCTCTATTATTTGCGTGATGGTAATCAGCCTATAAAGAAATGTGATAAATTGCAGTACTAATTTTATGTGTTTTTTCCTTATCATTGGTTAAGTTATTGTGTTTTTATCAGTCCTATTAAAAAAAACGTTTCATTATCAATGTTATGTTAATAATTTTCTCCGCACAATGCTATTTGCGCTAACTGCATGTCGCCGGTGTAGAAGGGTTGCCAAAACGATCTATTGCATTAAAAAATCTATAGGGTAAAAGTGGGATAGTTTCCCCGGGAGGATAGATGCTCCATACTTCAAAATTAAGACGCAAATATCATACGGTCGCAGCTAATACTTAGAAGCAAAATACAACCTCCTGTCGCTCTATTGTTTGAGCGGCAACCGCGAAAATTGCATTTGTCGCCTGTGTAAAAATAAAGTTCGACGACGGCTCCTGGGGCACCTATCCTATTTTTACCCTACCCTATATAATCAATGGTTTAACCCGAGCCAAAAATGGTTCATTTATTTATTCGATTGATCGTTTATGTTTTATGTACCGTGTATAATTAGTTCCGGTTATTTTGAGTCAAATGAGCGCGGGAATGAGTTAAAACTCGTTCGGTGAGCAAAAGTGAGACCTCATTAGAGCTTTTCGTCCGGCATATAGTAGACTAGATGTGTTGATTACGGTTCTGACGTTAAGCGGGCTTATTTCACGCCTGCCTTGGTTTTGAGCCCGCTCGAAACAGACGCTTGACTTGTCACGGACGTTTACTTATATCGCCCTAATTAAGTCTACTATATTTACCCTCCTCTACAAGGGGAAATACACTGTCAAGTGGTTACTATTTGCAAACATTATTCAAGCGTTCTGAGACCCACAGGTGTTGTTTAACTTGGTAGCAAATTAGGAATAATTAATTAACACTAGTCAAAGAAATGACATATCTGCAAATAGAGGATTTCATAATAAGGTATACTCCATCTCAAGGGGATTTATATCACTTTTATTTCTTCGTTTATGCAGAAAATATTAATATATACAATATGATATATAAAATAATATATTAAAAATCACATTTAAATAATTAACAAACTGATGAAGGATGACTTCATTAGCATTAAAAATGCCCAAATTGCTACATTGACAAATTAAAGAGTATTGAAACAATTACCAAAGTATAGTTTAAGCAGTAATAAGTAGTTTTTGTTTATATAGGGGGAAGTTCCATAACGCCGGACGGCACCTAGCATCGGACACTAATAGTATCTCGACAAGTTGCAGCGCGATCGATACAAAGACGTAGGAAAAGGAAAAGCGTACGATTCCCTGCTCTCTTTTCACCCGTCTTTGTATCGATCGCGCCGCGACTTGTCGATATACTGTAAGTGTCCGACACTAGGTGCCGTCCGGCGTTAGGGGACTTTCCCCTAAGTTTATTTATTTTTAATAATATTTATATACTTAGTTTATATATTTTTTTATAAAGTTTATATATTGTATTTTTACAGTCTATATATTTATATCGTATATATATTTTTACAATAATAATACATAAGTTTTAAGAGAAATATTCAATAAAATCAAACAATACGAAATCCTTGATGGTTATGCTTTAGTTTCTGGATTATTGGGTTTCTACGACATGTTAGGAAGTCTTGAACTGCTATTGAATGTAATTTTAAGTAATACAAACGAATTTGATTTTGGATCTGAAGCTATGCGAAAACTAAGTGATTTATTACGAAAACTAAGTGGTTAAGAGTATTTGTTATTTTTATTTCTAAATAATGTAATAAAATAAAAAAATCGAGAAAGGTAAAACAAACTAAATCGATTGGTAAAAGATGCCCGGTTCATCGCAGACACGGTGTAATAAAATCAATACAATTCGCCATTCTTCTTCGGCCGATGGGACCAATTGACCTTTTGGGCCCTTGCAGGTGGTACTGGTGTCGCGAAATTGAGACAGATAGGTAAATCCTACTTCTATATAAAATATAGAGACTATTTTCGATATAGCGATTTATTCATACGATTATTAAATTCTTCCTTGCCGTTGTGCCGAAATGAAATTGCCGTTTTGTATCGAAATTGAAAAACTTCTTTTTTAAATATAATATTTAGTCAATCGTAGTATGTACCGTTGTTATCGATGCACTTCCGCCATTTTATAGGACTAAAAAAAATCTTAGAGCGAGAAACAATTAATTCATTTAAGACGGATTTGACTGCCTTATCATAATTGATTTTTTCCTAGCATGAAGTTGTCTAAATTCCGAAAAATGTAGAAATCAGTTGGAGCAAGGTCAGGGGAGTACAGATTTCCAGTCGTAGCTCCTCTGATTTGGCGACCGTTTGTCGTGCAGTGTGTGGTCGGGGGTCTACTATAGTTTTCAGTTCTTCATTATCGACTTGCGTTTTCGGCCGTCCACAGGGTTCGTTCTTTAAATCTAATTTTCCAGAACATTTCCAGAAGATTTCCTTTAAACCAAAAACGCACCGTGCGTTTGTTAGTGATTCTTGATTCTTTGATGTGCATCTGCAGCGCTGGTGCTACAACGGAGCTCATATTTGAAAGAAACGCGACTTTTTAAAGTTGTGAACAGAACGATGTCAGAGCAAAATGAAATGAAGCCAAAACAAATGAATAACTGATTTCAAAACAGAACTTAACAAATTTAAAAAAAAAATAATTTTAATTTAGAATTATAAAAGAACGCTGGACATTTGAGTTCAAAATAGCCAGTACTGAGAATCGGCAATTCCATAGGTAAGAGCACAATACAATTTTTAATGACTATTTCTTTACAATTTGATAAATCGAAACATTTGGAAAATAGTTATACATTAAATATACAACACAATATTTATCATATTAAATATACAAATCTCAGAACTCAAAAAACCACTTCTGTAAATATTCACAACTTGGGCGTATTTCGAGGCAAATATTATTATCGCAGCTTCGTGAGTTGTTTTAACGCTTCCTGAGCATATTTTACGCAGATCCCCTCGCAGTTATTTATATGGACGTTGGCTGCATATATTTTCTCATAACATTTGCAAAAAGCCAAGCCAGATACCGCGTGCGTGTATTCCGAGTGCGTGAGCCAAAACAGCTGTGCGAGTTTGTATATATATGATAAACAAAACTTTCCCTTCTCAAGTATATTCGAACGTAAAATGGCATAGCTTGGCATATTGGCAAAGCATGTATTTTATTTCCGATGGATTGGCATTTCCGTTAAAATTATTTCACAGAAATATTAGGAAAAGCTAAATACCTACATGAACTTGACTGGAGGAGGAAAAAAAAGGAGGAGGTTATCAATTCGGTTGTAGTTATTTAATGTTTGTTACCTCAGAACTCCGTCATTTATGAACCGATTTGGAAAATTCTTTTTTTATTTGTAAGGATATACTTCCAGATATACGTTCAGTATCTTATTTTTTATCAAAATTCTGTTCTGATGATGGGATCTATGAGAAATTGAGGGAACTCCTTAAATATTTTCATATAAAGTTGAAAATTCACATGTTGGTTGACCTGATTATACACCCAGGATTGGCTCCCGACGAGGAGACTCCTAACGGTCAACAGCACACACACGAAATTTTATATATGCATTCAATTACGACAGCCCGTTCTAAGTTTCACCAAGATAGCACTGCGGCACCCAAAGTTGGCTTCCAACGAGGAAACTCCTCAACGGTCAACATCACAGACACAACATTTTGTATACGCATTCAATCATGATAGCCCGTTCTGACATGGCTGCTGCACTTATAAACAATTTTGGAGTCGGTTTTTTATATTTTTTTATTTTATATTATTGGATTTTCCTTTCCCGTGCCACTAATCGACCGACCAGAAGGGAAAGTTTTGTGAACGCGCAATTTTTTTCTTTCAAGATAAAAACTAAAATAACCATTTTACGCCCCCTGAGACGATTAATACCATTTTATGATTGAAGTCTCTCAGTGTGGAATCCCTTGCTATCTAGTTACAGAAATTACAAAAGTAAAGTAAAAAATCCTACTTGAAAAAAGCTCAGTTGATTTGAATATGAAATAATGATAATTTTGATTTAAAAAAATATATATTCATAATTATAGTGCGCTATTGCGCACAACATGAGGGACGTAGTTGAAGCTAATTTGACATCTCCTTCAAACGCGCGAACTCCTTCAAATATGTAATGTGAAACAACCGCCAACCATTGCGAGTGTGGAGCTTTGTTTCGCTCATCGCGAGTTCGCGGCGAGTTCGCGCCGCGAAGTCGCGCGCGTTTCGCGGACTAAATAAACTACTTAACAATATGAACTTTCAGTGCCTCTGCAAGAATGCTTCGACAAGAACGATCCCAATTTGAAAGATGGTATTTTCAAAACCTGATTGGTTAAGTAAGCTTTTTTTCTGTTACAGCAATTTAAATGGAATTATACAGGTGAGGACATAAATTAAATCGGTTTTGTCACCCAAAGACTTTCCCGGCGAGCAGACAAAGCCTCCCCCTCTCCCCAAACCCCTTCTTCTGCCACTTTCTCCCCTTTTCCCCCCGCTACTTCCCTCCCTTAACTTCCCTCCCTTACCCCCCATTACCTTTTCTCCCTCTCCTTCGCACATACCCCCTCCTCCCCGATAGTGATTATGTGTCGATTATGATCGCAAATGTAGTACATATTATGTGTAATATTTTCGTAGTATTTATGTGGTAATTAAATGTCTAATTTCTAATATGATGTGGTATTAAGTGATATTTCAAGCAAAATGTGTTTTCGGCCCAACGATGCATCTGGGTACCGAATTTCAAGTCTCTAAGTCAAATATTTCGAGATTAATTTCGACTAGTGCTCCCCCGGTAGAACGATTTCAACTATAATCTATTTAAATCTTGCCTCTACCATGAGATGTATCCATGCCGAATTTCGGCTTAACCGGAAGAAGCGTTTGGGCGCTATCGTGGAGGAATACACACCCATACACACCCATACACAGACAGACACACACACACACATACACTCCTTTTAGCATTTTTCTCTACCTGTAATAGTCCGCTCCGAAGACCAATTTAAAGGAAACTAAAAGGCTATTTGCGAAGATGCTTGTTAGCGTTTCAGATATACCTAATTATACGTGTGTCTTGCTCGCCATACCCTTCCTCCACGCCCCGTCGCGTTCGAGAATGAAATTGAATACGCCGCAGAATAGTGGTTTCTCCACTAGTTTCGGTCGGGGAACAGTAAATATTGAACGTGTCAGCGGCACGCCTTACTCCTGTTCTTGGTCGACCTTTATATATTGGCTTCCGCAACTGAAACATAAAACTACTACCCGCTAATACAAGGGCCGGCCTAATTATTTTCCCTGGGGCTATCGATGATGACACACACGCTATTACCGAAATATATCGACCTTTTTACTCTGCGGATAAAGCGGGATATATATTTACGTATTACTCTTCCTCTTCTTCATGGTATATCTTTATTAAAAGCATCTTAATATCACAATTGTTTATATAATGTGTTAGATTGCTCATATTATTAGTACGATTTCCTACTCTTTCACATATATTATTCACATAGTTACAAGGCTCATAAAGACCTTAGAAAAGCCCCACACAATAAATAAATAAGGTCAGCAACCCCCGCTCTATAGGAAACAGTACTGCTTCCAGACTTCCCCGACTGTTAGTCAGAGTGCACAATCATTTGGGTTACGACGCACGGTGCGCAGACCGTCCAGGAGCGCCAGAAGATTGACTTCTAGGGGAAACTAGCCCTAAGGCCAGAGTCCTACCCGGGCTTGCACTTCATGCGTGGAGGTCGCCGGATGGGTGTTGACCCGTGAGTGTAACCGACCCTGAACAAATGGGTCGTCGTGGCCAACTCAGCAAGCTCCCGGCTTATGCGGGGGCTAATGGGCTTAACAACTTGGGTTATCGACTACAACGAGCGAGCCCGTCACCACAGGGAGTTTTAACGATTAGTCGTTCTATCTCCCTGGAGTGAGCGTAGAAGACTTTGGACAAAAACAATCCGCCGTCTAGCTACGCCACAACCCGTAAGAGACCAATGCCTTACCGCGAGATAGCCAGTAATGATTAACTGGCGGGCCCGACACTCGCGCCCTTACTTCCAATTGTGACCAGATTTCTCCGGTCTCTCGATTGGTTCCGAGTTCGAGGTCGCTTGCGCGGTCCTCTCCCTTACGAAGCGGTGAAACGGTGAATACCGAATCTATGGCGTCTTTGCCCGCCTCTTACCCAGGATCGGATGGCCAATGGTCATTTCAAGAGCAGTCGCCGTAAGGTACGCAACCACCCCCGCTCTATAGGAAACAATACAGCTTCCAGACTCCCCCGACTGTTAGTCAGAGTGCACAATCGATTGGCTTGCGCCGCACGGTGCGCAGACCGTCCAGGAGCGCCAGAGGTTTGATTCCCAGGGGAAACTGACCAAGCCCAGAGTCCTACCCAGGTTGGGTGTTGGGGTGGGGTGGTCGCATGGGTGTTGACCCGTGAGTGTGACCGACCCTGAACACACGGGTCTTCGTGGCCAACCCATCATGGGCCCGTTAGCTCCCTAAGGGGCTAATGGGCTTAACAATCGGTTAAGCAAAATGATAATTCACCGCCATATATTTGAACCGCTGCTCTTTAAACAACTGTAGATTCTGAATTATTCATACAGCCGTAGCATTTATCAATTGATCAGTTCACACAACAACGGCTCTTTAAATTTGATCAGTGAATGAATCCAACATGTATGTACATTTTGGGGTCGAGGCGTGGCAATCCATTACAGAGACCGTTAACAGACCAACACGGCTCGGCCATCACGCGAATTTACAATTATCCGTCGACTATCTCTAATGGGTTATTGCCCAAGTTGAAAACGAATTCGGCTTTTCAGCCGCACTTTGACGGCATTTTCACGTCCACCGGAAACACGGAATGTGAAATTGGCGGGGTGAGTTCGGTGTACACTTTGAAATTGGAATTACTGTAATGCTTTCAGTTACTAACCACCACAAAAGGACAATGCCACAATCCGTGCCACTTAAATGTAGATCTTGATTGGATAGATGTTAGCGACTACTTGAATGTGATTGTAGAGTACATTGCCTTATCAAAACAATCACCTGGAAATGACACTCAGCTACGATTAATTTTTGTACGATTATCGGACGTCAATGGCTCGAAATGGCAACCTAGGTAAAATAGCAACCAATCAAACAGTTTTAGTTTTTTCGAACTGAGCGCTAAGGAGAACTTTACACCTTACGATTTCAAATACGATGCTGTACGAATTTAGTTGATCGTCTTGTTGTGGTTAGTGTTCTACGCAGTAGTACTGGTAACGTATACACTAAGCTTTACAAGGAAAAAATAGTTTGTGTCACTTCAACACATTCCCGGCAAGCAGACAAGACCCCCCCTACCCCTGAGCGCCATCCCTAAACCCCCTTTCAAACCCCGGCAATCCCCCTTCCCCCAGATAGTAATTGTGTCAAGTGATTATGATCGCAAATGTAGTATATTGGAAGTCATTTTATAGTATTTCCGTGTTATTAAAATGGCTATTTTCCAATATGATATAGTATTTTCTGATATACAGTGGTTTTTTATTGTCGCTGGTATAAGAGATATTATTTTAACCGAAATAGATTTTCCCAATATGCTTTCGGCCCAACGACGTATCTGTGTACCAAATTTCAAATCTGTAAGTTCCAATTAAAATATAAATAAATTAAATACACAGGAAAAATTAAATTTAAATTGGGTTTCATGTAATTTAAGAGAGATTCAAAGTGGAGGAAAGCGCGATTGTCTATATACTCGGCTTTTTGGTATTCCTGAAAAAAAGATCGCGATTAGCTCTCCTTCCGTCTTATGAATTTAACCCGAAACTTAAATAAATCCCTCAACATACCTGATAGTAACGACCGCCTTGCTTCGGCTACCCTCAAACACAATGCCAGAACAGGTGACTTTTTTCCTATATAAACGAACTTAATAGAGATAGATGCCTCGCATACCCATGTGATATTTTCTCTTGCAAAAGTAACAGTTATTGTCGACTAAATTAATACTACTGTGACAATTGAGTGAGCGTTCGGGCTACAGTAAAATTAGGCGTATAGACAACGGCCTGTATCGGTCACTCGGCAGTTCATGGTTCCTGTGCATTTGAGCCACTGAGACCCGCTCGTTAACTTGAGTCAGATCAACTCGCGGTTCAGCTCCTATTCAGTAGCCTCCTCGACGAGGGTTGAACATGGCAAGGACTCTGTTTCCCGCGTCACGGCAGGTGGATCAGTTCTCTCGGGTGATAGCCTTTGGGCTGTTTGCGGATCGTGCAGCGTCAGCCTATCGACCGTGCACTCTGGCGAACAACTGGAGGGGTCTGGAAACGATACCATCATGACTTTCTTCAATATTTTATTGTATTTATCATTAGGCAGTATTTAATTATACGTTTCTGAGCCTACTTTAGTGCGACGTCTCGAGCGAACCAGTTAGGTTCGGTTTAATTAATTTGTATCTTTTATTGTGATTTTTGAGAAATAAAGAATTTCAATAACATAATATGATATCAATACCATATTTTATTTTTTATATTTTATGATATTATTATGTTATGAATTTCAATAACATAATAATATCATAAAATACTGGATTACATCAGTAAGTACAACATAATATTACCAACATAATAGTATCTAATGCAAAACATAAGGTAACCAAACTCGATAAAACCTTTGCACTTTTATATATAATTACACTTTTATATTTGGCCCCTTCGCAATTTAATAAAATCAAAGCCTAACAGCAGCGGCGGTAGATGTTGACCTAATGTCCCCTACTCTTAAAACGATCCATTAGCCACTCGATTCCGAGTGGTAGACGGGCAAAGGAGGCTACGGTTCGCTTTAAATTAAAACTGAATTACCGCTAGCATCAGGTACATGCCGCGCAAGCGACTCCGGCCCCGTAACCAGGCGGGAGGACGGAGAAATCCTGCCGAATTCGGTAGTGAGGGCGCGAGGTTGAGTCTGTGTCCACTTTCCAATGATACGCGGTAAGGCGTTGGACTCTCACGGGCAAGTAGCGTAACTAAGCGGTGGATTATTCGGTCCCTAAATCTGTAGGTTTACCCCACGGTTTATAAAACGATTAATATCGATTAATATGCGCACATCCAACAATTATCTAGTAAGCTATGTTGCTCGATATACTCTATTAAAAAAATCAGAAGTCTTTGAGGTTTTGCAGCATTTTTACAGCAGCCAAATCAGTATACTTTGCGTATTTTAACTCATTAATGACTTATGGACTACTGTTTTGGGGAAATGCCGCAACTAGTAAAAGAATCTTTCTTTTGCAAAAGAGAGCACTGCGCAGCATGTATCAGGTAACGACTAGGACCTCATGCAAAAAATATTTCAGCAAGGCAAGGGTAATGACTATGTATTCGGCGTTCATATACCAGTGTTTAATGTATGCTAGACAGCACCTCGCAGAAACTGAAATTAATTCAGACATTCACTCGCATCATACCCTCGGTAGCTCCCTTTTATGCGTACCCCGAATACGACTGGCAAAAGTACAGAAAAGCTACTTGTATCTTAGCATTAAATTTTATAATCTACTCCCTACAAAATTTAAACAGCTGGAGGGTATAAAATAAAAAAAAATATCAAGGAGATGCTGATAGGCCACCCTTTCTATAATCTGGCCGAATTTGAGGGCCATGATTTTTCAAATATTGTGCCCATTTAAATTACTTAAAAAAGTAGAGCCTTATTGTCTAATTATTTTATATCTTATATATGTACTTTTAGTGTAAAATGCATAACGTAGATTTAATTTGATTATTTAACATTTTACTGACAATTTGAATATTACGATGAATAATTTTACTACGTATCTTTTCAAATTACTAACTACTTCAAATATTAGGCTTCTATTTTGATTATTTATATTTATAGTTTGACAATCTAGTAGTTAATTCTTGACTACCTATGTATGTTCAGAAAAGAGTAGTAACGAGACTTACTACCTAGCACAATTATTTTGACACGTCCAAGAGCGGTCTTTAGCCGTAAATTGGACACGACGAAAATGTAATGTAATGTAATGTATCGTTATACCTTCCTTCAGGTGGCGGCTTGTAGGACGTTGTACGACTACAGCTACATACTGTATCATTCACTACTCGGTATTTCCGGCTCCAAATTTAAATATGACATAATTTGAGTAACATGATTTTTTCAGCAAAGCTCCATTGTAGCAAGCACACTACAATATCTACGATAAAGTAAGAATGTGGGCAGTCGCCGCCTTACAGTCGTCCATACAGCTCCATCAGTGACTGAGTAAAGCTCTTTTCCACTCGTATTTGGCATTCCAAATACTTACGAGCGTGAGAGCGAGAGAGCACTCAACAGACGTGCTAAAGGTACTTTCCTTTCAAGACTTCAAGCCGCTGCAAGTGGTCTCGCTTTGAAGAGCATTAAAATTTTGATTAGGATCGTGAACTCTCACACAGAGAGGAAGAAAATAAATTGAATGAATGCCAGTTTTACGTTTCGTGTTTCCTATTTCGCAGTGCGCCCCGGGGAATTTGATTAGCGAATTCGCTTGCTCTGATGCGCCGGTTAAAATGTTTTTACGTTCGTATTCTTGTGTTTTTTTGTTTCTGGAACTCGCTGTTACGTAATGGTTCGTTCACAGTTGTTATTTTAGTCGAATTTAAAGTCGGTTTTATACACGAGTATAACTTCACGCCTATTTTTACAAGCTGTATGATCTTATGTAAGTTGTCCGTTTCAAAATTTAAAAAAAACCATTTTTACCAGTTTGCTGGTATCCGATTGAGCTGAAATTTGGCATACTTATGTAAATTCGGTGACAATGTGATGTTATAGTACCATCAAGCTGCTTTGATGTTGCAGCCGGAATGTAGGGACTGGAACTCCCTGATCGCAAATGTTAGGACAATCGAATTTGGGCTAATATGTTTTATTATCAGGAGTACTTACCATTACACATGATGACGAGGGTCAGAAAATGGAGCTGGGAGATTGAACTCCCCGATAGAAAATGATAAGATAGTCTGGTTTGGGTTCGTTTGTTTTGTTTTCTTGTGTACTTTCCATTAGGGGCTCTCTAGACGATCAAGCATGCTTGTCAAGCATCGCGTCGCTGGCTGGGATAGTTTCCTAAATCGCGGGAAATATGCAAATATTTAAAAAAAATATTTACCAAAAATGCCTTATTTTTTAGTTTATACCAGGGAATCACGTCATTCATCAATCAATTACGTCTAATTAACATGAATCCCTGGTATACAACTACAAAATTAGGCATTTTTTGTAAATATTAAAAAAAATATTTCCATATATCCTGCGGTCTACGATCCCCTCCCAGCCCGCGATGCGATGCTTGACAAGCATGCTTGATCGTCTAGAGAGCCCCTTACACATGATGACGAGGGTTTGAAGATGGAGCCGGAATATTGCCACTGGAACTCCCTTATGTAAATAAAGTGCTTAGGTAAATCGAGTTTGGAATCGTTTGTTTTGTTATCTTGAGAACTTTTCAAAACACATGATGACGAGGGTCTGAAGTTGGAACTAGAAGATTGCCACTGGAACTCCCTGATGGAAAGTGCTACGATAGACGAGTTTGGGCTTGTTTGTTTCGTTGTCATGAGTTATTTCTATTACATATGATGACGAGGGTCTGACGATGGAGTCGTTAGATTTCCAGAAAAGCACTAACGGTTTCTGCTTTTCAAGTGTATCTGAAAAGCATTTGATGTGCCTAAATTCCTATGTTATCATCACATGTCATCCCATCCTCTTCTGTCTTACGCTCCTAGCAAATATTCTTTAAATCCCAACTATTAAAAATAAATGGCATTTTTATTATTTGATATTTAAAAAAAAGTAATAATATAATTATTTATTTTTATCTACTGGGACCTACATTCTTTTTCTTTCACGAAAGTTTTGCTGTAAGGGATTTAAATGTATGTTTTCTTTTAGTCAATTTCTCGATTTTAGACTTTCTTAGACGTGATTAAAATACAAGTTGATGATTTTAAAATCGAACTTTTCGTAATACGTTTTAAATTTCAGGATATGTTCCATAAAAGTAATATTTCTTACCTTCCTACCTAGTAATAATAATTGGTGTAAGATTACTTCAAAATTGAGCCTTCGCTCATCATCTAGAAATCGCGCTTTCGAAATCCGCTGTTTTCGTAGTCAATTATTTAATTTTATATTAATTATCCTATAGATTTCAAACAAACATATATGGTGATATCGATGACTGAAGTCAAAAGAAGCTAAAACGATAAATTATGTGACCAAAATCACTTCGAAAACTCCCAAGTTCTCGATTAACTTATGAAAAAAGATCTTAACCCGCTCTTAAGTCCGCCTGCTGTTTTAAAACGTTCATATAATAATGTGAATAAAAAACCGTCTCGCAATAATTTAGTTTTTAACACGAATAACATGATAAAAGTGTGAAAGAAGTCATATTGAGTGTTTATATATTCGTAATCAAGTGATATTAACATTTAGTCGGACCGTCCGAGGGGCCGGACGCGTCACGTGTTGCTATTTCGGGTATTTTTTACGTGGACAGTGTGGTGGCTACAATGGCGCAGGTCGTAAAGATAAACGGAGAGGATGCGGGTGACCTGAAAAAAATGGTGAGTCAACTATTTGCTCAAGGCGTGAAACAGATGGAAGTCATAGCAGAGCTCAACGCTAAAGTGGACGCGTTGACACAACATGTGTTGACCATAACTTCGTCAACCCTCCCACCGGGTACCTCTGGCGCATCGTTGCTGCATCTCGGCAGAGCGTCCGCCTTGGCGGCCGCTGTTCCCCGCACCACCGCACCCGCCGTTACCGGACCCACCCCCGTCGCTAAGCAAACGCGGCTAGCGGCTGCGAAATCGGCGAAAGGTCCCGCGACGAATATATTCACGGCGGCCAATAATAATAACACCTTAGAAGCCGTAACAAGGACGGTCGCTGAAACTGCAGTTACTAATCTTGCCGCATCGCACGCCACCAACTCAAACTGGGCTTCCATCCCGCTCATTACGTATGCGTCGATCGCCTCGCCGTCCGTGATGTCTACCGCAGTAGCCGTCGCAACCACCGCCAAGACAACGGCCGCGACGTCTCCAGTGGCGCTTACCTCTAATAACGTAACAGTTCCGGACGTCCAAACCATAGCGCAGGAACGGGATGATGGCTTTGTGACGGTCCGACACCGTAGACCTCGCAGCAACGAAAATTTTAGCAGAAAATTTCAACCTGCTACCCCGGCACTACCAGAACCGGCTAAGTTTCGCAATCGACCGTATCTACGCCGTGGCCCTGTCGCAGTGTCCATCGATGCTGGCGTGGATGCCGACCTGGTACCAGCTGAATGTGGCAAATTAGAAAGCGCTGCGCCACCCTACAAAAACTTTGCCGCGTGCGCCGCAGCATCAAATTCGCCGACTTCGAGCGCAAACTTGAACTGCCAGCGATCGCCGCCTGCAGTGGGAAGTAGTTTAGCAGCCGCTGGCGTCAGTTCTGCCGCTGCCAATGATGTCACTAGGACCTCGCACCCTAGCATCGACGATGAAGGTTTCGTCACTGTTAGCCATCGCCGATCAGCTCAACCTCGCCGGGGTTGGAGGGAAATTATACGCGGGACCGGTGCTGCCGATGAAGATTTGCGTACAGTGGAGCCGGTTACCCGCAAATTCATTCACGTGTGGTCGGTTTCTGCTGATGTTACCACGGATAACATATTAAATTACCTAAAGAAAAGGGATTCTGTGTCACCATTCACAGTAAAAAAAGTGATAAAAGCGAAAGGTAACTACAATTCGTTTATCGTGGGTGTTCCAGAATCTCTTTTCACCACATATATGGATCCCACTTTTTGGCCTGCAAGTGCGATGTTTAATGAGTGGTCCTTTCGGAGTGGAAAACGCACTGCCTATACGAAAAAGAAACGTCTTTCCGTGCAACACTAGTGACATGAATATATCCTATCAAAATGTGCGGGGTCTGAAAACTAAGTTGCGCCAATTTTCTGAAAACGCACATTTAATTGATAGTGATATAATTATTGTAACCGAGTCATGGCTAGACGATTCTGTAACCGATGCGGAGGTTTGCTCGACTGCAAATTTTACTCTTTATCGTAAAGATAGACAAACTTTTGCAGGCGGGGTATTCCTCGCCGTGAGGAACTCCATCTTATCGTATCGCATACCTAGCTATGAAACTGATGGTGAAGTATTGTGTGTGAAAGTTATATATAGAAATGTACCTGTATTCTTTTTTGTAGTTTACTTTTCCCCTAAAACCGCTGATGAAGTATACATGTCTTTTTTAAATAAAGTAGAAGAACTTTTTGTTGCAGATAGGTTAAAAAATATTTGTATTATTGGCGATTTTAATCTGTTTTCTGCGTCGCAACATGTAAATAAATATTTTGATTACTTTTTATCTTTATGTAACTTTAAGCAACATAATAATATTTTAAATTCTAATAATCGATGTCTAGATCTGGTGCTCTCGAATTTCCAACCTGATACCGTTACGGTATCCGAAGCCTCGATAGAGTTGGTGCGAGCTGACGGCTATCATCCGCCGATTGATGTGAGCATTGTACTGCGCCCAGCGCGTACGCATATTCAGCCGAGCGACAATCAAAAGTATAGCCCTACTAGTGGTAATTGTCTATTCCGGAATGAATGGAACTTTAAAAATTATAATTTAACTCAGTTGTACACTTTTTTTGAAAATTTTGATTGGAAATTACTATACGATTTAAGTAACGCTAACGATTGCGTTGATTATCTCTATAGTGTCATCTACAATTGTTTCGATAGCTGCATTCCAAGCAAAAAACGGACTGCATTGACCAATAGGTATATTTATCCTAAATGGTTTAATGGCGACATTATCCGTGATATTCAATCGAAGTCGTATCATCACAAGTGCTGGAAGCGGACCGGTTCTCAGTTTCACAGGGAGCTTTTCGAAACTTTACGGTGTAGAGTTAAGCATAAAATAAAAGACTCTTTCAATTTGTATATGCACAATATTGAGACGTCTATCCGAGAAGATAGTTCACGCTTTTGGGAATATGTTCGTAGTCAGCGAACTGCTGGTGGGGTACCCCTGAATGTGGTCTATAATGAGGCTACATATTCGGGTGCTGCAGCCGCTGATGTTTTTGCGAATTACTTCTCATCAGTGTTTCTACCGAACATACCGGCCTTAGACGCTGTCGCCGCTGAAGCGACTATTATGTCGAGTGACGCAAATTCTTCATGCGTCAACGTCCACAGTATCACTAAAGATGATATTCGGTTTGCAATACGCAAGCTGAAATCAGTCCGCACTATTGGACCTGATGGAGTTCCTCCTTATGTTATTAAAGCATGTTGTGAGTCTTTTATACAACCCCTGATGTATATATTTAACAGATCGTTGGAATCTGCAGTATACCCCTATAAGTGGAAGATATCTAGAGTAGCTCCAATACCAAAAAGTGGCGATAAGGTGCAGGTTGATAATTACAGGCCGATTGCAGTGTTATCAGCCTTTCCTAAGCTTTTCGAGACGATTCTTCACCGAGAAATTTATACCCAACTATGCGGTACACTATCGGATGCCCAACACGGGTTCCGTCCTAATCGTTCCACAACTACCAACCTATCCGTTTTTACAGATTATGTTACTGATGAGTTGGATAGCACCTCAAGGGGACAAGTGGATGTCGTGTATTTGGATTTCAAGAAGGCCTTTGACAGAGTCGACAACGATGCGTTACTCCGAGAACTGGCTGCTGCTGGATTCTCGAGTAAACTGTTGAAACTTTTCGCAGATTACTTGGGGGGCCGCCAGCAATTCGTTAAATTTGGCAATTTTGAATCCAAACTATACAACACTCAATCGGGGGTTAGCCAAGGATCAAACTTAGGGCCTTTGTTATTCAACTTATTTGTTAATAATCTGAGTAAAGTAGTCACATCTGCACGTTGTCTAATGTTTGCTGATGACGTCAAATTGTTTTTATCAACTGGAAGTGCTGAGGCCTGCGAGCTCTTCCAGCGTGATATTGATGCAGTTTATGCATGGAGCCAAGCTCGTAACCTTCACTTCAATATTAACAAATGTGCAGTGATGACATACACAAGGTCGCCTGATCATCTGATATATGATTACTCCATCGCTGGATGTGTGCTTCCCAGAGTTACTGAAGTCAAGGACTTGGGAGTTTTTTTCGACCCCAAGTTAAACTTCAAGGAACATATTAGACAACTATCTACAACTTCTTTCAAGCTTCTAGGGTTTGTAATACGGCAATCCAAACACTTCAATAATATTCGGGTTATGCGCACGTTGTACAACTCGATTGTTAGAAGTCGCATGGAAACGAATGCACCTATTTGGAATCCACATGAAGATACTTATACCCTCATGCTGGAAAAGGTACAGAAGTGTTTTTTGAGATTTCTGTACTTCAAGCAGTACGGATATTATCCATTTTTGTATCCGACTGCATTTATCACAGGCATGGTTGGCTATAATTCTCTCTGTCTCAGAAGAGAAATGCTGACCATGTCCTATGTTTTCAATCTAATTCGTGGTAAAACTGATAACCCTAGCTTACTAGCAAAGGTGGATCTATTCATACCAAATAATTATCTCCGTACTCGATCGCACCATCTTTCGCGGAGCCGTTCTCGCGCACTAACCTTACGAGGTGGAACTTGTTGGCGCGTGCTTTGCGGCGCTTAAATGAAATTCACTCGATGGCACCAGATTTCGATATTTTTACCGCCAACCCTCACTTGTTTAAATTGCAAGCTATTAATTATTTATTTTTACATGATAGCTAGTATTATACGTATCATTCTATTTGTATAGTTATGGTAATATCTTTATTAATTTTACTTTTCAATGCATTGGTTTTACTGTTATGTTGATTAGTAATAATTGAATAAACAAAAATAAATAAAATAAATAAAATAAATAAATTAAAGAAATCCTATTTATCTATCTAAACTAAAAAGTAAAAGCCAAATAAATGCAGTAGCCACGGTCGGACACATTGTTCTTATATATGTGTATAAATACAATAATAATTATTGATAATATTCAGTTCATGTTCAAAAACATTATCGGTGATAACACGAATGCAACGTATCTTTTTTATTATATTTACAAAGTCCGACGGCCACAGGCGCGACAGACAATCAACCTCTCTATTCCTGTCGATTAGTTAACAGTTATTATTTAAAATATCTGTAAGGTTTAAATCGCTACTCGGTCAATAATTTAGGCAAAAATATGTATATAAAAATATTTAATTTAATTTTAGAAAACTGAACATAATAGCCTAGCATTGTACTAAAAATAATCAAAATATTTAGAAAGAAGAAGAAGAAATAATATAGTGAATGATTTAGTTGGAAACAACTATGAAATCATCCCGAGGGCGTGCCCTCGACGCTCCTAATTGCAAGAATTTTTAAAATAAAGACTTAATTTTAAAACGAAAAACTGAATGTAATAACAAGAATGTATTATATTAAAAATAATCTATATATTTAGAAAGAAGAGGAAGAAGAAATTATATGATGACTAATTTATTTGGAAACAACTACGCAAATATCCGAGGGCGTGCCCTCGCAACGGTGGTCGTAATATTCCGAATTCTTGAAATATAGCCATAAATCTAAAAAGATAAACTGAAAACCCTAGAATGATTTATACTAATAATAATCAAAATATTTAGAAAGAAGAAATAATATGGTGACTAATTTAGTTGCAAACAACTGTGTAATCATCTCAAGGCGTGTCTTCGCAATGGTGATCCTAATTTCCACAATTTTTTAAAAATAGCAGTAAATCTAAAAAGAAAAACTGTTATATAAGAACCTAAGATTGTAATATACTAATAATAAATTATAATCAAAAAATATTTAAAAATAAGAAGTTATATGATGACTAGTTGTAAACAGCTATGCAACCATCCCAAAGGCGTGCCCTCGCAATTGTGCTCCTAATTTCTGAAATTCTTTAAAAATATCCGTAGCCGTAAATCTAAAAAGACTGAAGCACTAATCCATTTAGGAGTGACTGACACTGACACACGCCCCGAACACTTCCGTATAGAGTGTTCGCCTTGTCAGGACCTGTTGCTCGACCCGCTTGATTGATTTTGCCCCGCTGTCGCTTAGCTTTTGCCCTACTTTTCAACGACATAAAACGATTTTCCTTTAAATATTTACTTATGAACACCTGAAAACGATAAGAGATTATTATTGTAGAATTAAAAGGTTGCGTGGTTAATATGTACATGAATCGATTATGACTTAGATGAATAAGGCCTATTATAATGTCATGTAGTGAAAATCAAGATTTAATTTAAAAATCTAGGTGGTCTAAGTCAGGGAAAAAATACGTTTTCGAGGCACTCCGGTGGAGCCATATGCTGTTGGAATGTATATTATATATAGCATGATATACTAAATATTGACTGCATCTTGTATCTCAGGCACTCTAACCTCAACTATATGCAACTTTGTAGATGCAATCACGTTTACAAAGTTTCTGCCGCATTGAAACCGTTTCTCGCAATTTCAATGGTGTTATTGTCCCAAAGGCTATTTAGTTATATTCACAATGAGTGCTACTCTAAAACTGTCACAAACAGGTTTAGAAAATATATTTAATTTAGTTAATTAATGAGAATAATAAAATAAATATGACTCATAAATATTTAGAAGCTTCTGGTTAGGTGGATAGATCAGTTAGTCATAAAAATAGCAAAACATAATGAGCTTTTTTAGGTATACCCAGGGTGTAATAATTAAGGGCTTACCGCAATTAATTGTGCACATCTTAAGAAACAATAATATCAAAGTTCAACACAATAAACCATGTCGTATAAAAACTTAATATATATATCCAAAGTTTTGTATATAGATTATGTGAAATACGTAATTTATTCAATCTAGTTAAAATAGGGTTTATTACAAGTCGTTATTTGAATCAACGGTTGAACTAAGATCCAATCGTAAAGAAAAAAACCAATCAAATCCATTATCACAGCCAGAAAGTAAAAACAAAATGATATCAATACAGAAGCAGCCTAAGGTAAAACGAAGGAGTGAAAACGGCCCAGGCTCAAACCTTACGTGCTGCCCACTCTCTGATATCAAGTCTTTTTTATCCATAAACTTATTTAGACAACCTCAACCCCAAGAGAATGCCGACGGCTCAGGTGCAAAATCTTACCTGACACCCGCACTCTAATCATCTATCTCTATGTCAGTTATTGGCTGTTTCTTTTCCATCCATAAATTTATTTACCGCTTCAATTCGTTTATTATTTACCGCTTCAACCTTTCATTTGGTATATGTGTCAAATTCGCAAGTGGTTACGAAATTACCCATTGTGCAAGCGGCTTCAAAAAAAGGGTGTGTGGGTGTACGTGTGTGTGTGCGTGTGTGTGTGTGTGTGTGTGTGTGTATACATGCCCAGACGACTGCATATCTACATTATCCTGGAAGACTGCTCGAATACTGCTCGCCTGTAACTTCGCTGTATATTCTTTCACTCATATATTATTCAAAGGAAACGATACGTATTGCTGTTTTGTATTCCGTTCACGGGCATGGATTTGAAAAGAGGATAGCATTCAAAGAATGATATTCTTCTTCTTCGCCTGAAATAGACAGGCTGTTTCAACGTTGTACATTTTTATCTATAATAATATGTTTACAGCATTCGATTTGGTGGAATATTTTCATGTGAAATATGAAAATGTGTACATGTGACGTGAGGTGAATATACGCGGGGTGAGTATAGAAGTAATTTCTTATCGTCTTTTGATAGTTTTACCACGTATTAAATTGGCAAATATGCCATACGTTTTAAATATATACATAGCAATATAAAATGAAATATCTTAAAATGAACATAAACTAGATGAACATAAGGTAGTTCTTTAGTTCGTCAATCCATCTTTACATTATAATTTGTAAAAAAAAAAACCTTTTTAGATACTTACCTATGTAATTATCGTTTTTACACACAGGTTACTTTAAATGTGTGTCTTGTCATACTGGTTATTTTGAATGTGTGTTTTTAACACTGGTTAATTTGAATGTGTTAAAGTTGGATTTGCAAATTCTTTTATTTTTTAAATAATTCCTAGTTATCATCACGTCTCATCCCATCCTCTCCTATCCTCCGCTACTTGCAAACATTCTCTACCTATTTTTCTGTTTCTTTTCTACAGTTTTTTTCTATCGTTTTTTACACTGGTTACTTTATATGTGTGTTTTTTAACACTGGTTACTTTGAATGTGTTAGAGTTGGATTTGGAAATTCTTTTATTTTTTAAAGAATTTTTCTCCTTTTTCGAAATATTTTTTCAATTGCCTTTCTTTTTTTTTGTTATTGCCTCCATGTTGTCGTGAGTGCTATCATAGAAAAGTGAATATTCATTTTATTTTCGTATATGAGGTCCTGTGTTGCGGATTTTATCCATTGCAGCTGTTTGCTTTCTGGACACAAATTTGTGCTGTTGAAAAGTAAAAACGACGATGGAGGAGCTCGTGATTATGAAATCGGGCCTGGTCAATTGCGCTGGTTCTGAACCACAACACACGACCGCTACTTTTACAGGGTGGAAAATTAACTCCTAAGAGACTGTGAAAACGACTTCATATATTAGTTGATTTTCGTCCACGAAAGTCTTACAGCAGAGTTTCTCTCCCATTAAAATAGCAAACTGCAAGACAATAAGGGTCAATGATTCGAGTAATTAAATATACTTGTATATGTATAGAAAATGCACCAGACTTGAGCCACATTACTGGCACTGGCCTGAAATCAGGATGCTGCTACCAGGCTGTCACCATGATACTGACATTAGCCTTGCTTCAGGATGTCTGTACCATACTGACACCATTATGATTGCAACAGTATGACACTGGAACCCTGGCACCAGGTTTACATCAGGTTGCTGACGTCGGGATGAACACCATGATGCTGGCACCGGGCTGTCACCAAAACGCTGGTACCAGTCTGCTAATAGGATGCCGGCAGATATCAAGATTCTGGGTACCAGGTAGATACCAAGATTCTGGGAATAGGTTGGCATAATGAGTGCTGGCACTATTTTATTTTATTTTATTTTATTTTATTTGGTACCCAAACAGAATATTGACAACACATACAGTGACATATATATACTACAGTTACATGACTACATCAATATCCTTTTTATATGAGTACACAATTAGCACAATGCATGAACAATGGTTGAATGTTTTAAAAAACTACGTATAAAAAAAGGAAGAAAACAACAAAAAATACCAGAATTACAGTATTTTAAAGAGGGACGCTTTGAAGGAGCATAAACTATCATGAAATATATCGATGCGATTGTCAAGATGAAATTTGTTATACAGACGACAAATACGTGGGATTACGTTATTAACTCCGGTATAGTTTTTTGCTAAAGGTGTTTTAAATAAGTATGGGTATCGAAGACTTCTTTTAGTAATGTTAAATTGTATTTTTTCTATACAAGAGGTATCGATTTTATTATTTAAAATTTTGTACAGGAACACTAAATCTGCAACCTGCCGGCGTTTTTCTAATGTGGCAAATTTAAAAGCAGCCAGTCTTTCCTCGTAGCAAGTCAGATGATTCTTAAGGCCGCATTTAAATGATACCATTCTCAGAAATTTCTTTTGAATGGATTCGACTCTATCGGAGTACGTTTTAAAATATGGGTTCCATATCGAGGACCCAAATTCAAGATGAGAGCGCACTAGTGAGTTATAAAGCAGGATCATGCTGTTGTGATTTTTGAAATTCTTAGTGATCCGCATGATCAACCCCAGCATCCTATTTGCTTTCTCGACTATGTTCTCAATGTGTATCTTGAAATTTAGGTTTGAGTCAAATGTTATTCCTAGGTCACGGATGCTAGATACATTGCTTAGGTTCTGACCATTTATAGAATAGTCGTATTTAACGTGACCCCTGTTCCTACAAAAGGAACAGGGGTCGCACATAGGTAGATACAAGGATGCATGCACAAGGATTTTGGTACTAGGCTGGCACCCGCATGCTAGTACAAACAGAAACCATGTCGCTGTCGCAAGGGTGATACCAGGCACCTATACCCTAATACTCTTTAAAATACTGTGATTTTTAATAACATTATGGTTGGTTTAAAGCGATTACGCTTCACAACACATATATTTGTTGAAATATTACTTATATTTATTTCTTGAAAAATACCCCCCCCCCCAGACGCCCTTACATTCTTCACTCTATACTAATTCCTTATAATATTATCTGAACATCCTATGTAAAATGTAATTAAAGTCATGCTACGAAATTCGTGAATGAATTTATAGCTTTTATGAATAGATATATCGCCTTAATGAATGAACTTAGGTAACCGATAGTTTTACGCTACTGTTACCTAAGGTAATCGGTATCCGCCGCTTTTAGAAAACGGGCCTAAAGCAATTAAACGTCAGCTCTCAAAGGAGTTGTTATCATTTAATTAATAAATTTACTGTTTCGCTAGCACACGCAAACCAGCATACGTGGGAATCATCAGCAATCATACGTGGAAGAGTGAACGCTAGCATGCAAAATTAAGTTAATATTACCTAAAAATTACGTCTAAATATAATTCTATTTTTACTGAAAATAAATATGCGATTGTCCCTGTAAAGTTAAAAGGAAATGAAAAGAAAATATGGCGTTGTTGCATAATAAAAATATAGTATATATATTTTTTGGTTGGTAGGTTGAGGGCGTCCAAAAGCGTTTCTTGCGATACCTAAATTGGCGCGAGCACACGAACTTCGAGACATATGAGGAAAGGGCGGATTACTTTAAGGTTGCACTGCTCTATAATAGACGGACCATAAGCGACAACTTTCCTATATGACATCCTTCATGGTTTAATAGACTGTCCAGCTTTAACTGAGCGAATTTCCTTGAGAGTGCCCCCCAGAAGTACCCGAGTTTCTCGTTTGTTTCACGTGCCCAGGTGCAATTCAAGCCACTTCAGCAACTCTACTATGATACGATTACTCACCTCTTTTAATAACAGGTTTAATGACCTTGACATTTTTTCTCTGGACAGGAAGCCTTTTCTTCACGCAGTCGAAGAAAAGCTCAGGAACGACAATTAATTTAAATTTACTTATTACTTTATTATATACAATGTATTTATGTGTGTATGTATGTATATATGTATATATATATGTCAATAGTATACGTATGTATGGCCATTTATGAACGTATATTACACATAGTGTTATAACAATCCCTCCCTTCCATTTCCATTCCCCTATTGTACTTATACATTTATATTTAGAAATGCTTCTTTTTCCTTTTTTCTTAAAAAAAAGGTTATAAAATTATTATCTTTTAAATGGGTACTTTATATTATTTGCTAATTTAAAATTTATTAATGGCAATATTAATGTTAATTTATAAATTGTTTTTTTTATATAAAAATATGCTGTATACATTTAGTTAATAAAATAAAAATAAAAATAAAAAAAATAGCGGACTCATTGCTATGATTATGCAATATCTCTTAAGTCAACCGTGATTAGCCGTGCAATATTGATGTGATAAAAAGTGTTGGCAAAACTAGAATACTATAATACATATATGAACAATTTTAAAATTAAATTTTAAATCAAAAAGAATTTCATACATACAGTTGGGCGGTGTCGACTACAGCAAGCGAATCCGTAACCCCAACTTGGGTTGTCGATTACAACGGGCGAGCCCGTCACCTCAGGAAGTTTTAACGATTAGTAGTTCTATCTCCCTGGAGTGAACGTAGAAGACTTGGGTCAAAACAGTCCACCATCTAGCTACGTCAAAAGCCCGTAAGAGGCCAACAACAGCCCGCAACAGTCGGGGGAGTCTGGAAGCAGTAGTGTTTCCTATAGAGCGGGGGTGGTTGCGGACCTTACGGCGACTGCTCTTGAAACGACCATCGGCCATCCGATGCTGGGTGAACAGCCGGGCAAAGGACGCTGTGGTCCGCGATAGATTCGGTGTACACCGTTTCACCGCTTCGTAAGGGAGAGGACCGCGCAAGCGACCTCGAACTCGGAACCAATCGAGAGACCGGAGAAATCTGGTCACAATTGGAAGCAAGGGCGCGAGTGTCGGCCCGCCAGGTAACATTACTGGCTATCTCGCGGTAAAGGCGTTGGCTTCTTGCGGGTTGTGGCGTAGCTAGACGTCGGATTTGTAATGTCCAAAGTCTTCTACGCTCACTGCACGGTCGATAGAACGATGACATCTCAATATGTTAGTCAGAGTGATAGAACGACTGCCTGTTATCTATCTCCCTGCTCACTCCAGGGAGATAGAACGACTAATCGTTAAAACTTCCTGTGGTGACGGACTCGCCCGTTGTAGTAGACAACCCAAGTTGTTAGTCAGAGTGCACAGTCGATTGCCTTACGCCGCACGGTGCGCAGACCGTCCAGGAGCGCCAGAAGTTTGATTCCCAAGGGAAACTGACCAAGGCCAGAGTCCTACCCAGGCTCGCACTTCATGCGCGGAGGCCGTCGGATGGGTGTTGACCCGTGAGTGTGACCAACCCTGAACAGAATGGGTCTTCGTGGCCAACTCAGCAAGGGCCCATTAACTCCCTTACGTAGCGGTGATTCGGTGTCTACCGAATCTATCGCGGACCACGGCATTCTTTGCCCGGCTCTTCACCCTTATCGGGTAGCCGATCGGTAGTTTCAAGAGCAGTTTCCGTTAGGTTTACAACCACCCCCGCTGTATAGGACACAGACTCCGCCGGTTATCAGTCGGAATGCACAGTCGATTGGCTGACGTCACATGGTGCACAAACTTTCCAGGAGCGATCGAAGAACGATTTCCAAGGGAACTGGCCCGCAGGCACATAGTCCCACCCAGAATCGCACTTCTGCTTGGAGACTACCGGATGGGTGCTGACATGTGAGTTGTGCCGAAAGTATGATTCATGTTACTGCTAGTTTATTAAATTTTGTAATATTTACTTTTGAAATAATTTGTATATTTCAATAACTTACGCTATAATTTTTTCCTTTTTTTATTTTTCTTTTAATTTTTCTAATATTTTTGCTAGATATACGCCAAACATAGTACAGTATCTTGTGAGTACGTAGGACGATGTGGGATTCGTTATATTGGAGACATGCACTCGCCTAAAGCCCAGAATTTTCATTAGTCTCGGCTATATTGAAAATTTTAAAACTTTGGCTAGCGTTCTCGTTAGCACAGTGTTGATAAATGGTACGCTCTGCAGGCGAAACATCGCGCTTTCAAGCGTTTGTTTCGCTTGCAGATGTGCGAGGGTCTAACAAAGCAGCACGCTCTTAACGGAAGTGTGTCACTTGTTAGCATGACAGAGGAGTGACGCGTATTGTACTGAATTCTGACGCAAGTGCAAAATAACAAGAACGCGGCCCGAGTTGTATGTATGTATGTATGTAAGGGTAGGTTCGGCTATATCACGCGAAGAAAATGTAGACCGTAGCCATGAAGAAATAGATTCTTTATGGCTCTGAAGACAGCCATAAATATTAGCGGTCTAACAAGAAAGTTACTTCAGACCATGTTTAATATAAAGACATGATAAATGGAGACAGCTTTTAGGAATTTCTAAGGGTCTACTTTTTATTTTAATTTAATTAACACATGTTACACGGAGAGTTAAATAAAGGTTTTACGTGACCTATAGCTTTATATAATAATTGTCTATATTTTCTGAGAAATTTATAATAAAATATTAATTAAAACGAGCCACAATGACTATAATTAGGTCCAGAATCCGACTTTTAAAATAAAATCCCTAGGTTTATAATAATAATAATAATAAAACACTTTCTATATTCATAAGGAAATGCGAGTTTAATGCCTGCATTCAATATTATAGAGCTAACCTATACTTTGTATGAAAATTAGTTGCGAGTAAATGTTAACTTAACCTATATAAATAGTATGACAAATATTAAAAAAAGAGGACAGAATGAAATGTATATTTTAACCTCTTTGTGGGCACAGGATGTGCCACACTATAATAATCTAACACCTAGAAGGACGCAATGGAGGAGAATGGGAAGGGAAAGTGAATTTATATGGAAGATGTCAAATGCTCATAAACAAATTAGCTTTTGAATTATCTAAAGATTTTGAAAATCTTTCAAGACAATTTTTTTAATTACTTAAACATTTCCGCAAAAAAATAAGAACTCGGCAAATTATTTATTGAACTGCTTTTTTTTTATTTTAGTAAAAACTAGTAATTCAGAAAGGCTTTCAATTTGTTCACATACTAAGCAACCATCCGTCCTGAAACCACCCATAAAATCACTAGAATAATTTTTATTTCAAGCGAAATACCATTAAAAATGTCATGTTTGATTATGTGTCGGTTTATGAAATAAATGATATGTCCGTGTCTCGTAAAATATATTGATACCGTGTCTTATAAAATATATGATAGTTGGAAAAAAAATATTTTTAATAATTATTGTTTTAAAAGGTTGTTATCAAGATAAAGAAGTTGTTATCAATATTAGTTAGGCATTTTGATTTAAAGCTTGATATGCCCATATTTCAATGAAAGGAAATTGGAAAGGTTTTTTTGATAGTTTTGTGTATATTCATTATAAAATTGGTTGTATACACTGGATATCCGATTGCGCTGAAATTTGTTATTCAGACAGATTGTGGTTGAAATTTGTCCACCGGGGACGCAATAATCATATATCAATCTCAAAATATTAGAGACTTAAAATTTGGTACATAAATGCTTCGTTGAACCGAAATTTTTGGTTGGAATATCTCATAAGCAAGCTAGAGTAAAAATATTTAAATTCCGAAATACATTTGAATGATTATCAGGCGATGAGATCGTTCGTCGGTAATATGACTTTTGGTGTGTCCGCATGGTCACGGCCTGGGAGACGGTCCCGGCCCGACGGGTGCAGGAGACGCCGCCGCCCCTCGCCGCGCACCTCTCCATATTAACTCCATCTGTTGGCGATCGGCCCAACCAGCTCTCAGCCGAGAAATGAACCAGGCTGTGTGTATATATATATATATATATATATATATATATATATATATATATATATATATATATATATATATATATATATATATATATATATATATATATATATATATATATATATATATATATATATATATATATATATATATATATATATATATATATATATATATATATACTATATATATACCGACAGCAGCGGATGCCAGTATTCTTCTCGCCGCTGAGGAAGGAGCCACGGGCTCCGAAACGTTCGGCTAAGGTACTCAACTCTATCCCTTTTACTAACCAAAAACCCTAAAGTGTATATATATATATATATATATATATATTTTTATTTAGGTAAAAAACAGTCATAAACAAATGTTTTTACAAATACACTTAAACAAATAGACCTACATTACCATTAATTTTAACAAAACTTGAAAAAGTAGCCACAACAATGTAAATGTCTAGTCGGATCGAACTGTTTTCATTTAGTACGAGTACCTAAATTATTGGCTGTAAACTAAAACTAATGCAACAACAAATCACTCAATTGTTTCCTAAAAGTAATTAATGACACTGAGAATATATCTATGTCGTTCAAAACTTCATTATATATATATATATATATATATATATATATATATATATATATATATATATATATATATATATATATATATATATATATATATATATATATATATATATATATATATATATATATATATATATATATATATATATATATATATATATATATATATTTATATATATATATATATATATATATATATATATATATATATATATATATATATATATATATATATATATATATATATATATATATATATATATATATATATATATATATATATATATATATATATATATATATATATAGCGGAGGTATCGCATACGTTTGTATAGCTTATCTATGGCTAGGGAAATGAAGGTTAAATACTTATGGGTCAATTTTGAGAGAGCCTTTATGCGAAAAGATGATGACCAAAAACTGATTATTGCCGATTCTTGCTAACCGAGGCAGTTCCGCCAGTAGATATTGCTACTAGTATCACCTATTTGATACAACAACTAATTGCACATTAGTTAGATCGCTTAATCTTACAATGTGAGGTCCCGGGTTCGATTCCCGGCTGGGTCACCATTTTCCGTTTTTATAAAATTAACGGAATTGCGTTTTAATTATGTCGTTTGAATACAATAACAAGACACACATCCACACATGTCACACGCCAACATACACACAAACACGTCATAGTAGGGTTGGTCGTAAGAGATTGTCATATGATAGTAAGTCAGTCCATTGTGAAATTTCACGATGAAGAGTAGAGACAAGCAAACAAACCAGTTAGGACTAGAACGTCTAGTTTCAACACAGTTGCTTTACGCCTTCTTCAAATCCTCGCTTAGCCGTCGACACCTCATTGTGCATATTATGCGAAATAAGCTGGGAGCCGCCGAAATCTCAGCGGAAGTGAGCGCCGGCAGCGCGGCCCATTTTAAAATGTATGAGCAGGAGCACGCGGCGACGTTCTGTCATTATTATGTAGATAAAGTTCCCGTTGGCAAGCAAGTAACGAGCCTTTGTCGCCAGGACTATTACATGGCGCCCCGCATCGCCGCGCTACTCATAATCGCGCTCAACCATTCGTGAAATACTTCACTGGCTGCCCCCCGGAAAGTCCGCGATCTAGGATGGAGTTTGAGTTAAGATGATAAATTATCATCTTCCAGACGATTACCTTAGTGGGCGATTAGACATACCTGTGTGCTTTAGATATCGCTGTGTGCGATATCTAGGCACAACTGTAACAATACTGAGAGACCTTAGTAGTTGTCATTTACTGCCTTTCATATAAATCCACTTTCATACAACCCGCACATAAAACATTCTAACAACAGTGATGCTAGACTGAAATGCTGCTATGACTGACTGAAACAAAATGATTTCAGCAATTGATACGTATTAGTACGACGCCTTTGCAAGGAGAATCAAATGAAACAACTTCTTTCTTTCAATAGTGAAATTTCTTTATTGTGAAATTTCACAATGTCAGGGTTTATTGCCTTACGACAATCTCTTACAATTAACCATACTATGAAGTGATTATATGTATATGTGAGTGTGGCATGTGTGTCTTGTTATTGCAATCGATCCCAACGTAAAATGGTGACCCAGCAGGGAATCGAACCCGGAACCTTACAATGTAAGATCAGGCAATCTAACCACTATGCTACCGGGCCGTGTAAGACGCAAGTTAAACCCAAGATAGACATTTTTTAAACGGATTTTTAACGGGAAGAGCTTCGAATAAAGAAGTCGCTAATGGCGGCCCGTATTCAGTTTCTCGCATGCCGAATCTTAAATGATTTTAAAATACAAGGTATTAAGAATCATTCCTATTCTTTTGGTTTTTGATTTAAAATAAAATAAGAAATAATCCTAATTTCTAGAATTTTTGGTTTTGTTTTGGTTTTGGTCGTTCTTAATCGATGCTAAATTTTACAGCTTATTGAGCACCGGGTGCTATTCTGGTTTGCCATGTTTGTGGGGAGTTTCTTTACGAGTTTAGTTGTTTCAGTATAAATTATAGGAAAGTGAATTTAACATGCAAAAGTAATGCTTTGCGTACAGTCATTACTAAATAATGCCATTTGTGCCTTCGGCATTTCTATGCCATTGCTGTTGCGATTTAAATACTTACAAGAAAATAAACAGGAGACCAGTATGATGTGAATTAAAAAATAATAACTTAGTGTATATTTATTTAAACACCTTTTTAATATAAATTCAATATATCAGAATAATGAGAAATTTTACATAACCAGTGTATTGAAACCTTTGGGTTATGCGACTTTTAATAAGGACTCTAAACAACCGACCATAGCTGCCCGAGTTTTCCCTCTTCGAGGTGGCTGCTGTGTAAGAGTTAAGCCGTGAGTAATCCGGTCAACGAACAAACTGGTCATAAGGCCTAAGCCAGGCCTAATATTACCACTACGGCTAACAAAAGTGTCAATTATTACGCCCACTCCAGGGAGTTATAATGACACCGAGCTATTCTGTCTCCAATAGAGTGAATGTACTTTGCAAACAATACAATCCACAGACAAGCTAAAGCAACAGCCCGTAAGAGTCCAACGATTTAAAGAGAGATATTGGCAAGGGCGCCAAGAGCGCTAACCTCGCGCTCTTGCTACCACATTTGGACGGATTTCTTCATCCTTCAGTCAGGTCACACATTCGAGGTCACTTACCCGGACTCTACCTGACGTTAGCGGTACGTCAGTTCGAATTTATCGCGGACCAAGGCGATTACACGTGATGGGGTGGCCAACAGATCATTTCCAGAGAAGCTGGGGTGGATTTTGATATCAGGTCTAAAACCACCCTCCGTCTCTTAGAAAACATATAAGACCATTTCCAGTACCCCTTGGTTTTTCACTGGAGTGCATAGTTGATTGTCTGACGCCACACGATTCGCAAACCAAAGGTCAGCGCCCAAAGGTCACACCTCAGAGGATCCGATGCCATATCCACAACACAGCCATGACAAGGGAAACAGAGAGGTTTCCAGGTTTGTCCCTCATTGAGTTCATCAGTAAACGCGATAAACGAACAGTTTCCCGACAGCCTGACCCGTTAACGTCACGAACTCAACTGATGCCAGATTGAACGTGTAACACCCGTCTAAGGGCGGCCTTACACGAGCAGCTTGAATCAGTCTGGACCGACCGCTGGCACAGCGAACTATCGGAGCGGTCGCGACTGCTAAAGTGGTCTCGTGTATTCCTATGAATAGAAGATTGTTCGATAGAATAGTTCGATATGCAGTCGCAGCTTGAA
Organism: Micropterix aruncella; assembly: GCA_944548615.1. NCBI lineage: Eukaryota > Metazoa > Arthropoda > Insecta > Lepidoptera > Micropterigidae > Micropterix > Micropterix aruncella. The sequence goes on along the minus strand of OX155953.1, from coordinate 23,591,462 downwards.
GCAGGCAGTCCTTGTCTCCTTCAAGCTACCCTTGCAAGGCCGCCCTAAGCATAGTAAAATAAGAACAATATAACATCTCCATAGTACGCACCGATTTCGCATTCATACAAGCGCCCATTGTCCGTACGCTACCACTACATAGATTCTCGGGTGCCTCGGCGCTAGCCAGTCAGGGCTGTCGCGCGACAGCTAAGTATACAAAAGTGGAATGTTTTCTGTACAGGCTGTAATGCAACCTATCCGAAATTACATTTACTTTTCGAAATTACATTTACGAGGTAACGTTTATTGCACATTTGCGTAGGTAAGTATGTGTCTAGGTAAGTAGGTGCATAGGTATGTAAGTGCGTAGGTAGGTAGGTAGATGCGTTTTTGATAAGTACCTACTTTAACTTACTTAAAATGTAGGTATTTTGAACACATGCAACAAGTGATGAATGCTGTCACACAGTCAGCACTAACTCATTTATTCTGTTACAGTAAATTTTGGGAACCGACTCTTGATCTATTAACCAAAAATACATAAACGTACATAATAATTACATGTAAAGAATTTCATTTCTGATTTAATGGGATCACAACTTGTCAATTGTGTATTGGTTGTGGCAACCCTGGTGGTTCGGCGAAGTGTAGGTACTTATTTCGAAAACAGGCTCGAGATGGCCTACTGATGTTATTTTACTATGCCCTAAGTCAGTTTAACCGTCAAAATGCATACCGACCACCGTTTTATTACTACCTACGTCGCATCGCGCGCGCTCACAGCAAAATGTCAGGATTTTTTTGTGGAAATCTGGCTTTTTATCACGACTTTCCAGTTTACCATCTGGTAACCCTATATGGGAATCACTATTTTAAATGCTCTACCCCAGGTCTGGGTCATCGCTTTCTGTGACTTCTCGTATGCATTCTTTACAAACGACCAGCAGCTGCTTTTCAGACATGAAAAAATAGCCCCCGAAAGCACTTCACTCGACGCGCCCATAGGCTCAGGGGAAAATAAATATCTTATCAGCAAAGAAATGCGATAGGGTTAGGGTGGCTCATCTATTTCGGGAAACCTTTTCTAAACAAATGCCTCCTCGGCTCACCGACCGTCGGCGTCCACTTACATCACTCGCGGGCTGCGATGTCATCGAAAATTGATTCCGGGATATTTGTTATTGGATAGCGGCGCGGAGCGCGTATGATAAAGTATGGGCGACGTGTGATTGCTACAGTTGATTTGTGTAACCTATGCTTTTGTACCCTTTCTAGGATTCCACGTATGATAGCAAATAATGGCTGATGCTGACTTATTTCCTCTCTTCGTTGGAATGAAAGTGTTTGTCTTATAGCAGGAATAAATAATAAGACATTAAACGGATGTTATAAACTTAATATATTTTTTTATTTAAAAAAAAAATAAATTACAATGATTTCTCGAAGTGGGAAAAGGGGAATGTGAGAGGTTTCTCAACCGTAGCGAAATTTAGATTCAGGAACTTTGACTATTTAAAAAAAAAAGGTAATTTTATTTACTTTAGTTTATATTTCTTTATCTTTTTTTATAAATTTGGATTTTATTGTTGATTACGTAGATATTAATTCGACCATGGTGATTTTAATGAATATGATTGAACTATTATTTATATGCTTACATTACATTACATTAGATGCTAGATAGTACTTAAAAAAAGGGTATTTTGTTCTTATTCCAACAATCTGATGGTTCTTTATCTACACTGAAGTATTATTTTGATAGTTGTTTTAATTTTCTTGATAAAGGAAAGTATTGTGAACGCACATCTGTGTGTCTGTATTTCTGTGTGTGTATATTCGTCCCTGATAAAGCCTCAACGCTTCATCCAATTAAGCTGCAGTTTGGCATGCAGGCATCATTTGGTCATGGCAAGACTTCTCAGAGTTAAAATCGGTCCACCAGAGGGCGCGCTAGTCATACTTCAATCTCGAAATATTGGACTTAGAGACTTGAAATTCGGTACACAGATGCGTCGTAGGGTCGAAACCACATTGTGAAATTTTAGTTGCAATATCTCTAATACGAGACAAGCGACACAAACAAAATCGACATACATTTGGATTAAATAATAACGTCGAGCCGCCCGAGCCTAGCCGAGAAACGAACGATTCTTGAAAATAGCTATTTTAATACCACGGAAATACTACAAAAATCCTATAAATTTTGCTGTCAGATTGATAGATAGATAGGGTAGAGCCGGGTCAGTTGAACCGGATTTTGTTCAAAACAGTGTAGACTTTATTTTATTTAAGGTAGAGAAATATTTCCATTTAACATAGCCAGGTTATTTCCATGGCTACATAATCATCTATAATTAATTTAATCGAATAATTATATTCATAATAGGCATTTGGCTCAACTGACCCCACCCCCAATTATTTTATGTTTTAACGATTTACCTTAAATATGTCAAATATAACACATTCTTGACATTGTAATTGCTTAAAACATTTATTATGTAGTAGAAATAAACTTACTCTGTAGCCGTACCAGCAAGGTATTTTGCGTAAGACCAAAAATGTGACAGAATCGATTTTTTACTTCGAGCGCGAAAAATCAAACATGGTATCCGAGTGCACGCAATGAATGCGACTTGGCAACTGGTGCCGCGGCAGATTTGCGAACTTGATCCGCCGACTCAACTGGCATCCCCAAAATTTTCACTACTTATACAGTTTGAATTATAATATGGGTGGCTCATTTGACCCCGTGGTTCAAATGACCCCGCTCTACGCCACATGACTATATATTTGTATTTTTTTAAAATGTGTTGTGTGGCTTTTTATGAACCTTGTGACACTGCAACCATTGCTGATCTATTGTGTTCGCCATCACCTACTATAGTTCTGGGCTAAGCCTCGTGTCATTTAAAAACCGCAACAGGCTTTGTGACTAGATTTGCTGTCATAATCAATCACTATCGCGGGGGGGAGAGGGTAGTTTGGGGTACGGTGGTAGAGGGGTAGGGGGCAGGGCAGTTGGAGGCGTTGGGGGGGGGGGGGGGTGGAGTTAAAGATCTCCTGGGGAGGTTAGGTTTTAACTCAAACTGAACTTGCTAGTGCGTATAGACCTAATAAGTGGTAAATGGTGCTCTCATATGATAGGGAATTTTCTCCACTAAAATAACTTAAACTTGATTTTATATTGCTCCTTTTGTCGCGAATAACAATATTTCATTCAATTGCCTTTTTTTCTCTTTACATGGATCAAACCTGATAATAAGAATTACGTATTTTATAATTACTTCTATTCAATTTCATTCCTTTTACTTTCAACCTCCATACTCTTCTGTTAGGTCATAAATACATGTACATACATGCATTCATCCCATGTCATCCAAGAGTAAAATTAACAACGAGTCTAGACCGTGTAACTTGCTCGGCGGCGCACATAGGGTTGTATGTGCGATGAGGACGTCCTCAATTATTTTGACACTTTAATCGGAATAAAAGTGTACTTACGTTAATCTGGCAGTATTATTTGAAGACATTAAAGATAAAAAGAAACATGTTGAGCCCCCTGAGAGGATTAAGAACATTTCCAGTTGGACATAAGCCTGTGTGTCTGTGTGTTACACGATATGGCTCAAACGCCTAATTTTTCTTATTTCATAATTTGGTCATGGTAAGTGGTTGACAAGGTTGTAGTTAAATTCCAGGTTTTGGTTTACATGGCACTTGTCATATTTCAGACTTGAAATATTGAACTTAGAGACTTGAAATTTGGTAGATGTATTTTTGCGCCAAAATTATATCGTGAAATTTGGATTGAATATCTCATATACAAACTACACTAATAATATTTAGATCTCGTCGTACATTTTAATCAAATAATCTATTGGCGCTTAACCCAACCCCGCTTAACCCAACCGGCGCTTAACCCAACGGTACCCAACCGGGTTTGTGCGCCGGACGAAAGAGGGCGCTCATCGATTTTATTTATGTAAATAATGTTTATATGTAATCAGTCCTTGGATACTTGCCGGGAAAGTCTTGGGGGAACACAACCGTTTTTTTTTAATTAGCACCCAAAATCTGTATACTTACCTACTAATCAATTCAAGAGCCACTAACCACCTCCCTTTTTGCAGTATTTTAAATGGTTTGATAAAATCTTTGGAAAGAATGCGTTTAGAGTAGTGGTTCTCAAACTCACTTCGTCTACCGCCCTCTTTGAAAATCAACTATTTTTCAGCGCCCCCCATTTTTTTTTACTTTACGACATTTTAAAAACCACAATGACATTCATTACTTTAATTCTAAACGAGACTTTTTTACCAGTGGGAGCAATTAAAACGCAACCTTATAATATTTAGAGTATTTTTTATTCAAATTAAAGCAAACATAATCAATTTTAATCTTAAAACTAACCTAATTTGAAGGATAAATCTAATGATTTTCCTTTCTTTTCGAATTTACTCAAAAACAGCCGCAAGTCGCCGCGTTCGGTAACATGCAAACGATTTCTCTTTTTAGTAAGCAGCGTTGCCACAACACTAAATCCACGTTCATACAAATATGACGATGGGAATGCTACCAAAAATCGTTGAATGATCGACCACAATCCAGAGTATAATTGCGGGATTTGCTTTTGTAGTCAAAATCCTTGATAGCCATTTTTTAAAATGATTTTTAATTCCTCGTTCGTTGTCAGTTCTATAAGTTCTTCTTCCAGATGGGATGATATTACTGTGTTGACGTTTGAAAAAGGATCCAACACCCAGTCTGGTATTTCCAATTTCAAAATGTCCTAAAACTTGTTAAAACCTGATTGCTCACGGGCTAATTTGTATACAATCAAACAGGGCAGAAATATGAACTAAATAATCGATGTTGTGTAGTAGGTACCTAGGTTTTAATTTCAGTGAATTTTAAAATATTTTGTAGATGAAATTGCAATTCAGCCATAGCCCCCCTAAACCACTTCAACACCCCCCATTTTTTCTGGGCCCCTTACCGCCCCTCCCCCTCAAGGCCACCAGCGCCCACAAATATGCGTTATCGCCCACTTTGAGAACCACTGGTTTAGAGGATGATGCTATTGGTGAAGTAAAAAAATAATAAAAGCTACCCACATGGCAGAAAAGGAGCCCCAGGATTGAAATGGGAAATGCTTACGTTTAAAGGAAATACAATTTTTGACTGTGCCAAAAATATTTAATTGGTAAAAAATATTTACATCCGCACATCCCTCATATTGAATTATTAGCTGGAAGACTGAGCTCGGCAGCATTTGTGGTAGGTACGTCAAATAAGGCAACTAACTGATGAAGCTACTGCTAGAACTGTCTATTTCAGCTACTTCCATAGTTTAATGTCGTATGGGATTTTGCTCTGGGGCCGCGCAGCCGATATGCAAATGATATTTACTTTGCAGAAAAGAGCCATTTAATCCATTTATTGTTTATACTCCCGAGCATCGCTAAAATAGAAATTTAAAGAGACCAATATTCTGACGGTATATAGTAAGTATTTAATCGATAACATAATGTATGTTCGTAAAAACTTGCACAGGTTTCGTAGGTTGGGTGACATTCACAATAGGAACACAAGGTTCAAAAATAAACTAGCCATTACGGGCTCTAGGTTAGCAAAAGTGAGTAAATCTTTCATTGGAGACGGTGTTCGCTTTTATAACACTTTGCCTGAGGAACTAACCCTTTTACCAGACACTAAATTTAGAAAAATTGTTAAAGATGCTTTGTGCTCTAAAGACTATTATAAAATTGAAGATTTTTTAAGCGATACATTGGTCTGGTCAACTCGTTGTTGTGTAACATAGCTATGAAAACCATTTGTAAAGTGTTATTATTATTATTATTATTACTATTACGTAAAGCCATTGATTATATAGTGTAGTAATCAATGGTAAAGCCTACAAGCAAGGCATAAATGTCTAGAAAAATAAGACGTTCGCAAAGTACTGTAAATCTACTTCGAATAAAAATCTATCTAAATCTAAAAAGTGTCCTATAAAGAAACGTAATAATAATTTGCCAAAAACTTTCTAACCTCCTATATAAAGATAGCAGATGAGTCTATCCACCTTAAGTCTTATACTTTGATATCTACTACATTTTAAATGCCTAGATCGACTAAATACTCTTGTGTGCGACGTTTTGTCTCGTGTCGGCGTTGAAATTTGAAGTGATGCTGTTAATGACACGAGATAAATTTCATTTTTCATCCTTTATGATTTTACAGCATAAAATGACCGAATACGTGCTTGTGCATTCGTTAATGGAGGAGCTACGTCTCGAATAAAGGCTTTAAAAGGGGATATTATAATATTGCTTTAGGGCTATATCAGAGACTGCCGGTTAAGCTGTTTATGAGCTGCTACCGCAGGAAATCTATGAAGGATAGGATGATTTTTTTTGTACGCGGCGAGCACAGTGTCGTCGCTGCAGCAAGTGAAGATTTTATTTGTGCGAGAAATGTACAATTTCTATATAAAGCCTTTCAGTAATTAAACTATGCGGGTTCTCGGTCTGTAGATCCATTCGTTCTTTTATGAAACATGGAGTTTTCTCATTAAGATAGAAATCTATTTTTTATGCATGGTAAAATAATATTTAGTAGTTCACCAACCATATTCTGGTAATGGAATTATGAATAAATTTATAGACCTATTCACGTCAAAATATACATTTAAAAATACTTACTCAATAACAATATGACACAGTTCATAAACTAGCTACACACTTAATAACTGAATTGAGGGAGATTTTCACAGTTTTAAATTTAGTTGTTTAGTGTACTCCAGTAAATTTTTTATTTCGTGGCAAAGACGCTTTCTCAAATTGTCGATTTTATAACATAAGTAATTAAGTGCTAGCATTGATTATATACGTTTTAGCAGCTGGGACTTTACTATGAAACTCAACGTGTAGGTGGCACTCTGTGTTCCATTTACACGTTGAACTTTGACTAATATTCTTTAATTTATAAGTAGTCCAATAGATGGCGTACAAACACACGATTACACCTTATCCTATTACAAAATAAAACAATAATATCAGTGGCGTAACCTTAAAAAATGGACCCCGGTGCAAAATTTAGCAAAAGGGTCTCCTGCTACTACTTTATTATGGCATATAATATAAACATTCAATATGGCATACAGAATGTATTTACTTTATTAGCTATATGACATATTTATATTGCAGTTACATTACATGGATGGTTTTCGCATTGACTTTTACTCTGCAAAATCATCAATTAGTTTTGAGATATTAATTTTTCGGTGTCCTTAGCTTCCTATAGTTGGATGGAACGTCGGTCGTAACCAAAGTACAATTTTGGACCTCCGAACTACAGTGGTACCAGGTGCGCTGAACTGGCTGCCCCGGCTTAGTGACGCCACTGACAAAAAACTAACAAACGGTTTTTAATAACTCTTGTTATTTTATATTATTTACATAAGAATGACGATTTTAAATTGCTACACATGCGAAGTGGGCGCATTAATGTTCAAATAGTCTAATAGATTTCATTCTAATCTAATTTTATTAAATTACAACTATAAATGTATATATTTATTACATAGCTATATTTTTTATAAAATTGGTATATTTATGTGTATATACAGGTGGTGGGTCCAAATAATTTTTTAAAAAAAAAAAACACTTCATTTCTAAAAATTGTATAAAAATATGCACATCTAGAGACGGGCCAAATTATCGCCTAGTTAGATGTGCTATTGGCAGTAAAGGTCATGTAAGATGTGTTAAACCTCCCTATATTAATTATTAAATAATTTATATAATTATTATAAAATTACATGACCTATGAATGAACTGTATACCTAATCCTATGTACCTAAATAAATAAATAAATAAATAAAATCTCTCCGTCCAATTTCTGTGATACCTATATAATCTATCTGTCTATTTGACTGTGCTAAACGAAGCGTATACAGATGTTCTGTAGCTTTTCCATCTTGGTGGCCAGCTCTTCTGTCAGATCGAGGAAGGCGGCATAGCCATAGTGAAAGAGTAGAAGAAGCAAAGTTTGACAGCAGTTTGTCTCTTTACTTTTCTTCGGAAGAAAAATTTGGAGCTTCTTCAGCGAATGACATCTGTTACAGATCTTTCCTCTCTAATATGGTCCTTCCAGGACGGATTCTGATCAAAATAGACACCAAGGTTCTTCACCTGTATGCCATAAGATATCTCCTCCGTCCCAGTACATATTTTTGATATGGAGTGCATGTCGATCCTCGAGGTGTAGAACCTGCTACCGATGATGATCGCTTGTGTTTTAGAGGGATTTAGAAGCAAGCCATGGCATTTAGACCGCCCCGATATGGTATTTAAATCAGCGTTAATTGCCGCGATTGCTATTTCAATATCATTTGGCTTAAAGTGTGAATAGATCTGGACGTCGTCGGCATAAAGATGATATTGTTAATGATATGAGTTACATGAAGAGAGTTAGACAAGGAATTAATAAACAGAGAAAAGGCAGCGGTAAGCAGTGTTGCCAATTGCTGGACATGAAAAGTCGCCGATGTCACCAGAAAAGATAGCCTAAAGTAGCCGTTTTGCAAAAATGGTCGCCAAAAAAATCACCCTTTCGGAAATAACAAGTACCCATGGCATTAAAAAGAATGCAAATCGTTGAAATTCCTATTTCGAAGCAAAAAGATGAATGACAAAGATGGTTACAAGCGTACCGAGCCCATTTCACCCATTTTTTACAATTTTGTGGAAAAACGAGAGTTTTATGTTTGCCAATGAAAAGTATTGCTATGCCAATGAAAAGGTTTAAATAAAAGAATTGGAATCGTTGTCGGCAGCTAAAGATTTTTTTAGAAACAAACAAAAAGTTTAGTACATACAAAAACCCAGGTTTTTTCTAAAGAATAGTTCATTTATTATACGACTGCCCAACAAAAAGGAGTGTATATCGTTCAGGTTTTATGTATGCATGTTTTCCCTTTCTTTCACCATAACTTTTGTTCCACCAACACGTTTAAATGCTTGCTCCGATTTAGGAGTATGTGGTATCGTTAGCATCATTATGTCATTCCAAGTGTCATAGGTTATTTAAACTGTCCAAATGTCAAATAAATAATTGTCGAAATGTCCAAATGTCAATAAATTAAAATAAATATATCGTGTTCATTATCAAATGAAAGGTCTGGTTGAGTAGGTTATGAACATTATGATTATCACAGCACTGGATGTTTGCAGAGGTAACACACGCCAATGGGGCCGTAATGAAGCATCCGTAAATTTAATTTTGTTTCAACGAATATCGTTTCAATAATGAAATGTATTCCTTAAAAACGTGCTTTTCTGCGGGAAAAAAATGTGTGTAGGTAATAATTATAAATATAAAAGTTTACTTTTTGTACCTACAATCGTGTTTTTTAATTTTTAAATTATTGTTCTTGTTAATGCATTACAAATATGAAACATGCGTGTTATTGAAGCATTAATAATACGCACGCTGGTCGTATTTAAAAATGCTAGCGTTCGATCGTTCCAAAGATCCATACATTTAATATAAAACAGTAAATGAAATACGCACTTGTCAGCAGTGAGCTATTGAACTGCGGCGTCGCGATGCCCGCGGCTGAAATTTCAGGAGCTTCGTCGACGACACCCGTCTAACTTCAGCCGGTTATTTCCGCTTCAAGATTCATGTGTCTTTCAAATGGCGTCCTCTTCACTCACTTGGAATAGATTTGTTCCATTTTAGTCTTCTCACGCCATTGTATGTTCTTGTCTGCCGACCATTTCGGTATTAGAAAAAAATAAATACTCTCTCTAAGTTAGATTATTCTCAAGTGATGAAGCACAAACTGCAAATAGGATTTGCCAAACTGGATAAGGCCAGATATGTTTACAATCTGTTACCTTACAATTAAATACTGTGACAAAAAATATTTATTTTTTCCGATATTAAATCTACAAAAAAATATCTTTTTGTCATATTGCTTTTGAGCTATACGCAAATGTTTAAAAGAATAATATTGTTCAATAGTTGAATTTCATACAATAGTTATTGATTATTCCGTTCTATTGTAGATTATTGATATATTTGAGGTATATTTAAATTTTATATAAATCTTATTCTTGGGATATATTTTCGTGAATATTAGGTTTATGCTGCCTATTTTTATTTTCAAAATCAGTGGTAATTAGCTTGAATATAAGGCCACATGGCCTTGTTTATTAATATATTGTTATTGTATTTTTAATTAATTAATATAAGTTAGGTAGTTCGTGTTAACTATATGTATATGTGGTCATACCAATGTATACCAAATGAGTGATAACTACAAATTTATAATTTCATTATCATTACTTTGACTTTCATCTTATCCGGGTACACAATTATTTTACATGCGTTGGCTTGTTTTGGATTATGAAAAACCTATTTCACAACTATGATTATGGTATAATTATGGTGAAGTGAAAATGTCTAGGTCACACTGAAGGTTCCCGTAATTGGCAACTAAAACAAATCTATATAATAGAAATGAGTCGGGTTTTATGTATGTTACCTAATAACTCACGAGCGGCTGGCCTGATTTCGATGATACTTTTTTATTTTGTTCATAATCACTTCGGTCCTACTATAAGGCTATAAAACAACGGAAAATCCATCGAAAAAGTAAGAAAAATGTGAAAAACCGAAAATTATTTAGTACCGAGCTTGATCATAGATGGCGTGGTTTGACAAAGATAAAAATGAGAAAATTCGAAAATCAACAATTCAATTGCCAGTTAAGTTGAATTTTACGAATCTTTCATAGCATTTTCGTGATTCTGAAGGTAAATCAATTGAATTTACTGAATTATTTGTGTAATTCGTGAATGTTTTTCCAGGTTTTGCAATCATTTTTCACTGTTATGCTCTTGCGCAGACTGAAAAGGCACTATGCTTAGTGGGGAACTGTGACATATAATTTGTATTTTTTTTAATAAAGACTACTACAAAAAAAAATTGTTGCTATACAAAGTTTGCCGGGTTCCGCTAGTTATTTAAATAAATAATTACAATTTTTAAAAAATTGAATTCATTGGCTGTAGAAAAAACTTTACTTTATCTGTCATATTTTTTCTCATTATCGTGTCGTTTAAAAAATGTTGTATCAGCATTACAATGGGTTGTATAGTGAAAATTTTCGCTTTTTGATTTTCCAGCGCATTGTGAGTTAGAGCGTGTGTACGACACGGATCATACCAATAAAATGCGACCATATACAGTGAGGCGGTGGTCGACTACAACGGGCGAACCTGTCACCCCAGGTTGGTATAACGATATGAGATTGTTCTTAAAACCGTGGGATGGGCGTAGAAGACTTAGAGGCAATACAAATCTACTGTCTAGCTAAGCCAACACGCCCGTCAGAGACCAACGCCTTACGGCGAGGCACCGTGTAAGGTACCCAGCGGGCAGCCTCGTCCCCGGGCTTTTAGTTTTGGAAGCATGTCTCCATTTGGAATTAACCATCAGGATACCTCCAACTTCCCGACTGGTCACGACAGCGAAGTCGCTTGCGCTATTGACGAAAGGTCAACATCCACCCCCGCTGCTTAGGAGACAGTATATTTCTATAGTCTCCAGACTCCTTCAGCAATTAGTCAGAGTTCACAAGCAATTGGGCTCACCGAACTCTGCGCAAACCATCCAGTAGCGCCGGGAGGCAATCCCCCAAGAGAAACCGATCCACTAACCGTAAAGGAGCCTTCCACACGAGGAGGCTTTTCAATAGGAGTTGAATCGTGAGTTGGATCGATCCGAGAATATAGTATATCTTATTGTCCAAGCTGCACGAAACCATTCACTACCCGACCATATACAATAAGATATAATAAAAATGAGGGTATATGTGACCACTAGGCACTTATAGTAAGTGTCTCTGCCGCAGCGAGCGCGGGCATCCGGAGCTGGGCGAACGCAGCTGCGTCGAGCATCCTCTGTTTCTCTTATGTGGCTTATACCGAGCCGTCCCACGGGCGCCCGGCATGGCAGTACCTATAAGGCCACGGATGCACTGAGAAAAATAATGAATTGAATCATTTGTTATTACGATTTCATACAGAATAATGATGTTTCAATCGTAATTTTGTTAAATTGCAGGGAATTTTGTTGAGACTCCATTAGTCAATTGTATGTATCAACATTTTCCATACGGTAAATACAAAAATAAGGGTATACTGCAGTTTCAACATGATTTATGTGCACGACTATAACCGTACGTATACTACTACATGCTGTCATGTTAGAAGCGAGATCGCAAAGTCGCGATGTAATGAAATAACATTATATTTTAACATTACGGCACGGTAACTATCGTCGAGCGTCATGTTAATTCATACGAGTACGTATGGACCACAATCCGAGCTTCATATGTGATCCTTGTCGAAACATTCGTATTTCCGTGTATTACATCGTTATATATTTCTCAGTGTGGTCAAGCGCGCAATTATGTAAAATTAAATTCAAAATAATGTATATGTTGCAAGGCTTTCCGACAGGGTAAGCAGTGATTGTATGCCTTTACGCCATGCTGGCCACTGCCTACACGCAATACATAAGGTTCCCTGAAGCTAACGGAAGTAGGAGGTTTGTCGCTCGGGATCTAAACACGCAATCTGGAAGCCCATGTAATTCAATACACAATGCTAGATAATTTTATGGTGACTATCGGTGTCAGCCACTGTTTACACAATTTTAGAGCGTTAATTAAAAATTCTGCTTTTGTATCTTCAATCATTTCCTTTCCTTATTTTGAAAATACATAAAGACCAAAGTTTTTACCTTTCTAGACGAGGTTAACCGGAAATGGCAATTCATAGTATTAGAAAGGACAATATAGAAGCAGTCGCTATTTTTTATACGAAATTTTGAACCATACACCATACACGACGCAGTCAAAAGATAGAATAATAGATTTTATTAAGTATTTAAGTAAGTGGTTATATTTTTGATTCCTTTATTATTTTTTATTATTTTTTTTTGCATGGTTATGAAGTATTAAAAATCATTAAAATAAGTCTTAAAATACATACTACTTATTTATTGGAGCTATTAGATTATTTTTTCAGTTATAATACTTTGATAAGTGTGCGCACAAACAAGACTTACAAGTAACCTAGTCAAGTTTACCTTCGGGGGCTACTTCAAGGGCTTCGGCCTAGTTAGAAATACTTTGTAAATTACCATTTTGAACATTACTTTCGGAAATAAATGTATTCTTATTCTTTAGTTTAATACTTAGTTTTTGTTAGTGGCTCCCTTTTTTATATATTTTTCTAGTGCACTTTCATGATTTTATACTTTACTAACATATAAAAATACGTATTTTTGAAATAGCCGTAAAATTTGTACTTAAAGAAGTACAAATTTTCTGTATTATTGATTCGATGTTTCATTATCAATGTTTACATTAGAGTTACGTGTGCTCGCGCTAAAGCACCTCCGTAAGAAAAGGAGTCTTCGCATTGTACGTGTGTATTCAGCCAAACATTCTCCTTGAATTTACATAGCGTATCGCTCATAAATCACGTATTGTTAGGGCGGAAGAAGAGAGAGATCCGGGCTGCCGTACTGTGTAGACCAAAAGCCGGAAGGAATATACCCCACGTTAACAGCCACACTAATCAAAAATACCTAAGGTTAGGAGAAAATCCAGACAAAAATACTATATTCTATATATAAATCATTCGTTTCATCCTGGCAGATGTAGAAGCCCGTGCATAAAATCACCTTATAAAATTAGAAACATGACAAGAATAATGTTCATACTAGAACTGACTTATACCATACGACCACGTTTCTTGAGAGTCAGTAATTTTATTCCAGTGTTATTTATTAATAGTCTGGTTAGTAAGCTATTTTAAGATATGCATGAATAATTACAATTTAAATGTTCGATATAAATAGTTTTAATTTCGGTATATTTTTTAAAATCATAAGCATAGTAGCTAAGTAACCTAGCACATAATAAGTTGCATCAAGTGGTGGTAATTAGTACCATTTTTTTTCTATTTTGGGATGTGCATTAAAGGCAAAATGCAAGTTTTCGACCTCGGCAGCCCTTCGGAAAACTTTAAATATCTCTGAAACTGCATTTTTTTTGCACTTTTTCCAGTTTCTTCCCATTTTGATTATGAAGGAGCTCGTTTTTGCAAAAGACCATTCTAGGTATTTTCAAACTAAATTAATTTGCTGTTATTGGAGACTAGAATAGGCTTGGTAGCTCATTCCACAGCCTCTGTTGCACCTGGTAGAATGTGCGAAACGAATGTAGATCTTGCGTGTGAGAAAGTCTGGCCAGGTTAAAACTCTTCACAGCCTTTGTGAAGAGCATGTATCGCAGGTCATTGACTGGATCTTTCTCCACCATACAGTTGAATGAGAATTTGCATTTCAGTCACATCCCATACAAGAAAAAAAATCTAAACTAACAGCACTAAAAACTTCGCGCGTTGCATATAACATTTAGCGGGTATATGTCTGGTTACTTAGCCGGCCTATCATGCTGGTTCTATTCTCATAAGGCTTGATGGCTTCTAAATTATTTCTTTCATCCAGATTGTAACCTTTAACTTAAAATAGAAGGGATAATAAAGTTTGACCACGCCATGTTAAAACTCCGTACTCCCTCGAACAGGTCACACGTATAAAACGACCATGTATGTAAAAAATCCTGTTAATGGAAAAATAAGCAGTGTAACAAATTCCTGTTAATATGCGACGCAATGAAAAGAAAATTTGAATTTCGAACGCGCGTCATCTCATTCAATTAAAAAAACAAATTGCAAAAGCGGGTCGCCGTGAGCCTTCGAATTAGAGCGATCCACGTATCGCAAGCGTCGCCGCTTTAAGGAGCCTTACTATTTAATTAATATATGGCGGAATTTAAATATTATATGTGTTGCTTGTATATGACATATTCCAACCAAAATTTCGCAATGTGATTTCGGCTCAACAAGGCACATGAGAACCGATTTGAAATCTCTGAGTACAATATTTCGTAATTTTAAGTATTACCTACTAGTTTTTCCTAAATGTCTCGGTGGAGGAGGGGGAGGGGGTGCAAAATGTATATATCCGTCTTCAAATCGAAATAACATTTTTGCGCGTTCACAATAATTCACCTCCTCGTCGGTTGGTGGGCCGGTAAAATAAAAATACAATGTAGTAATGTGTGATCAATGTTGTAGGGTATACTATGGTTGGCTCTTGTCTACGCAGGCGGACGCTCCGCAGCTCCGAAGGAATTGACATAGTAGGGGAAAGAGGAGCAGACTTTCTTTTGTAAAAGGAACCCGATGCTAAACTTGCAGAGCAAAAAATCTTAATATAAGGAGTAATTCGGGACCGCTTTAGCATGACAATACAATACCCTACCCGCCCTAGAGCTCGTCGACTCGCCTTATGATCCTTGAGATTTTCATTTGAATTACTCCGAAATACATGTAATATATATTGGAGTACATGTATTTTCTTTTATCATGTATAGAATCTTGTTTTTAGCTGTCCCTAATCGATTGTTGGCAATACTTGATTTGTAGACAGCGATATGGAATAAGTTTTCTGATATCATACCCTTCTACTGTCGGAATTTGACCAGTGTGAACTGTAGTAAATCGATAAAATTTAAAATTTAAAATTTATCGTAATTCTTATTTTCCTGATGTAGTTATATCCTGATTTAGTTAAACATGAAAATATTAATATCGTCTATAATGGATAAACAATCCTAAAGGACCGACGAATACTGCTATAAGTGTAATCTATTAAAAAATAATGCAATCGAATTTGATTTCTCGTTAACAAATGAAGTAAGAAGAGCTAAGAAAGCTTACTTCAGTGCATAGAGATGTTTAGGCGACATGCAAATATGTGATTTTTTCGTCTTTTGAAAGCGTCTATCGCGAATAGGCAGATAAAAGACGAAATTTTGTGTGCGTTGGTCGGATTGTGAAATTAAATGAAAAATCTCTTTATTGCACAATAAAACATTTAATGTAAAATTTCAGACTTATTGCTAGCTAAACAATATCTTCCAGTCAACCAACACGTTGATGTGTCAAGAAGAGTAGGCAACTGTACACTGTATACAATAACATAATATAGCACTAGCATGTATACAACAGCATATTGTGGAAGGCATTAAAAATGCGGGAAGACAGGAGTAAACCCAATGTTCTATGATCTAGTGAATCTAGTGATGTTCAGATGAATAAGTCAATGATCTAGTGAATTTGCAGAGCCCAGAGGTTTATTGGCAGTCGAATCATTATACACCTGAAAGCAGCTGGTCAATGCGACTGCTCGGTTTAGATATCTTAGCTTAATTTTACGTAGAGCACCAAGAACACGTTTTTTTAATGCATTAAAGTCAGTCGCGAGTGCATCGACTGCTTCGAGGCACTGTTCAAAGTCAGCATCCAAGCAAGAAGAACCTTCATTTGCGGCATGGACATCGTGGAATCGTAAGTACTCAAGGACGAAATTTATTAATCCAACCGGATAGTTCATGAATATTTCCTCATGCTACATCACTATCTTAGGGCTGTCAGCTGTTAAATCTGTCAATTTTGCGACAGTTGTTTATTGCCGGAAATATGGTGAAAATACCTTTTGTAGCGTAGCAGTATTGGATAAGGATATTTAGAAAAACAATATCGCACCCAATTTTAACAAAAACAATCATTTTATATGGAGTTACGAGTATATAATATTCTAGATTAGGCTAATTAAAAGTTTAAACAAATTTGACGCCTACCCGCCGATTGTTAAGGATAGTAGGATTTATTACATAGAAATGTATCAAATTTTACCAAAAGCTTGGTAATAACTAAGTGGAAACGATTCAGAAGATCCAACACACAATCAGAATAAACCTTACTTGAAAGCACTTCTGGTTTTACGTAGGGTTAGATTCACAGCACGGGCCACGGGTCCAGAGAAACAATCCCTATATTGTATCAGGAATTCCGTAGAGGTGTTGGTAGGATCAGTTGTATTGTTAGTCTTTGATTAAAATCATTTTATTTCTCCCTCGTCAGTCAGGTCTTATTGTGAGTATTATCGTTTTCTTTATTAGTTCTTTTCTTTTTCCAAAAGATGTAATGCATTTGAGCTAACTAATGTCAGCAAAATCAGCATACGCTCTGCGAAAGGGAAAACGCAAATCTGAGATATTTAAAAATGAAAGTTCTAGTTATTTATTACTCAAATCAAAAGCAACTCTACTGCAATACTGAATAAACGTGTATAGGCGTTACAAACGGTCTGTGGATTGCGATCCTGTATGCTGTCAATACTGTTTATATTCAAAATCGAACCCACACTTGACGTCACCGTAATATCGCTGTTTCTTCAACTCGCTCCTCGTCCACCTTGTAGTACTGGAAACTAGGGCAGACGTGTTCGTAAGCTGTCCAGATGCCGATGACGACTTGCTGCTGCCGTTGTTGCTCTTCCCTTCTGCTGTTGAGTATATTTTGCTGTGTCTCTCTTTCGTAGAACGCCGTCTCGCTTCAAGTCCGCCATCGCGATAATGCTTGACTAGCCATTCGTGGGCGCATTCCGGCGTCTTGTAGACAAGAACTTCTTCGTGGATAGCACCGGAAGTACTTCGCGGGGGCGCCCGTTACGTAGAGCGGTAGTATGGGTTTTCTGTGTCTGTTTGTATGGCGACGGCTGTTTAGCTGCGTATATGCGTTTTTGTATTGTAATAAAACCGCTCTTTCTTTGTTTTATTTCTTAGTTTGTTACGGCGATAGGTTGCAACAGAGCTTCTCTACCCATTGTTACAAGTTGATAAATCGCGGGCAACAAAATCCTTACGAAGATTACCGCAGCCGAACCCCAAGAGCAGAGGTGGTGATAAATCGTGTTCACCATTAGCTTTCAGCGTGGAGTGGACCATGCAGCGGCCGCCACGTCATTTGTCATGCTCGGTGCTTTCGTCTTAAGGATAAAATGTTTATGGGAGAAAATGAGCGACGACATCAACAGCGGCTTAGCGTAAAATATGCTACACTTAAGGATTTTCCCAAGGGGGGGAGGGGGGGGGGGGTATAGGAAACTGGAACGTTCATAAAATATACAAGTTATACGCTAGGCGGGCAGCATGTCATATTGTGATAAAATATAGCTGTCTGGTCCGCGCGGCCGCGATGGAATCGTTATAATCTCATAGGAATATACCAAAAGCAAGCGCCGAACATTTCGACTTGAAAAGCATGGTAAAATTCAAAAACAAATTTATTTATTTTATTTTATTCATTTAAGAATTAATTACTATAAAACATTGATTTTGATTATAAAAATAACACTAACCGAATGGCAAAACCTTAACCTTTTGTTGTTTGATTCTGTCACCCAACTGTACCTAGCTCGTTCTAGGGCGGACAGGACTCTAATATTATAATAAATTATGTAATAGTTTTAGTAAAATGCTAATAGAACTAAAGTGCCCTAAAATGTGGTCCTCAAAAAAAATACAAATATATACTCGGCATCAAATGGAATATAACATTCGATTAAATAGAGAATGACAAACAGAATAGTCCTAAAGCTAAAATAAAGAGAAAAATAAAGTAAGAAAAGAAATAAACTGCCATTAATATTTATTAAATGTTAAGTCATATAAAATTTATTATAAAAATCCTAGTTCAAAAAAGTATTTTTTTTTGTCAAAATAATATATAACAATATGGTTAAAGTTAAGTTAAATACCTTCACTTTTATAATCGAGTTCTTTTTATTAACCAAATTTAATTAGGAGTACCACTCCATACATCACATAGTATAATCAAAATAAATGGTATAATTACATTTATTTTAATTAAATATTATACATATAATTATAAAGGTCTAAAATTTTATATCAGAAAAAATATTAAATAATCTGCTGTATCTTAATGAATATAAGGAATACGCTGAAAAATATCGGTAAGAATGATCCGAAACGAACATCAGTAATAACATTTTTAAAAATATTTCCATTGTCAAATATTGTCAATACCTTGATTAATATTCTATACAGGTTGGAATTCTTTCAAATACCATTAACTTTTAGTAAATATCAGCAAAAGATTAGAACTTGGTCGAAAACACAACCAAGTGTTTTTCGCCGAATTGTGGTTAAAAACTAGTTAACTTTGAAAGTTCTTTAATTTATATAAAGTTTTGTTTAATTACTTGACACTGATCTTAGCGAAAGGTTCTTTTTTTTCTCTATAGCGCTTACTATGACTAAGCCTACGTAACCGCTGTTATCGAATTACCGCCATAGATTTCTTATAATAAATTGTTTATGTACATGATACATTCGATTTACCCATAAATAATGATTTTCATAATCATTTTTAAGAATGCCTTTATCATTCTCACTGGATGAGAATTTTACCTGTCACTGGGCATTAATATATTGATTTGATTGATTTAATTATTTTCGACCTCGTATTTAGGCGTATAGCAATTTAATTGCCGTATTTTTTTACGTTAAATTTCAGAATATTATTATCATTAAACAATCGCTATTTTACGAATTGAGATTTACGATCGACCATATAAACTGAAGTTTTAACAATGTGTAGTATTCCCTTGATTAGTATAACCTCACTTCTGAGCTCTATCAAGCCGCAGCAAGGATATTTTTATGTAGGTTTCATAAATTTTTACGACAAAAACTATCGGTACTAGTGATTTCTCTTGTGATCTACTTCATAAAACAAAACGCTAATTTTGGAATTAATTTAATGCGATAACAAAGCACAATTTACAAATTAGCGATATAATAAACGCTCTGAGTATTTTCGACAAGTAAATGTGGCCGTAATATTATGGTAATGGTCCATGCAATTAGGAATAAAGCCAGTAATCATCAGAGCAAACATTTATGGATATTTCAGCAAACGATTTTAATAATTTAAACGCGCTTTTATAAAAGACAGTTGGCAATTTGGCATTAAAATTATGAACTTTTAAATATATATAATATATACCTGTAGGGCAAGATCACGGAAGTGGCTCTCGTAATAATGGACTGTTAATATCCAAGCAAGATGAACTCATGCATGTTGAAAATTTAAGTGGTTATAGTGAACTAAATGATGTTTGAATAGAGTATTGAAACGCTATGAATTTGGGGCTACTGGTATTATAATCACTTCCTTGGCTCTTTCTGTTCAAACCTTAATACGGGTGTACACCCACTTTATTCAAGTGATGGTCATCGTTATCTGTTATGCATTATCATTATAATGTTGCTCATAACACGTATTATGATAAGTGTGATGAGTATAATTACCTTCATTATCATAAAATAAGTTCTACACGATTCTTTTTCTGAAATCCTGTTATAATTATAACTGATTATTCAGAAGAACGTTGGAGATCAGATGTTGTATAAAATACTAAATAAATGTAAATATAAAATATTAAAATTAATACTTGTATAAACTACTAATTAAATTAATAAAATCTATCCAAAACACATTAAATTCTATATGTACACTAAAATTACACTAAAATACATAAAAATTACACAAATACTAGATCTTAAAAGATGTACCTCTTTTGAAGATCTTGATCTGCCAGATAAATAATCAACTCTTTACTAGAAAAAATATCTAAAACCGCAATTTGCGCATCTCAAATTCTATGGCTTCTAAGGGGGAGTGAATGGGTGGTAAGGTAAATGCTCATATGTGGCAGGACAGCTGTCTTAAACCTCCACAGCCGGTCGTTAGTCCGGAATCCACTGCTCACCCCCCAGAAGTGCAAAAAAAATGTATTATGATGGGCCCGACTCCGGTCGGTGAATTCCATGGAACCTCTGTTTGTATTTTCTTTATAATATACAATAAATAACATTATCTACGTATTTATATTTTATTTAATTTATCGACTTCATTATTATATAATAAAAATACAACAATATTATACACCAAAATAACATAACCTAAATATTTCTATTTTTAATAATGTAATTATTTTGATAATCAAATGCAATACTATTCTCAAAGTCTTATATTTGTTTTAATTATAATACATATTTAGATGTTGTTATTGGCTAGCCATACTTTACATAATATACAGCTTTAATGGCAAACTGCGCCAAAGTGTTTTCTATGTTCAGAGATACCCATTAGTACACTTCCGTATGTTACAAACATGATCAAATGTTGGATTACATAGGATTAAGCCCTAGTCTAGTGAAATCAGGAAACTCGTATAGGGCCGAATTAGGTAGGTAAAGCATTCAAGGCGGCGAGAACTAATTCGAAACTTAAGCGTTCCTAACGATCAGCCGCGTGGCTAGCGGATGCATAACATTCAACTTGAACAATTTGCTCTATACTAAGTTGGAGAACGTTCTCTTGCTATCAAACAGACAGTATGCAGTATGCTTTAGCTTATTCAATGGCGTGATATTAAGGCTCCTTTCCGAGTTGACGCGCTAAAAATTTATGTATTTTTGCAATTTATGTATTTTTGCGATGCATAACATCCAACTTGAACAATTTTCTCTATACTAATTTGGAGAACGTTCTCTTGCTATCTAACAGACAGTATCTTATGACCGCTACTTTTTAACGTGGTGATCGACGCGATTATGCGGAGAGCAGCGAATCAAACTTCATAACCGATTTGATGTTAGCCGATGATAGCGCCGTTTTCGCCGACACTGATGCTGAAGCAACGGACATTTTATACGACATATCCGGAATTGCTCAATCATATGGATTGAAAATCAATGCGGATAAGACCAAAGTGCTCACTACGGACGGTTCGAAGGCCAGTGTTTACCTCGATGGAACCCAAATCGAACAGGTCCCACAATTCAAGTATTTAGGATCGTTGGTTACGGAAAAGAAAGTGGCATCGACGGCCGATGTCCATAGCCGGATCGGTCAGGCAACAGCAACATTCGCCTCGCTCAAGTGGTGCATATGGAAGCGAACGAATATTACCATCAAAACCAAAGTACGACTATACCGAACGTTGGTTCTTCCCAATTTTCTTTATGGATCGGAAACGTGGACGTTACTACAATAGGACCTCAAAAAGTTCGAAGTCTTCCAAATGCGATGCTTGAGGCAGATTCTCGGTGTCTCACTACGCGACCGAATTCGAAAAGAGACCATTAGAGAAAGATGCGATCTAGTAACAACGATCGAAAGAGAAGTACAAAAACGTCGACTACGATGGTTCGGCCATGTTTGCCGAATGAACGATAATCGCTTGCCACGTAAACTTCTTTGGCGAGACCGTCCGACAGATCAGAGAATTCAGCGATCGGCACCGAAAAAAACCTGGCTCAATAACATCAAAGACGACCTTAAAAATCAACGGTTATCGGCTAGGGATGTTCGAGACGTGGCAAAAAATCGTCAAGAATGGAAGCGAATTGTGAATGGAGTACGAGATCCAGCGGCACCGACAGCAGCGTATTGGCTGCGAGGGCGACCCCCTTCCCAATCGCCGGCTACGGAATAAATAATAATAATAATAATAACAACAGACAGTATGCAGTATGCTTTAGCTTATTCAATGGCGTGATATTAAGGCTCCCTTCCGAGTTGACGCGAGTAAAAATTTAGGTATTTTTGCAATGTCACGCGCCCGCGCGCTTTCTATATATACATAAAGATGTATAGGTATACCGCGATGACAAGGGAATACGTCCCACCGTTGGCAGTGGCAAATTACGAATGACGATTTCGGCTTCGCGCGTCGTTTAATATACTCGATTTGGCTTTTCAATTATAATATAATAAATTATCAAATGAATAGTTTTTATAAAGTAAAAATTAGATTACAACAATAAAATAACTTAAAATCACTGTGTTATTTTTTATATTACTCAGAAGTATCTTTAATAAATAGAAAAAAAATCATGTTTGGCCATAACATTTCTGGAAATTACGTAATTTCAACCATTTTTTAAAAATATTTTTTGTATGGAAGTTCCAAAAACTGTCCAAGTACTATGCAAATAGACCATACGATGGTGTAAATGGTAT
The DNA here is from genome assembly GCA_944548615.1 of Micropterix aruncella. Lineage (NCBI taxonomy): Eukaryota > Metazoa > Arthropoda > Insecta > Lepidoptera > Micropterigidae > Micropterix > Micropterix aruncella. The sequence continues at coordinate 23,568,429 of OX155953.1, read as the reverse complement.
TTTTTAATATTGAGAACCATTTCTAGGTTTTTAAAAATCTGAAGACAAATCTCGCTCGTTTTAAATTTTTTTGGAAAACAGTAACGGAATAAAGATAATTTACAATTAATATGGAAATAATTTACCAATTTCGTTTTGGTCAAATGATAGCTTAAGGACCGGGTTTTTTAAAATCCGGCATAATCGTATTAAAATTCTTTTTCGTGTTCTCAAAACCAGGCCACAAAATTATGCTTCATAATATAGCTTTTAGCCGCCACGGCCGTCACGGCCTCTTAACTTGATTTCCGAGTTAGACTCGAAATTTAAATTGGTGGTTATGTAGTTAGTGGCGGCTTTTCATACAATACGATTAACTACTTCAGTAGGTAGGTAATCCTATACTTAAATTCGTCACAAAATTTAATTCTAAAAACATTAATATCATGATAGTTGTCATGAAAGTCATAATTATAATCATAATCAAAACTATTTTTTTTAAAACAAGACTAGTATCTACGACAATCAAATAGGTAGATACATAATATGGCGAAATCGAAAAAAAAATACAGATTGGGATATTAGATAAATTACCTATTAGATAAATATTATAAAAATCTAATTGAATAACATAGTAGAAAGAAATAATGGGAGTAATACTATATTTATTATTATCTACATACACATACTCACAATATTTGGTAATCAAATATCCCAAAAGACCACGAGTACAAATTAAATAAATACCATGATCTCACAACCGGAACGGATTCATTGTTCACCTTCACGCGGTGGAAGTTGGCGCTCGTGGCCTGCCGGCCAAATCTCTTTTTCACCTCTAAAGATCTTGGTCTTTCCAGAAAAATAATCAACATTTTCCTAAAAAAAATATCTAAAACCGCGATTTCCGCATCTCAAAATCCATGGCTTCGAAGGGGGAGTGAATGGGTGGTAAGGTGAACGCTTACATGTGGCAAGACCGCAGTCCTTAACCTACCATAACCGGTCGTTAGTCCGGAATTCACTGCTCACACCAAAAGTGTAAAAATAGTATTATGATGGGCCCGAATCCGGTCGGTGAATTACATGGCAGCTCCGTTTGTATTTTATATTTATTTTATTTATACGGTTGTATAGCCAGGAAGAAAAATATATTAAAATGGAAATGCCTTTTCAAAATCTATGTAGAATTATCAAGATAAAATAATTTTATTTTCAATCGAGCAAAATATGTCTTCGTAATTTTTTAAATAGATTTATTAAATAAATTTAAACAGATTTAAATGAAATTATATGTTAATAAGAATGTCAGCTATCATAGTACCATTATGTTAATTTTTACAAATAGCATGGAAAATACATTCAGGATTTTCAAACTCCCGTATATCATAAATTGGGATTCTTATTAAATTATTGGCAATTATCGTAATTTTTTTATCATAATATAATAATAATAATAATTCTCACCATCCGTGACGAAGAGAATGTACAGTCAAGAAATAAGTAAACCCGAAGGGTCCGTGGCGTAAGTAGATAGCCTTAAAATAATATTTTAATATTTTATTTTATTTTCATTTCTTAGGAAAACTTACAGCTAGTTAAACATATATAAGTACATATTGAGAAATAAGTGCTGAAGGCAAGTTTTCACACATAATAAAAAGATACAACAAGTGAATAAACAAACAAATATAACTAGATAGATGCTAATATTCTAAGAAGAAAAGAACATATTGTTTAGTATAAGTTTCAAATTTCGAGAAGAGGTGTGTAGGTCAATATCAACTTCTCGCGCCAATACATTAAAACATTTACTTGCTCATATGACATAAGAATTATTCTTATAATTCGTTTTTGCAGTGGGCAAGTAAAGCAGGTTGGGATGCCTGAGACTCGCACCAGGGGTACGTAAGCCCAAACGTCCAAGCAACTCGGGACAGTCAACCTTTCCATTTGCAATGTTTAGAAGATAGGACAGTTCCGCTATGCTCCTTCTTTTGGATAGTGGGAGAATATGGAATTTCTTACAACGCGTTGAATATCTAGGAATGTATGATTTAATTCTGAATTGCAAGTACCTGAGGAACATATAGTTGTAGATGCACGAGATATATCAGTCTTCATGTAATTTCTACCCGCTACGAGCTCGCTCTGAATATTGCAATGGTTCGCCTGGCGTTATATACGATATTAAATCGTATAACATCTTAGTGTTAATTATTTCGACCCGGCAATATTATTGAATCATTCAGTTCTTAGATATGAACCTAAAATATGCCCTATGATACTTTTATTGCCCACTATCCGACGAGGAGGAAAAGTATTGTGAACGCGCATTATTTTCGAGATGGAAACGGAAATATCCGTTTTAAGCCCCCCTGAGACGATTAAAACATTTCTAGATTGAATTATGTCTGCGTGTCTGTGTGTCTGTGTATATTTTATATTCCTCTACTATAGTGCCCAAACGCTTTCCCGATTAAGATGGAATTTAACACAAAGGCATAATTTGGTAATGGCTAACGTGACCATTTATTTTTATCGTCAAAGCGGGACGCCTCTAGAATTTTGTAGAAAAAAAAAGTTATTGGTCTTTTACTACTTTTTATTCAAAAATTAAAAACATGATAACAGTATTACTAATAATCAGTAGATATCTACGCAGTTGTTTTATATTTGTCGGAGGACCAAATTTGTTTCAAAATATCGGGTCTAGTTTTTAAGTAAGAATGGAGCTGCTTACAATTAATGTTAGTCTTGGTAATCAAAATGGCTTTCAAAACTGCGACATTAAACTGTGTTTTTTCGCTTGTTCATATTTTATTCATTAGATAAAAAACTCTTTCGACAGGTGCGTTACTTCCAGGCAGACATAAAACGTAATCAATAATTATATGAAAGTTAGTACAGTTGAGATTGTTATCACGGAAGTGTTTGAACAATTCCACCCAACGGTCTTCAGCAGCAACATTCTTAGATTTCCAGCTTGTTATTTTGTCATCTTTTGGGCTTAAATTATCTTTTGGTGTGTTTGCGAAAGCGGGACATTTTTGCTCTCGCTGGGGACAGCGGGACAGACAGCCTGAAAGCGGGGCTGTCCCGCTCAAAGCGGGACGTATGGTCACGTTAGTCATGGCACATGTGAAAAGGTTTTGGTTAGTATTCGTCCACCAGGGCGCGCTATAGTCATATTTTAATCTCGAAATATTGGATTTATAGATTTGAAACTTGGTACACAGATGCCTTGTTGGGCCAAAAGCACATTGTACAAATTTGGTTTGAACATCTCATATACAAACTACACTAATAATAGCTCAACTTCGCCATATACTTTAATTAAATATTAAAGCCATCTATTGGCGCTTGACCTAACCCCGCCCTTAACCCAGAAACTACGCCGATCGAGGCGTAGCGATGGAACCCAACCGGGCGCCCACAGGTTTTATTTATGAAATTAATATTCAGATGAAGTCAGTCTTTGGGTACCTGCCGGTAACGTCTTGATGTCACACGATTGTTATTTTTTTATTTTTATGCTTTAGTCTTTTAATAAACTTCATGCTTTCTCAGTTGCTTATGTGTCTTTCTAGTTAAATTCCTAGTTATCCTAGGTCTCATCCCATCCTCTCCTATCCTTTGCTCCTTGCAAATTATTCCAAATCCTAATTTTATTTAAAAAAATGGCATTTTTTTAACTTGATTTTTTTTTTTAATGTAACAAGTTTTTCTTTTTTTTTGTTAATTTTTAATTTATCTTTTGGCACCTAAATTTTTACACTTCCACGAAGGTTGGCTGTAAAAGATTGTATTTTAGGCAATAAGTCCGCCTTTTGTATGTTTTTGTTTAATGTGCAATAAAAAGAAATATCTATCTTTCTCTCTTAGTTGGATGTTGTATATATATATATATATATATATATATATATATATATATATATATATATATATATATATATATATATATACAACATCCAACTCTATATATATATATATATATATATATATATATATATATATATATATATATATATATATATATATATATATATATATATATATATATATATATATATATATATATATATATATATATATATATATATATATATATATATATATATATATATATATATATATATATATATATATATATATATATATATATATATATATATATATATATATATATATATATATATATATATATATATATATATATATATATATATATATATATATATATATATATATATATATATATATATATATATACATATATATATATATATATTACACATATATATATATATATATATATATATATATATATATATATATATATATATATATATATATATATATATATATATATATTATATATATATATATATATATATATATATATATATATATATATATATATATATATACAACATCCAACTCTATATATATATATATATATATATATATATATATATATATATATATATATATATATATATATATATATATATATATATATATATATATATATATATATATATATATATATATATATATATATATATATATATATATATATATATATAATATATATATATATATATATATATATATATATATATATATATATATATATATATATATATATATATATATATATATATATATATATATATATATATATATATATATATATATATATATATATATATATATATATATATATATATATATATATATATATATATATATTATATATATATATATATATATATATATATTATATATATATATATAT